>LR746274.1:7892536-8441429 GCA_902729315.2 Spirodela intermedia | reverse complement strand
AGAGAGAGAGAGAGAGAGAGAGAGAGAGAGAGAGAGAGAGAGAGCGAAAGAGAGAAGAAAGGAAAGGATACCACAAGGGTGAAGCCGGTGACGGTGGCCCAGGAGTTGGCGAGGTTAGAGCCGGCGAGCTCGAGATTGCCCAGGTGGCCGGCGAACATGACGGAGACGAGCGGGATGCAGTAATACGCCACGTTCGTCAAAATCATGGGCACCGAGAACACCACCTGATGCTTCGCCTCCTCCACAGCCTCGCTCATTCGCCATCTCTCCCACGCTCCTCCTCCGTCCCTCCCCTCCAGCAGCGGCGCTGTCGAAAGCATCTCTCCGCCCTCTCTCTTTCTGCACTGCAGCTATGGATTGACAAGATCTAGAACCACCAGGTTTATATATCACGAGGGAAGACGAGACAGGCACCACCGTTCCGGCGTTAATTACATTCATCCTACAAACTAAGATCATGGCGTAATCATCATCACATTTAAGTCTCCCTTTCCCCGTTTCTAGCTGTAGAGCGAGAGAGAGCGAAGAAAGAGGGAGAGAGAGTACTGAAGGCATCAACTTTGGGTGTAATCTCTCTCTCTCTCTCTCTCTCTCTCTCTCATTTTTGTGAAAGGGCCGGGCCGGCGCCAATGGTAATCGAGTTCGGCCCGAACTCGGTTCATCAGTCAAACCACCATTATTCATTCCGGACGCAAAAAATTGCAAAGCCCCGCCCGAGCATCTCCAGCATGGCTCCAGGTCCGCATAGAAATCGGGCCCGGCCCGGACGGTCGACGTAGATCATAAATTGGCACGTGAGAAAGAAGCAGGATGGAGGATAATATGTAGAAGCCCATATCTCAAGTGGGATAAGGGAGGAGACAGAAGTCAACGAGTGGTTGTGGTTATGCCAGAGACGAGCTAGTGTGAATAAAGCCGGCGGCGGCCCGCTGGCGGCAGCACGGCACGTGGGGTAGGTAGGCGAGATCTGGCGAGTGGTGGGGATTGAGAGAAGAGAAAAGAGACAAAAAGATAGAGAAAGTAATTAGAACTAACGTCATTCACCATGTGACGTTAGCTATGTCCAAAAGGTCAAGTTACCGAATGAATAAGGCCAGTGGGCGCGCAAATGAGAGCCTATTCAAGGGGTGGATGGGACCCACCGCCTACATTGACCTCTCTCCCACTCGCCCCTTTCTCTCTGCTAATTATAAAATATCTAAAATATATACTTTAGAACATTAAATTTAATTATGAACATAGGGAAGTATTTATAAGCAATTGTAGTACTAAACGTGAAATACAATTTTATTCTTTAAAATACTCACAATCATGAATTGTTATGAAGAATTTATCAATTCTCATGGTGAATATTATGAATATCGGGATAGAACAATTCACATGTAATATAAACTTTTTATCAAATTCTTAATAAACGTATTATGTCATAGTCTTCTAACACTAGGTTGATAGCCCAGGGATAATCCTATTTTTTTTAATATACTTCTAGTCACGCCCTCCTAAATACCCAAATTTAGTTGTATTCTGCAATGCTTGTAACATTAATAGAAAAATCTATAAAATGCAGCACCCCAATAGTTAGTTGCACACTCCTAGTTAGTTTGCAATACTAAAGTACTGACTATGATCTATTTTGTCCTATATTGCTGCACCAACCCTAAAGAAGTGCTGCACCATAATAGCCCTCTTACCAAGTCAGTCAAAGCATGGGTCTACTCACTTTTTATAAGGAAATAAAAACACAAACCTTAGAAACGAAAAATATTTAAACCTTAAAGGGCTTTCTCATAAGGTTAAAATACAGTTTGGGTAATACATTAAAGGTTCAGCTGAAGATATAGGTACTTTTGTTATGTACAGATTTTATTTTATCCTTGTGTATGTTTTGTTCATAATGAGTTGAGCTCTTGTCTTGTCAAGTCAATAAGTTGATTTCCTTCTTTTGAGTGATAACCTTGCCACACTGAGCATTGATGCTCCTATCTACTATTTTAGTTGACTCACTTTCTCAACCACTAGGAGTGTTGTGACTTCTTCACACAAGGTGAGTTGACAAACTTCCTTTATGTGATAACTTAGTCATTAACTCTTAAAGCTTCTTCTCTCTTCTAGATTTTCAATTAAAAGGATTTATTTTTCCTGAAGTTGACTTTCATGATGGTCATATGATTTTTGACATCTATTCTCTTCATTTGAGGCCTAGAAAATTTATTTAAATGACAACCAAATCTTGAGCTAAATATTTCGATCTTGATTTTGATATTAGTGTATTTCAAAATATTACATGATAATTAGATGGTTAAATTGCTGTGATCAATTTGTTAACATTAAAATCATTAAAGCAAGAAACGTTTACCCACCCACTAAACAATATCCACATTTAACAAGTCCAATTATTGGCTTTTGACCAATCATTATACATATATGTCAACTTAAGACTCTCTAAGTATTTTGATTTTCTAACATGTCAAGACATTACAAACGATAAGAGATTCTTTGATGCTTGTTAGCGTGGTCTAAGATGTACGATGTGCTTGTCATAGTAAATTAGGTTGTAGTTCTACTGCACACAAACCTGATCAGCCCTTATATTATTCACCATTAAATTATAACTCATTTTCACTAAGGTTATAGTTAATAGAATTATAAGTCATAATTTTATGCAAATTACTATCAAGTTTAACTGCCCCACCCTCTAGATTGCATTAGCCTTATGAGGTCATTCATTAACATTTGTAGCTTGATACACTTTGTGATTTTGTGACATATTTTCTCATGGACTATCTATATTGTCGTGTAAGGTACTTCCTTGTGGTTGAATGTGAGACTTTATTCATTTTTTGATCTGCAATGTAACTTCTCATGTAGTAATACATGAAACCTGATATATTTTATTATTTAATTAACAAAATTCTTACATAGTGATAAATGACGTTAGTTATACTCAACTCATCTACAGCACAAATTCTCATGTATTAATATATCAAGCTTGATATATAATCCATTACCCCACAATATAGTTTCTCACTATTTTCATATGAAACTTGTACTTCTACATCATGGGATTTCTGTGTACTTAGATATGATGATTGATGTATTGAACTATTTTGTAATGTAATTCCTAATATATTTAAAGATAAAGTGATATATTACACTATTTTTAATGTAAATTCTGATACATTGAAAGATGAAGCTTGATGTATAACAGTATTAATGTATAAGCCTTTTCTCCCTTTCTATCTTTACTTGAATGTACCTTTAACTCACCATAGATATTTACTTAAAAGAAAAGCTGTCAAAAATATTTTTCATTGATCTCAAATTTACGTGAGACATTTTTAGAGGTTTAGGGAAACTTTTCATTAAATATGACATCAATAACACTTGTTTGAAATGATACCCTTGCCATTATAGCCTTTTGTTAGCTTTATGCCCACTAGAAAACTCAAGGTATTCTCAAACTAAAGTGTTGATGCAGTTCACAATTTTGCAATAAGTGCATTTTATTTAACATCATAAAAATATTACATTTAAGAAAAAAAACACCCGCCCTAAAGGATGTGAACTTAGAGATGTAGTTGATGGAGACTATCTCTTGTTGAGGTAGAGAATATTCTTTGGTTGCTACAGAACTATTGGAAATTCAATTGAGCATCTTTCTTGAAAGTGCAAGTAGACAGTAGACCTTTATATCTACTTGGCTCTCAACACTCATATAGATTGTGTGGATGGGTAGGTAGTTGTTGTGGCTCTCTCTCTCTCTCTCTCTCTCTCTCTCTCTCTCTCTCTCTCTCTCTCTCTCTCTCTTTCTCTTTTCTAGAATTTGGGAGGATGTTCTATATTTAGAAATTTTGTTTCTCCTAAAGTATCAATAGCTTGTAAACTAATGGTTATTATTCTAATCACAACTATAAAATGGAAATTAAAAGTATGTGTTAATATCTTGAAATCCATATCTGTTTGAAATTTCTGGATTTCATGGCACTACTTTTTGCATTGTCTTCATCCTCAAAAGTTCTAATGACTCTAGGTGCTTGAATATGTGACAAAATTTAATGTCAATAAATATGTGACTTATTGGATGTCAATCTACATACTAAATCTGTGGATAAAGGGACCTTCATTTGAATCCATAAGTTCATCATTAACCAAATTTAGTAACATATAAGATAGTCGTGAAGTCTATTGTTGAATTAAACACACACAATGCTTAGCCAATTTAAAGCTTCCCTATCATCTAACCATGTGTGGAAATTTAAACACTAGAAGCTCTAGTGATTAAAGCATGAATTTACATTTGATAAATACTTCAAAAATAATTGTCTCATTTTGACGTACCACACTTTTAATCTTATCATCATCAAAACCAATAGTTCTGAACCCTCTCTCTCATTAATAGATTCTTCAAATTAAGGTTGGCCTCTCTTTGACATATATATATATATAGATAGTATATATATATATATATATATCGAGAGAGAAACCAAGAGAGAACTATCTATATAAAAGTATTTCAGAGATAAATGTACAGAATCACTATTATTCGTCAAGTGTACAAAGATATATATGTATAACATATAATTAGTAACCATTTTACTGATATCTGGATATCTTCATACACTCCTATAGTGTTGATTTTAATGAATGATTGTTGGTTTTGATGGAGCAGTCTTTCCAAACAGAATCACTATTATTCGTCAAGTACAGAAGAGGGAAGAAGATGATCAACTACACGATCTACAGTTTCAAGAAAAATAATAACCGTGCTCTTTATTCATCAAGGAAAATGATAAGCCCTATGACATCCATTGCACAGAAAAATAAGGACATTAACACCTAAGAAATTAATAGAAAGCTCATATACTATGCATATTGGTTTCAATAATGGATATCACTCAATTAGTGACCTGACTACGACCCTCAATATTGCCCTATTGATATTATTAAAAGCCAAAGTGCCTCTTCTATGCTCTTGATCATACTAGCAAAGGTTTTTCTTTGTCCACGGACAGGTGTATGGTTGACCAATTAGTGCGCAGCGTGATGATGAGGAGGGTGCAAGCTTGGCAAAACAAGCCACAGATCAAGCCCATCCAGAGTCCCTGCATGAGACGTGCCCAAAGTAAATGTCAATTCCTTCAATAATCTGGTTGTAATTGGCTCACATTACTGAATGAAACACTACATGTGTATCTCTAAACCAAGGGAAAATAAAAAGATATTGAATGTAAACTATTAGTAATCCTTGGAACGTGTAGTACTCTAATGGCACCTTAAGAATCACTATACTAGATAGGTTGTTAATGTATGAAGACTATGTCCACGGCCTTATAAAAATAGCTATAAATCACAGGTTTCAGCCATAAAAAATGAATTGTCAACCATATGTTGTTAAAACTAGTTTTAAGATCTCAAAATACACCTAAGATTACCAACCTTGTAATAGAACTTTAGGACAAACCCAAGAAGAAGTGCAATTGGCATCCCAATCACATAGAATGCTCCCAGGTTGGTCCACGCTGCTAGATGTTGCCAACCACATCCTCTTGCTACACCTGAATCAATTATTCACATGATTAGCAAGATATTAAAAATCAGTACTATCTATGGATCTTTTTTCCTATGGTAGTCACCTGATAGAATCCCCTGTGCCGAGTCTAGTAGTATGGAAAGTGATAGTAGCGGGGTCATGTAGGCAAACTCCCTAATAATATCTGGGCTACTACTGAACAAGTTAGCCCATATATTGTGACCAAAGACCAAAAAAAGGACAATTGTCAATGCAAGAATTACTGAGAGCTTCAATGTCACCCTAACTGCATTCTTTGCCTTTTCCACATTTCCTGCCCCCAATTCATTTGCCACACGTGTGCTACAAAAGGGGAAAAAAATAAATTAGAATCATAATTATGAATATAATTTATATTCATAATTATGAACAAGTGACTATGCGTACCTCACAGCAGCACTAAACCCATAGGTAACATTGAATGACACAGCCTCTGTGTTAACACTGAAATCCACCAAAATATCAAGTTAATATTTATGCTCTAGTTATTAAGAATTTTTATGATCTGATTTGATTGCTAAAAATGGGCATACCAAATTGCAATTAGTGAGGTGCTCAATTCTGAACGGGGCATCAGACCAGCCAATAACACAAGAAGTTCAAAAGCCCAGTATTCCAAGCTGCAAGAGTAATATCACTCGTCAAACAAAATTATATTCCTCTATTACTAAGGATAATTTCTTCGAGAAACACCAATAATAACTTGTGGTTCATTGAATTTCACACATCAAAAACTTACTAATAAATGTATGTTTCGTTCGTTTTTTAAAAGAAATAATGAAAAAAAGGAAAAACCTCAAAGATATTGGTGGGTCTAAACCGGTTACAACTGTTGAAGCGGCTGACAATTTAGGCTAAAATTGTTCTATTTGGCATCGTATAAAAGTTGAAACAATGGCTAAATAAGTTTTTATATTTTCAGGCCAGAGTTGTGCATTGAATACGGACAAAGTGAAATATTGAAGAACCATAGAAGCTATAAATTGGAAAATCCTGAGACAATTCACCGGCTAGATCGGAAAGGAGATTGTATCTTCTTCGGCTAAATCACTGGTTTGTCGAACGTTTAAAACAAATTCCGGAAGGCAACATGCGTGTGTGTGTGCTCGAGCGGAGTGGGAAGGAGCATACCAGACCATAACAGCTGACGGGATGGCCAACCGCATACTGGGAAGGACGTGCTCGAACGCCTCGGTCGAGAAGCCCTGCCAGGTCTCTGAGAATCTCTTCGAGTACTTCACATACGAGGCCAGCATCAGGAACGAAATCCACAGCGACACCGCCGCCGCCAAGGGGGCGCCGACGAACCCCATCCCTGCCGGGTGAACCAGCACGTAGGTGATCAGTACGTGCAGTGCCAGCGGCCCCACAGAGCACACGACGAGCGGCGCCACCGCGGACTGCGTCTGCAGGAACCTCAGCAGGCACTGGAGCAGCCCGTAAGCGAAGAGCGCCGGGATGAGCGGTCGCATGTACACGGCGGCGGCGTGCGCCACCGCCGGCTCCTGGCGGAGGGCGATGAGGATGGACTCCGAGAACCACCAGACGACGGCGAGGATGCAGGAGACGGCGATGGCGGTGATCATCGACGCCTGCAGGTAGATGCCCATCGTCCGGTACAGCTTGGCGCCGTAGGCCTGCCCGCAGAGCGTTTCCAGTGCCCCGCTCAGCCCGATCTGGATGGCAGCTTTCGTAAGTAAGTCGCCATTTTTTAAGAACGACCAGGTATAAGAAGAAGGAGAAAAATGGCAATTTCGTTGAGCGTCCCCAGCCCCCGTCCCTACTGCTCAGCCCAATCAGGATGGCAATTTGCGTAAATACGTGGACATTTTGTTTGACGGAGGAAAAAGTTTTTGCGAACGTGTTTAACTTCAGTGATGAAGAACCGGCCCGGCCAGTAAGAGTGGGCCCGTTTCTAATCCCACGTGTTCATAGGGTTAGAGAGATGACAAGATGAATCGCACGGATGAGAGGGAGTGATTATAGAGAGAAGGGGGAAGTGATGAGGGATGGATCTTGGTGGGATGAAGTAAAAATAGTCGCAGATTAGAGAGAGAGAGAGAGACATGACGAGGCAACAGACACGGATTAGGAGAGGGAGAGAGAGAGATTGACAGGCATCGTTGGGTTAGAGAGATGGCGAGATGAAGTGCAGGGATGAGAGGGAGGGAGTGATTCTAGAGAGAAAGGGGGGAGAAATGAGGAACGAATCTTAGAGGTATGAGGGAACAACAGTCGCAAATGAGAGAGACAGAGAGAGAAATTGGACCGCTAGAGATTTGACGAGATAACACGCACAGATTAGGAGGGGGCGAGAGTGAGAGAGATCATAGGGTTAGATAGATGACGAGATGAAGAGCACGGATGGGAGGGAATGATTCGACGGAGAAGATGGGAGTGATGACGGATGGATCTTAGAGGGATGAACGAACAACAGTTGCAGATGAGAGAGAGAGAGAGAGAGAGAGAGAGAGAGAGATCGTCGAGCTATAGACATGACGAGATAAACCACACGGATTAGGAGGGGGCGAGAGAGAGAGAGAGAGATCGCAGGGGGGGAGAGATGACGAGATGAAGCCCACGGATGAGAGGAAGTAACTGATTCTAGAGAGAAGGTGGGATGAATGAGGGATCGATCTTAGTGAGATGAAGGAACAAGAGTCGCAAATTAGAGAGAGATCGACAGGTCGAGAGAGAGAGAGAGAGAGAAAGGAGAGGATACCACGAGGGTAAAGCCGGTGACGGTGGCCCAGGAGTTGGCGAGGGTGGATCCAGCGAGCTCGAGATTGCCCAGGTGGCCGGCGAACATTACGGAGACGAGCGGGATGCAGTAATACGCCACGTTCGTCAAAATCATCGGCACCGAGAACACCACCTGATGCTTCGCCTCCGCCGCCTCGCTCCTCCCCCATCTCTCCCACACCCCTCCTCCCTCCTCCCCCTCCAGCAGCGGAGTCGTCGAAACCATCTCTCCCCCTACTCTCTCTCTCTCTAACTCTTCCCCCCTTCTCTCTCTCTCTACATCGGCTATCGATTGAGAAGACCGGGAACAAGCGATCGTATATATAGAATGGGTCGCGGTGGTGGTGACGTGGCAAGAGGAGAGACCCTTGTTGGGGACGCGTGCGGCGGAGGGAATGCGCAGGCAATTTGGACGTATGGCCATAAATTGGAGCGTGGAAAAACGGAATGGACATCAACACGACACTTGTACTGAGAGGACCAATCCTAGCGGCTGCGCGAATACGCACGTGAATCGCTACGCGAATGCTCGAGACGGAAAGCACTTTCCCTCTCCTCCCTTCCTCTCTAGACTCCGGGGAGAGATGTAGCCTAGAGAGAGAGAGATGAAAGCATAAAGAAGAAGAAGACGAAGAAGACGAGAGAAGAGTGTTCGTGTGTGAGGAGAGGGAACGGTAGAGAGAGAGAGAGAGAGAGAGAGAGAGAGAGAGAGACGAAGGCATTCCCCAAGTGGAGGGGAACAACAGATAAACCATTGAGGCAGCGCTTGCTACCAGCGTTGACCTCTGACACAACCCTCTCTCTCTCTCTCTCTCTCTCTCTCTCTCTCTCTCTCTGTGCAAAGTATGCCAAAAACTCATTATTATCTTAATATTAGGGAAATTAAACGATTTTAATCATATAAATATATTATCCCTGGGAAAAATCCTGGAAAAGATTAAATGTTTATCGATTTTATGGTATTATTAAGAAATAAATAGTTTTAAAATACTCAAATATCCATTTTTTTCAAGAATCCATCATTTCCAACGTAAATATTAAAAATATGCTCAAGTACTAATCAGTATGTAATAATAAATAAATATATTATGTTATATTATATATTATGTCACCGTCTTCTCTCCCCAGCGCAGGCAGCGGAGAATCGGGTGGCAGAGCTACCTGATTTTTATATAGTTTTTAGCTTTACGTCCTCACAGCATTTAAAACCGGCACGTGGGACTGGTTCAGCCCGATGCACGTGGCTGATCAGAGGTTGGCGCATCCGGCTGCAGCGCGGCTCACACGGCGACCAGCTGCCTATGCAACGCTATAAGAGAGATTCGAAACGTGATGCATACCTGTAGGCACATGTGAGTTGTCGGGCGAGAGCCAGGAGAAGAGATACTATCTAGAGAGTGGGTGAAATTTCTACGAATGGGGAGATACATATTAGATAATATAGAGAGAGAGGGTGAGATTTCTACAAATGGTAATATACATTAAATATAATATTTATAGAGAGGGAAGGACGAGATTTCCTATTCAATCTTCCATGAAAATGCGTAGATAGTTACTAAGAGAGAGAGAAAGAGGTACATTAGAGACATACTTAAACATTTGAACTTCGAATGAGTTTTCAAGTTGACAAAAAAAAACAAAATAACAAAAGACATTAGCATATAATATATTAGGGTTAATATTTAAGTATATAAGATTTTTTATTGTTAAAAATTCATAGTAGAAAAGTAGCAATATTTTAGTAAATAAATTTAAATTTATATGATATGAACAACAAAACTGATTCATAAGAAATATATTAATGAGTAATATTTGAGTTTAGCGTATTATATTGCACTGTAGCCTTTTGTCTAAATCAAAATCTTTTTGTATATGAGGAGCTTACATTGCAAAACAAATACATTAGTATATCGGAACACCAAACTATATCAGGCATAATATTTTATCATATCAAACTTAATACATCACGGAATATTTAGTATATTAAGCTTAATATGATGATACATGAAGTGCTGAATTGTAGAAGAAGGGATCATACCAAGCTTAATGTGGTGATAGAAGAGGAGTTGTAATAGAGAGAGAATAGGGGACCAGATCAAGCTTAATACAATAATATAATGGGGACTGTGTAACCAAACAAGGGATCATATCAATCTTAATCTGTCAATACAGGAGTTGTGTTGAAGAACAAAGGACCACATCAAGCTTAATATGAGAATACAAGGCAGTTGTGATATAGAACAAAGGACCATATTAAGCTTAATATACCAAGAAATGAGAAATTATGTTGTAGAGTTATGTTTCAACACAACAATGAATATGATGTTTATGTATAATGAGTAATATTCTGCAGTAGTAGAGCAGATCAAGTTTAATATCTCATTATTTGGAAATCATATCATAAAATTCAGGGAGTAATATATAAGTAACAATGTATATTTAACATAATATTTGGTCCATAATGATTATTATGAAGCACAATCTCTTATTATTTTAAATTGTCTTTATGATATAAGTTATTATGTGAAGTCAACTACTTCAGTACATTAAGCATTTTTGAAGATACAATAGGCATTTTAACATTTCTATTCATGGTCTCGAATCATGCAGTAGTTTGGGATCAATCCCATACATATTAAAAAAGGAGTATAAAGCAATGTCAAAGCTAAAAAGAAAAACTAGATTAAGTAAGGGAATAAAAACTATCTATTTGATGTATGTTGGTTACCTCTAGCAACAAAAAATGTGGCCCTACTGATTGCTTAATAATAAGTGAAGTAGAGTAAGCTTTAAACAAGTAAGAGAAAATTTAAAACTCAAAAATATAAGAGAAGAAAGGCTAACAAGTGAAAAAGTAAATAAATAAAATATCTTTTTGGGTATATGACCACTCTTAGACCAAGATGGGAGGGGATTGAATAGGTCAGTTAAGATTGATTTAATCTTCTCATCTTTTAGTTGCTTGATGTTTTCTAATTCTTCAACGGATTAATTATAGATGATGGGAAACTTTATAGCAGTTTTCTATCATTGACGTACTTCACTATCTAAGAACACTTTGTCCTTTAATAGTTTCACTGACCACTTAGTCTTTGACTGCTAATTAATGGGTTCACCTCTAAAATATGTTTAGCAGAAACTCTTTCTAGATTTATGATTCTTTGATGCTCGATGGATAAAACAAAAATCAACTCCTTTAAGTTATAATACTGAAAAGAATGTTCATTGATGAGTTCAGAAAATTTGATTGATTGTTCTTGATTTCTTGGTTCTTTTCTCATGTTAGATCACATTAAATGATGATGATGATGACTTCTCTCTGATCTCCAAGTTGAATAAAACACTTTCCAGTCCCAACTTCTCTTATTTGTAGTCACAACTTCAGCTTTACATTTTAGTCAAACTAGTTCTCATTGAATCCTAAAAAATATAACTAGGAAGGTGTAGGAAAATAGGGACTCATGCCGATTTAAAATGGGTGATAAAAGCTGATTTATAGATGTAATTTTGACCTAGTCTTTCTTTGTTGTCTGTCTACTTAACATTAACCTTCTAATCTAGGAAAATTTACTGGAAATATCCAATACAATACCCCATTTAAGCCTTTTGTATGCTTTTTATGTTTAAAACAGATAAAAAAACATTTGAGTTGCAACTTCTATATCCAATGATAATGGATATATCAACCCCAAAACTATATCTAATAAACATAAAGATAATTGAAGAATGTTCAATGAAATAAACTAATTCCTGATGTTCTTAATTTCTATCATCATAAATAAAACTTTATTAATAATAAGTAGTCCAATATTGATGGTTCTTTATTTTTGTCGGTTATATATTTCAAATGTTTAGTCATTATGTTGAATATCTTCATTAAATGATTATCGCATTATTACTAAGGGTCAAATGTAAGGCTTCATTCCTTCAAATTAAGTGATTTTCTATCCATGGATTAGTCAAAGACAAAAGGTTATCATATGAAGAAACATCTAGAAATCAAAGGTTAAATATATGGTTATATGGTATCAATGAATATAATCCGTGCAAAATATTTCACCTTTGATTAGACTAAATATATTATGCAATGCTTTTCATTTTGAAGTAATGTTAGGTAGGTTCCCTAAAAGATCAAGTTCATTAAATAAAAAAGAAAATAAGAAAATCATTAGATATTAAAATTTTAAAAATAACATCTCAATGGTGACATGTTAGTTGCTTACATGGACAAAAAGGAAAGAAAAACTTAATGATTTAGATTTGATGTAGACATTCAAATATTCTTCTAATTGAAAGGATTAAGATTAAATGGATATTTGATAGAGAAGAATTTGACATATGGATGTTAGAACAATTAAGGGGCTGTTAAAATTTGACATATAGAAGATTACCAAAAAAGTTTTAACATAAAAAATTCTATGTATGAGAGTTCCATTAGTGGAAAATAAAAAGTACATTTCCTCAGCTAACTCACTTGATCTACTTATATTTCTTTGGTCCAACTAAAATTTTTAGCTTACAAGGAAATATTATGTTCTAGTTATATTGATGATTACTCTAGATACACTTGTACATTTTTTTTAATTCATAAGAATGAGTCATTAGACTACTTTACAAAATTTTAAAGAAAATTCAATAGGAACTTGGTAAAATAATGAAAAATATTAGGAATAATTATAGAATCAAATTCAAAAATGTTGAATTCTATAAATTCTATGATGAATTAATTTTTTTCATAACTTATCAACTCCAAAACTCCTCAAAAAACCAGGGTTGTTGAAGGAAAAAATAGGGTATTAATAGACATCTCAAGAATGATGCTAGCTGAAAGTAATATTTTAAAGTATTTTTTCAAGTGATGTAATCATCATATCACATTGTGATCAATAGAGCTTTGATCTGATTTAGGTTAGAGAAAACATCTTATGAATTATTAATAGGAATAAAAAATTAGATTCTTTCAAATCATTATGAGGTATGTACTTTATTATAGCTAATGGGAGAGAAGAAAGAGAAAAGTATGTGCAAATGATTGACAAAGGAATCTTCCTTGGCTATTCTGAAAAGTTAAAAGTATATAGAACCTATAATAAAAGAACTTTAGTTGTTGAAGAATCTATTCATATGAAA
This sequence comes from Spirodela intermedia, assembly GCA_902729315.2. Taxonomy (NCBI): domain Eukaryota; kingdom Viridiplantae; phylum Streptophyta; class Magnoliopsida; order Alismatales; family Araceae; genus Spirodela; species Spirodela intermedia. The sequence continues at coordinate 8,427,988 of LR746274.1, read as the reverse complement.
TTTGTAGAATAACCTACATCATAAATTATCAATTCAAATGCAATTGAAATAATGAATCACTAGATATGATAGAGAATGAGGATCAAGAGTGTGAAGAAATGGCATGGCTATATATTAACCCTAGTAATTATAACTTGTCTAGGACTTGAAAATATATAAAGCTTCATTGAAAACAAAATTTCTTAGGTTGTGTGATTGGAAAATGTTGACTTAGTGTTTACTTCTCAAATTGAACCTAAAAATGTAGACGATGTGCTCACAAATACAAATTTGATGTATAATATGCATGAAGAATAGAACAATTTGAGATAAATTACTTCTCTCTCTCTAGATCTCTTTCTATAGTGGATATCTGTTGCAAAGACATGGAACCATTTATATATATATCATATGGTTCATGATGTACCAGACGGTGGTGACATGGTAAAAAGAGAGTCTCCTGTTGAGGGCACCACTGTGTGGTGAGGGGTTGATGCACATCATTTGGCCGTAATTCCAAAATTTTCTATTAGGAAAGTAACAAGGGGTGGAGAATACGCAGAAAATCATACAATATGTGTGAAAGGGGCCAATGTGGCTCAAACAAATACACAAATGTAGTGGGTACCCGAGACCCCCAATGTCAATGAATGCTTGAGATAGAAAGCTCTTTCCCTCTCTCTCTCTCTCTCTCTCTCTCTGGAGTTCAGCGAGAGATAGGGATTGGGACAGACAGAGAGAGAGACAGGAATTCATTCCTTATGAATGGAAATAGATGAACCATTGTAGTCCTCACTACCAATGTTAACCTCTATTACAACCCCAACCCCCCCTCCCCCCTCCCCCGCCGTGTCTTTCTTCCTCTTGCTCTCTCTCTCTCTACATGAAATAAGCCAAAAAAAGATAATTATCTTACTAATAGAGAAATTAAATATCTTTAATTATATAAATATATAATCCTAGGTCAAAATATTGGAAAACTGATAATTATCAGTTTTTCTGTTGATAATAGGAAATAAATCATTTATAAAATGGTTGAATATTCAATTTTTTTAAGAATCCATCATTTTCAACATAAATAAAAATGGTTGAATATTCAATAAAATGGTTGAAATATGCTAACTACATATCAGTATGTGATAAAAAATAAATATATACGTTTTTTAGTTTTACGTCCTTCACAATATTTAAATTCAAGAGTATGCCGAGATTCTCCCATTATTGCCCCCCCTTCCCCTGCTCGTTAAAACCGACATTGTGGCACGTGTGAATAGTTGGAGGCCGGTGAATACGACTGATTAGAGGTCGGTGCGTCCACCTGCAGCGCGGCTCGCGTGGCTACCAGCTGCCAACGAAACGCGACAAGAGAGAGAGAGAGAGAGAGAGAGAGAGAGAGAGGAGAGAGAGAGAGACGGACAGACGGACAGAGAGACTGACACACAGACAGAAAGTTCCAAGAGTCAGCTGGAATTGGCTCTATCTATTGCTTTCAATGTCTTCGTCTGGAAACAGATAGCGGGACGTTGACGGATGAATAGGCGATCTGATATGGTGAGGTTGAATAGATCAGGGAGCGAGAGGGAGAGAGAGAGAGAGAGAGAGGGGCAGCTCCACTATGTGACAGACATTTCCTGCACGTGAGAAACGGTGGTGATCGGTAGCTGGAGAGAAGAGAGAGAGAGACAAAGACCTCCACGGTGACAACCAAAACGGTGGTGTTCGGCAGCGGAAGAGAGAGAAATGAGTGATTCAACGGATTACACAAATGGCCAGACTAACTGGGATATAGAAAGAGAGAGACAGAGACAGAGAGACAGAGAGAGAGGGTGAGAGGATGGATATTTCTGCAAATGGGGAGATATGTATGTGATATAGAGAGAAGGTGGGAGGAAAGTTCCCACTATATCTTCCATGAAAATACGTACATGGTCACATACACAGAGAGAGACAGAGAGAGGTGCATGAGAAGATATACCTAAGCTTTTAAACTTTGGATGAGTTTTCAAGCTCACAAAAAACATAAAATAACAAGAAAATGTATGTATTATATTAGGGTCAATATTTAAATATACAAGAATTTGGTATGATAAAAAAATTCCCTTTCTTTATAAGGCTCAATAGTAAAGAAGATCCCTTTGAGAGCAGGAGAGAACACAAAGTGAAGGCCACTTTGGTGCCAATCTACCCAAGTCAACGTCCCTTTCTTTGTTCCACATGAGCCACCTGAGTCTTTCCTTTCCCCAAACTCAAGGAGGTATTATCCAACATGAGAGCCCTCATCATAAGTTTGTAGTTCCTTCCCTTCTTTCTCTCTCTTTATCTCATTCACTCCGAGGAAAGTGAGAAAAATTGTGTTCATCCTCAAAAGTTCCATTGACTATGGGTGCCTGCATATGTGAGAAAATTTGATGTCTATAAATGTGTGATTTACTTTATGTCAATTTATATACTAAATCAGGGGAGAAAGAGACCTTCATTTAAATCCATAAATTGATCATTAACGAAAGTTAACAAATAAGACAGTTGTGAAGTCATCTTTCTATTGACAATAAATCTCACTTATAAATTTACACTATTGTAGAATTAAATGTACACAATGCTTAGCCAATATAAAACTTGCCAATTAAAACCTTTAACCATGTGTAGAAAATTAAGTACTAAAAGCTCTAGCAATTAAAACATGAGTTTACCTTTGATAGACACTTCAAAAATCATTTCATGTATGATTTTGGCTTACTACACTTTTAATCTTATTATCATCATAACTAGTAGTTCTGAACCCTCTCTCATGAATAGATTCTTCAAATTATGGTTGGACTCTCTTTGAGATATATATATATATTGAGAGAGAGAGAGAGAACTATTTATGTTAAGATATTTCAAAGATAAATGGACAGAAAAATATAAAGATATATATATATATATAACATATAATTAGTAACCATTTTACTCATGTCTACATAGACTCATATCTTTCTATTCATATAGAAATATATATATATATATATAACAGAAACTACGCAGATTATCATGTAAGAAGTTATTAAAAAACTCAAGGTTCCTCCTACAAGGTACATGTAATTTGAATTATGGACTTCAAATTTGTGACCTGATTATGATCCTCAATATTGGCCTATTGATATTATTGTAAGCCAAATCACCTCTTCTATGGTCTTGATCATACAACCAAAGATTCTTCTTTGTCCACAGACAGGCGTATGGTTGCCCAATTTGTCCACAGCATGATGATGAGGGTGCAAGCTTGGCAAAACAAGCCAAAGGTCAAGCCCATCCAGAGTCCCTGCATGAGACGTGCCCAAAGTAAATGTCAATTCCTTCAATAATCTGGTTGTAATTGGCTCACATTACTGAATGAAACACTACATGTGTATCTCTAAACCAAGGGAAAATAAAAAGATATTGAATGTAAACTATTAGTAATCCTTGGAACGTGTAGTACTCTAATGGCACCTTAAGAATCACTATACTAGATAGGTTGTTAATGTATGAAGACTATGTCCACGGCCTTATAAAAATAGCTATAAATCATAGGTTTCAGCCATAAAAAATGAATTGTCAACCATATGTTGTTAAAACTAGTTTTAAGATCTCAAAATACACCTAAGATTACCAACCTTGTAATAGAACTTTAGGACAAACCCAAGAAGAAGTGCAATTGGCATCCCAATCACGTAGAATGCTCCCAGGTTGGTCCATGCTGCTAGATGTTGCCAACCACATCCTCTTGCTACACCTGAATCAATTATTCACATGATTAGCAAGATATTAAAAATCAGTACTATCTATGGATTTCATTTCCTATCATAGTCACCTGATAGAATCCCCTGTGCCGAGTCTAGTAGTATGGAAATTGATAGTAGCGGGGTCATGTAGGCAAACTCCCTAATAATATCTGGGCTACTACTGAACAAGTTAGCCCATATATTATGACCGAAGACCAAAAAAAGGACAATTGTCAATGCAAGAATTACTGAGGGCTTCAATGTCACCCTAACTACATTCTTTGCCTTTTCCACATTTCCTGCCCCCAATTCATTTGCCACACGTGTGCTACAAAAGAGGGAAAAAATAAATTAGAATCGTAATTATGAATATAATTTATATTCATAATTATGAACAAGTTACTATGCGTACCTCACAGCAGCACTAAACCCATATGTAACATTGAACGACACAGCCTCTGTGTTAACACTGAAATCCACCAAAATATCAAGTTAATATTTATACAATATTGACTAATAAGTTTTATGATCTAACCTAATAGATGAAGACAGGTCATACCACATTGCAATTAGTGAGGTGCTCAGCTCTGAGCGGGGCATCAGACCAGCCAATAGCACCATAATTTCAAAAGCCCAGTATTCCAAGCTGCAAGAATAATATCACCAGTCAAACAAAATCATCCATTTTCATTAACAACTGTAATTTCTGCAATACATACCAATAATAACTTGTGGTGCAATAACTCCACACATAAAATAATTAATAATAAATATAATTTTTTGTTTGATTTTTATAAATATAAGATAAAAGAGGTAAAACCTTGAAGATATCTGTGGGTCTAAACCGGTTACAACTGTTGAAGCGGCTCATAATCTGAGATAAAATTGTTGCCTTTGGAATCAGGTAAAAAGTGAAACGATGTTTATATAAGTTCTATGTTTTCAGTGAGTAGAGCAATGAGCACGTACAAGGTGAAATATTGAAGAACCAAAGTAACTTTAAATTGGAAAATCCTGACACAATTGACCCGTCAGAAAGGAAGGAGATTCTATCTTCTTGGGATGACTGGCTAGTCTAACTATTAGGAATAAATCCTGAAGGCAACATGTGCGAGTGTGTGCGTGAGAGAGAGAGAGAGAGAGAGCGCGAGGGCATGGGAGTATACAGCTGACGGGATGGCCAACCGCATACTGGGAAGGACGTGCTCGAACGCCTCGGTCGAGAAGCCCTGCCAGGTCTCTGAGAATCTCTTCGAGTACTTCACATACGAGGCCAGCATCAGGAACGAAATCCACAGCGACACCGCCGCCGCCAAGGGGGCGCCGACGAACCCCATCCCTGCCGGGTGAACCAGCACGTAGGTGATCAGTACGTGCAGTGCCAGCGGCCCCACAGAGCACACGACGAGCGGCGCCACCGCGGACTGCGTCTGCAGGAACCTCAGCAGGCACTGGAGCAGCCCGTAAGCGAAGAGCGCCGGGATGAGCGGTCGCATGTACACGGCGGCGGCGTGCGCCACCGCCGGCTCCTGGCGGAGGGCGATGAGGATGGACTCCGAGAACCACCAGACGACGGCGAGGATGCAGGAGACGGCGATGGCGGTGATCATCGACGCCTGCAGGTAGATGCCCATAGTCCGGTACAGCTTGGCGCCGTAGGCATGCCCGCAGAGTGTCTCCAGTGCCCCGCTCCATTTTTTAAGAACGACCAGGTGTAAGGAGGAGGAGCAGAAGAAGAATAACAAGCTCCCCGAGGCCTTCCAACAGACCGTCTCCTGTGCCCCGCTCAGACCAATTGGGATGGCAATTTTCGTAAATAAAGTGGGCATTTTTTTGAAGGAGAAAAGAGTTTTTGAGAACGGGTTTGACTTCGGTAATGATGAAAGGGCCCGGCCCGGAAGAGTGGGCCCGTTTTTAACGCCACATGTTCAGCCCGAGGGGCGTTCGCCCGCCATTGGCGGATTCTCGGTCAATAGCACAACCTCCGGGCTTCTGTGGGATATTCGGGCCGGGCCGCGCAGCGCTGGCCCGACCTAATTATTTTTTTAATGAAAGAGACAGAAGGATCCCGGTTGTTTCGGAGAGGAGCTCATATCAACTGCTTTCAGAGAAACGTCATAGAGAGAGAGATGCCATAGAAACCTGACAGTAGATATTGGGGGGAGAGAGATCGTAGAGAGAGAGAGAGAGAGATGCCATAGAAACCAGACAGTAGAAATTGGCGGCAGAGAGATCGTAGAGAGAGAGAGATGGCGAGATAAAGCGCACGGATAAGCAGGGTGCAAGAGAGAGAGATCATAGGGTTAGAGAAATGACAAGATGAAGCGCACGATGAGAGGGAGTGATTCTAGAGAGAAGAGGGAAGTGATGAGGGATGGATCTTAGTTGGATGAAGTAAAAAGAGTCGAAAATTAAAGAGAGAGAGAGAGAGTTTGGACAGCTGGAGAATTGATGAGATCGTAGGGTTAGATGGATGACGAGATGAAGCGCACGGATAGAGGGAATGTTCGAGAGAGAAGATGGGAGTGATGAGGGATGGAGAAATATTATGTCTGATATAGTTTATATATATATATATATATATATATATATATAGAGAGAGAGAGAGAGAGAGAGGGAGAGAGAGGGAAGGAGAGAGGGAGGAAGATTAATGGGGGGGAGGGTCGTGGCCGAGGTCAACGCTGGTAGCAAGCGCTGCCTCAATGGTTCATCCATTTCCATCCTTAAGGGGAATGCATTCGTCACTCTCTTTCTCTCTCTACCGGTTCCTCTCCTCACATTCAGACATACACTTTCTTCTTCTTTCTTCTTTCTTCTCACTGGTCGCAATCCCCATATCTCGCCGGAGTCTAGAGAGAGAGAGGGGGAGAGCTTATCATCTCGAGCATTTATTGACATCGGGGGGTCAGGCACTGATTAATGGGGAGAGAGAGAGGGAAGAGACGGATATACAAATACACATTAGTATATGAAACAAACTATATCAGGCATAATATTTTAACATATCAAACTTAATACATCTCTGAATATTGAGTGTATCAAGCTTAATATGATGATACATGAAGAGATGAATTGTAAAACAAGGGATCATATCAACATTAATGTGGTGAGACAAGATGAGTTGTATTAGAGAATAGCGGACCATATCAAGCTAAACACAAGAATATAATAGTGATTGTGTTGCAAAATAAGGGATCATATCAATCTTAATGTGGCAGCGTGGGAGTTGAGGAAAAAAGGGCCACATCAAGTTTAATATGAGAATACAAGGGAGTTGTGTTGTAGAACAAAGGACCATATCAGGCTTAATATACCAAGAAATGAGAAGTTATGCTGTATTATGTTGCAATGCAACAATGCATATGATGTTTTTGTATAATGAATAACATTCTTCACAACAAGCTTAAATACCTCATTATTTGGAAATCATATAATAAAATTCAGGAAGTAAAATATGAATAAATATCTATATTTAACTTAATGTTTTGGAGCATAAGGATTATTTTGAAGCACAATCTCTTACTATTTTTAATTGAGGTTATGATACGTGTTATTATGTGAAGTTAAATACTTCAGTACATTAAGCATTTTTGAGGATATAAGAGGCATGGTAACATTTATACTTAAACTCTTACATCATGCAGTAGTTTCAGATCAACCTCATAAAATATTAAAAAAAGGAGCATAAAGCAATGTGAAAGTAAGTTATAAAGAAAAACTAGATTGAGTAATGGTACAAAAACTACCTATTTGATGTATGTTGGTTACCACTAGAGCAACACAAAATGTGGCCCTACTGATTGCTTTAAGATTTCAATAAATAAGAGAAAATTTAAAACTCAGAAATACTAGAGAAGAAATGGCTAGACTAAGTGCAGAAGTAAGTTTATAAAATCATTTGTTGGATATTTAGCCACATCTTAAACCAAGATGGGAGGGGATTAAATAGGTTGGATAAACTTGATTTAATCTTCTCATCTTGTATTTTCTTCCTTCACGTTTTCTAATTCTTCATCAGATCAATGATAGATGATGGGAAATTTTATGGCAGTTTGTTGTCATTAACTTAGCTCACTATCCAAGAACACTTTGTCCTTGAGTTTCACTGACCACTTAGTATTTAATTGCTAATTAAAGGGCTCATCTCTAAAATAGTTTTAGCAAAATTTCTTTCTAGATTTATGGTTCTTTAATGCACAATGGCTAGTAACAAAAATCAACTCATTTAAGTCACAATACTGAAAAGAATGTTCATTGATGAGTGGATTTTGGGCATGGGCACTCAAGCCAGTTGTTCTTGATTTGTTGATCCTCTTCTCATGTTAGATCTCTTTAAATTATCATGAATTCTCACTTCCTAACTTCTCATTTTCAAGTTCAACAGAACACTTCTCAGTCCCAACTTCTCTCATTTGTAGTTGCAAGTTCAGCTTTAAATTTTAGTCAAATTTCTTCTCATTGAATCTTACATCTATAAAGGTTTGATGTATAGATGTAATCTTGATCTAGTCTTTCATTTTTTTTCCTATATACTCAGGATTCCAATATAATACTCCCTTGGGCCTTTTGTATATTTTTTTATGTTTAAACAAATGAAAAAAAACCTTTAGGTTGCAAGTTCTATATCCAATGATAATGTGTCTATTAAGCCCAAAACTAGATCTTATAGACACAAAGGTAATTTGAGCAGAAATAGCTGCAAAAATAGAGAGATGCATACATCAGAAGGTCCAAAGGTTTTTGAATTAGTATTTTGAGTGTTGAAGGTCTGGTAAAATAGAGAAATGAGACAAATGAAGAGTTACATATAGGAGAAGAGATATGAATAAAAAACTAATCAAATACATGAAGATTAAATATTCTACATCAAGCTATTTGCATTATATCCATCAATGACAAATGAGAAAACTTCATCCCCTTCATTGACTAAATTTGATAACTGATCAAACTCATCTACTATGACCATTATTTTCCATCATCCTAAAATAAATAAATAGTAAGGATTTATTGAGTCACATGGTATTAGTAATCATATTTGGCAAAAGAGGGTCTAAGTCTCCATAGAAACAAACTTGTGTGGTTTGGGCCATTGGCACTTGATGATAGGTACCTCTAAGACCAAAAGTAGTTGGGGGAGAGGTAAACTAATAAAATAACATGGTATTATTTATGAGAAGAGTGTTGAGAAGTTTTACCACAACACATGTCAACACATCTATTGATACATATAAATAAAGATTAGGTAAAATTCTTAAAAACCCCAAGTCACCTCCCCTCTTGGTGTTTCAACTACTCTTACAATCCCAACAATTGGTATCAAAGTTTACCTAAAAAGTATGATATTAAAATATCTCAAATATGTATGTATTTTTGAACGAAATATGTATTTTTGAAAGTAGGGTTAGAATTTATATAATAGATCAAAGAATGAACCTATAGAGAATGATCCAAGATAGTCCACCAACTATATTAAAAGAGTTTATGGTTAAAATAACTATGATTCTTAATCCAAGAGTGATGAATATTTTATTTAGTGTGATGGAGGCCTTTGAGTTTAACCATGTGTTAACTTGTGGGATAACAAAACAAATTTAGGATAAGTTGCAAGTAACTTAAGAAGAAATTTCAAAAATGAAAGGACTCAAAATTGACATTTTGGTAAATAGATATGAATTAGTTAGAATGTAAGATAGTGAATCTATTTAAGACAGATTATAGAAGTAATAAACTTGTAAATGACATAAAAAAATTAGGAAAACCTTTTAACATATTGACTTAAATTGTAAAGTTCATGGATCCTTGACTGATGATAACATTGTTAAATTAATTGTCATTGAAGAATCAAAAATTTTAAGAACTACTCTTATTGATGATATTACTAATTATTTATTGACTTATGAGATTAATATGTCTATAAATAGAACATCTTTTCAAAAAATAAAAAGAATGTTGCATTTAAATCTGTAAAATAATGTAATAAAAAGATGAAATAATTTTTTCATCTAGAAAATTGAATTATTCGATCAACAAGAATAAAAACTACATGGCCAAGACAGGTACCAAAATGCTATTTGAAATATTTGATGATCTTTACTTTGAATTTAGGAAATTATGTCATTTTAAAGTTGATTGACTTCTACTAAAAAATCAATATAACCCTAGGTCTGGGGGACTCATTCTAATTGAAACAAGGGGTGGGACTCGAATTTCTAATCTATTTTGGTATCTCCCACCATTCCTCATTCCTCATTTTCTAAAGTTAAAGCCATGAGACTCTCCTTTAAAAGTGGGTTGCTTAGGAATGACATGATGGCGACCTAGAGCGAAAGCAATTCTAGCTTTGCTGATAAAAGATGAAGAAAGAGCAAATATGTGCTTAATGACAAAATCTTCAGAGGTATATGATTCTCACGTCTCATATTTATCTAAAGCAACATTACTTAAATAATTTGATAAATTAATATGTGAAATTAAAATTATTAGAAATAAGATGAAAAATCACACAAAGAGAAAATAAAACACTTAGCAAATCTGTTCAAATTCTGGAAAATGGAAATTAAAATCTAATGATTATCATTAAGAGAAAAGGATAGAGAACATGAGGACATACTCCTTAAAAATCATTCTTGCCTACAGTTTAAAGGATTGTTGAACACAAATTATAAAATTTTGATTGATTGATAGAAAAAAGAATTGTTGAACAATCAATCAAGACATTGATTGATTGATAGAAAAAAGAATTGTTGAACACAAATTATAAAATTTTGAGAGAACTAAGAACTAAAGATAAAGTTATTCGACTATTTAGGTATGAGTTGTACTATTTATAAGAATATAATTTCTAAATAGTTATAGAAACTAAAAAGTTAGGAAAGAAAAGAAAGACATAAATCCTAAATTATAACATCATAAAGAAAAGGATCTTAAGCAAGAAAATAAATTCTCTAATCTGAAATCATTTAATGAAAAAATTATGTGAGAATCAAAACCCATTAGATATGTAACTTGGAAGTCAAAAATTATTACTTTCAAGGAAAGGACTAGGGTTTAATCATAGATCAACTAAAACATATCTTAGAAATAAAATTAAACCTAAAACATGACATATATATCTACCTAAGGGTAATATGGTCAATCTCAAAGAAATCTGAGTTCTAAAACAAATTTTAAATTATTTTTTTTAGTGAGATCTAGTGGACAACTTCATGGTGGTACTTGGACAATGGATGCTCAAAGCATATACCAGAGAGTAAGAATGGCTCTATTTGTTCAAACTAATGAATGGAGGAGAGGTAGCATTCATAGATAATAATAAAGAGAGTATACTTGGGTACTAAGACATTTCTTTTGAAGATCACATTTTAGTTAAAAATATTTTATTCATAGATATTCTAAGACACAATCTAATTAATATAAGTTAATTATGTGAAAATGATATAAAGGAATAGTGATAGAGTAAGATATTTTTTTTATAACCTATAAATAAATGACTAGTATGAATATGTGTTTCATGATTGAAAAGGATGAATATTAGATAGATGTTTGACATAGAATAATTTGGCATGTGAATGTTAAAATAGTTAAAAGGCTGTTAAAATTTGACATGTTTAGAAGATTACTTAAATTTTTTAACATAAAGAATTACACATATGAGAGTTCCATTAGTTGAAAACAAAGTAGAAAAACATTCAAAACCAAGAATACATCTCATCAGATGAACTCACTTGATGTAGTTATATTTATTTGGTCCAAGTAAATTTTTTAGCTACTTTAAGGAAATATTATGTCTTAGTTACAATTGATCATTACTCTAGATACACTTGGATATTTTTTTAATTCTTAAGAATGAGTCATTAGATTACCTTACAAAATTTGAAAAGAAAAATCAAAAGAACTTGGTAAAATGATGAAAAATATTACAAATGATTATATCACTAAATTCGAGAATGTTAAATCCTGTAAATTCTATGATGAATTAGAAAATTTTCATTACTTCTCAACTCCAAAAACTCCTGAACAAAATAGAGTTGTAGAAGGAAAGAATAGGACATTAATAGACATCTCAAGAATGATGCTAGCTGAAAGTCATCTTTCTAAGTTTTTTTTAAGTGGCGTAATTTGTACATCATGTTATGGTCAATATAACTTTGATCAAATTTAGGGTTAAAGAAAACATCTAAGAAATTACTTTATAATAGATTCTAAATAATTCTCTCATATCATTTTGAGGTAAGTACTTTATTCTAAATAATGGGAGAGAAGAATGAGGAAATTTTGATCAATTGAGTGACAAAATATTCTCCCTTGAAAAGTTAAAAGCACATAGAATCTATCATTAAAGAAGTATAGCTGTTAAAGAATTTATTCATATGAAATTTACAGAATAACCTACAGCATAAGTGATCAATTCAAGTGAAATTGAAATAGTGAATTACTAGATATGATGGAAAATGAGAATCAAGAATGAAGAAATACCACAGCTAGATATTAACCCTAACTTCTCTAGGACTTGAAAATATACAAAGATTCATCCAAAAGAAAATGTCTTATGTCATTTAAATGGAAGGGTCAAAACTAGACTAGATTTTAACGAAAACATCCACCTAGTATTTACTTGTCAAATTGAACCTAAAAATGTGGAATGTACTCACAAATTGGATTCTCTCTCTTCTCTCTCTCTCTCTCTCTCTCTCTCTCTCTCTCTCTCTCTCTCTCTTTGTTGATCTCTTTCTATAGTGGATATTTATTACAAAGACATGGAACCATTTATATATATATATATATATTATGATGTGGTCCATGATTTACCACATGGTGTTGACCACCATTGGGGGCACCACTTGTGTGGTGGGTGGTTGTTGTACATTTGGACATAAGTCATAAATTGGCAAGTGAGAAAGCAACAAGGGGTGAAGAAAATGCAGAAAGTCATACAATACGTACAGAAGGAGTCAATGCAGAGCAAATGAGCGGCTGCACGAATACACACATGTATTAGGTACCCAAGGCTCCCAATGTTAATGAACACTCGAGTTTTCCTCTCCCTCTCTCTCTCTCTCTCTCCAGAGTTTGGCGTGAGATGGGGATTGGGACATAAGAGAAGGAAGAAGGAGACGAAGAAGAAGAAGAAGAAGAAGAAGAGAGTATGTGCTGAGGAGAGTGGGCATTTTCAGTAATAATATATTAAAAGTAACAGGTGATAACCCAGATTTCTGTATAGGCTTTTTAGTTTTAGGTCCCTCTCAATATTAAAATTCAAGAGTATACCACAAAGATGAAGAGGCTGATGTGGTGTGCATGATAGAGACCAAAGACTTTGAAGGGGGAGAGAGAGAGAGAGAGAGAAAGAGAGGGAGGGAGGGAGGGAGGGACCCACCAGAGAAGTAGGAGGATTGTGGGCCAGTCATAAGGTATAAAGATAAGTCGGTTTAGTCGGGAGTATCGAAGTTAATTAATCTCATAAAAGTTGAAGTGCATTCACTCCACCTCGTCCGATGGAGCGTCTGCAACTGTCCCTCTCCATGCTCAGAATCAGGGGCGCCTCTCTCTCTCTCTCTCTCTCTCTCTCTCTCTCTCTCTCTCTCTCTACCCGTAAGGATCCTCCCCACGTCCTTCCATCACCAAATTCAAAAACCACCACTCTCCCGCCCCCCCCCCGGGTTCTCTCTCTCTCTCTCTCCCTATCTATGGACATATATAGATGTATATCTGACTCTCTCTCTCTCTCTCGCTATCTCTTCTGTCTCTCAGTCTTCCCCTTCTCTTCTGTCACTCTGTTCAAGGAGGTCCAGGAGTACTCTGACAGGGCATGAAGGAACCAGGGAGAGCCGGCCACCGCCATTCCCCCATCCTCTCCTCCCCATTCTCGCCGGCCACTCCCCGTTTCGATGCTCCGCCGACCATCTCCCCGCGGCCACCCCGGAGGACTCCCGCGGGCAGAGCCTCCGCGGCCTCCTCGTCGAGAAAGCTGGCCGCTGGGATCTGGCGGCAGCAGGTCCAGCTGGAGAGATTCTCGCCGTGGGTAAGGTTTCCTCCGCTGAATTTCTGGATCTCTTCCCCGCTGGCATATTTCTAGGGCTTCCTGGTCCGGATTCTTTGCGCGTTAGATTACTCCCGGACTCCGATGGATTGTGAATCTGATGTAGTAAAACTCTGCAGAAGGAATTAGGGTTTATGAGGATAACCTTCCTGGCCTTTGATCATCTATTCTTCGAGAAACCATTGCTTCAGATGAAATTAGGGTTTTATAATCGCTTACCCTTCTCGCAGGCCGTCCATGGCCAACCGAGGCCCCCCTGCGTCTGCAAGCTCAAGAACTCACACATCCACGGTGATCCCGTTCCCAGTCTAAGCGGAGGCCTCCGGTTCAAGGTAGGTCAGCTCTTCGTCTTCCTCGTCTTCATTGCCAGAGAGTTCCCAGAGCTTCCAGTGACCTCCAACTCCATTGATCCGGCTTGTTTTGGATTCAGCACGAGCTGGCAAATTTTGCGATGGAGAGGGCCACGAGATGGGACACCGGGATCCCGGAATCTGAGCTCACGAGGCTCCTCGATCATCTGAATGTCGTCCCGGATGAACAGCCACATGGAAGGATGACATCGACGGCAGTAGATCTCCGAGACGAGCTCGATCAAGCTAGGGCGCGGGTGGCAGACCTCGAGGACGAGTGCGAGCTATGGCAGAAGAAGCTCAGCGACCTCTACGAGAAGGCCCTACGACGGAGGCGAAAGGAGGAGAAGCTTGCTGCAATGGCGGCTGATCTGGAGGGGGAGCTGAGGAGGGAGAGGAAGGACCGGCGGTGGCTGGAGGCGGAGAATATCAAGCTCGCCGGTGAGGTTGCGGCGGCGGAGGCATCTGCTTGGCGGCGCCTGCAGGATTACGAAGAGCAGAAGAAAGAGAGGGAGCTCATGGAGGAGGTCTGCAGGGAGCTGGTGGAGGAGGCCGACGGTGGCCGAGCAGAGATCGAGGTGCTGAAGAGGGAGGCCATGGAAATCCGCGGGGAGCTCGATTGGGAGAGGAGGATGTTGCAGGTGGCCGAGGATTGGCGTGAGGAGAGGGTCCAGATGAAGCTGATCGACGCGAAGCTCGCCATTGAAGTGCAGCGCTCCCAAGTCAGCAAGCTTCGGCCCATGTTGCAGAAGTTTTTGCGGGGAGAGGTGGTCTCTGTTGCAGAGGAAGAAGGTGATGACAATGGGGATGAGGACGATGGCGACAGCAGCTGGGAGGAGATGCTGAGTCGGTCTGAGGAGCTCGACTCGAGCATTCCCTCAATTGGAACAGAGGGGGAGGTGATGGCAGAAAGGTGACAGGGAAGGGGAGGATGATGGTGGTGATGGGTGTAGCTGGGTGGTGGCAATACTGCAAGAGGGAGCAAGGACTGCGCAATGGAAGGATTGCAGTGAAAATTGCTAAGGGAAGAGGATCTCTGGTTCAAGATGATGGGGAAGAAGATGACGATGTTGGCTACAGATGAAAGGTGTTGAGAATGAATTGCTAAGGGAGGACGATCTCTAATTCATGTGATCTCGGGTTCAAGATGATGGGGAAGAAGATGACGATGTTGGCTACAGATGAAAGGTGTTGAGAATGAATTGCTAAGGGAGGACGATCTCTGATTCATGTGATCTCGGGTTCAAGATGAGGAAGAAGCAGAAGATGTTGGCTGTAGATGGGCAGCCGGATGGGTGGTGAGAACTGCAATGGGCGGATCATTGATTCAAGGACGAAAACGTGAACTTTTGATGATTGCCTGAAGGCATCTTCCGATGATGTGATCGATTTCTATAACAGCAGTGAAGGAAAAACATGGGTTTGATCCACTGATTCATTGAGCTGTTCTAATACATGTTTGGGTAATCGAGATGATCATCACATGAATGGTAGGAGGATTACTAATGCTGAAAAAGACATAGCATTGCATCTGATGAGCTCTCCCAAGCGATGAACCCTAGAACATGAAGATCAGAGGTAATGAATAGGATCAAGCCCTGATATAGTAGTCAAAGAAACCTAGATTTACTGGATCATTGTACTGCTTGATTATTATGATAGCTGGTTGTCGCATGCTTCAAATCGCTGGAAGATTATTTGATAATCAGAGTGTAAGAAGATGGGATAGAACACAGATGTTAGAGGTAATCAGCAGTATCAAACACGTTGAACCCAGATTTAAATTCAGATTTGCCGAATCATTGAACTGTTTGATTATAATCAACATAACCATTACACGAATATCAGGCTTCTTTTTGCAGCAAGATTAGTGATGTTCAGATAGAAACAAGATGACAGGTGAGAGAGCACCCAAGAATGAACCGTTGACCATGGGGAATCAGAGGTAAACAAACAGCATCAAAAACTCTTTTGTTAAACCCAGATTTACTAAAGAGTTAGCTGTTCTGTTACGATCCAGATATTACCACATAAATAGCAAACTTCATATTTTACTGAACCCTAGAACATGGAGATCAGAGTGATAGATAAGATCAAACACGGATTGAGAAACAAAAGGATGACGAAACCCAGATTTACTGAATCACTGAACTGTTTGATTGTATTCGAGATGACCACCGTGTGAACAGCTGCTACAGATTGTGGCATGATTATTGATGTTCATAAGATTGTGTGATGAATGCTGCCCACTAATCTGTTTTATTTAGAGTCTTACTTCAGACATGGAGTGAAGAACAGCCTCACTGGCGCTCACTGTTTGGAGTTGATCAGATTCCGGATGACGAATGGAAGAATGCCACCGTGGTCAAAGTAGGCGAGCTCCACCTGTGATCAATCAAATTGCATAATTATTAACATGAGATGGTCAATAAAGTGGCGTTTTTTATCAATCTGAAGGCAAACCCATCTTGGCCATCAGAATCGTAAAGAATCATCCTTCTTTTATTTCCTTCTCAAGTACAAGTTTACCAAATCAACAGAGAGAGAGAGAGAGAGAGAGACTATTAACATGAGATGGTCAATAAAGTGCCTTTTTTTATCAATCTGAAGGCAACCCATCTTGTGCATCAGAATCTGAAAGAATCATCCTTCTTTTATCTCCTTAACTATCAAGTTTACCTCATTAAGAGAGAGAGCGAGAGAGAGAGAGAGAAAGAGAGAGAGTATTAACATGAGATGGACAATAAAATGGCTTTTTTTATCAATCTAAAGGCAACCCATCTTGTGCATCAGAATCTGAGAATCATCCTTCTTTCCCCTCTCAACTATCAAATTTAGCAGATTAAGGGAGAGAGAGAGAGAGAGAGAGAGAGAGAGGTTATCACATGAGATGGTCAACAAAGTGGCGTTTTTATCAATCTGAGACAACCCATCCTGTGCATCAAAAGCTGAAAGAATCATCCTCTTTTCCCCTCTCAACTATCAAGTTGACCGGATTAAGAGAGAGAGAGAGAGAGAGAGAGAGAGAGAGAGAGAGAGAGATGGTACCTCTGTGTCAAAGCGGGCTGTGCAGGTGAAGGATTTTCCATTGTCGGTCACGACAGCAACATCTTGACCCGGCCGGAGGTCCTTTACACTGCTCGGAAGGTCAATGGAGAACCGCTCATACCCAGTCAACCCGAGGGTTTCGGAGTCCTCACCGGGCTTGAAGCAGAGAGGGATGATGCCCATCCCCACCAGATTGCTCCGGTGGATCCTCTCAAAGCTCTTTGCAATGACCGCTTTGACTCCCTGCAAGGAGAAAGTTAGAGAGAGAGTGGGGAGGAGGATGGACGGAAAGTCAACGGGATGGGGCTCTGGCTGGCAGAAAGTCAAAAGAAGCTGGGATGGGGGACCCACCTGAAGCATTGGGCCCTTGGCTGCCCAGTCACGGGAGCTTCCACTCCCATACTCTGCTCCGGCCAGGATGATGGTGTCGTGGCCATCTTCCTTGTACCTCTGATAAAGTCAACGGAAAATAAGTAACCAACCACGGGGATAAAATAATACCGAAAAGGGATCCATCTAGAGAGGGACAATGCCTTTGACCAACGATTTCTTGGTTATTTTTAAGATAGTAAAATCTGATGAAAACTCAACCAGGTCATTGAGATCCAAATCCCACGCACCAAGCAATCTAAAAACACTAATGATTTATATTTTTGAGGAAAAAAATGAGTTTTCCTTGGATTAAATGCAACTAAACTTCCGAGGGATGGAGTTATAAACGTTGACCAAACTTTTCCTAGTTTTAGTAAGAAAACCTGATGAAAGAATCAGATAACTCAACCAGATCACCAAAACCCAGATCCCACGCACCAAACAATCTAAACGCAGTAATGATTTTTATGGTTTTCAGGAAAAAAAATGAGTTTTTATTGGATTAAAGTGTGAGAACTCCCGAAGGACGGAGTTATAAACGTTGACCAAACTTTTCCTAGTTTTTCGGAGAAAAACCCATAAAAGATTCAGAGAACTCAACCAGGTCCCTAAAACCCAAATCCCATGCACGAAACAATCTGAAAACAGTAATGATTTTTATCTTTGAGGAAAAAAAATGAGTTCTTTGGATTAAAATGCGAGTGAACTTCCACATAATGGATCTATAAATCCTGACCAAACTTTTCCTAGTATTCGTGAGAAAAACTCATAAAAGATTCAAAGAACTCATAAAAATGGAACATAGCATGGTCAATTGACCAACGATTTCCTAGTTTTTTCAATTACAGTAAAATTTGATAAAAATTCAATCAGGTCACTGAAAACCCAAATCCCACACATCAAAAAATCTAAAAAGAATGATTTATTTATTTTTGTAGCTTAAAAATGAGAGAAAACTTCACATAGGATGGATCTACAGATTCTGACCAAAATTTTCCTAGTTTTAGTAAAGACAATCTAATGAATGAAACCAAGATTCAAAGAACTCAAGAACACAAGAGCAAAAAGGAAGACATACCATGGCAGCATCGTACACGGGCAGCTTCTCCCCAGTGGGGATATGGATCGTCTTGGGGCCCACCTCCCCCTTCAGCAGCTTGTTGACCAAACGGATGTTGGCGAAGGTCCCCCTCGCCATCACCTCATCATTCCCACGGCGGCTACCATAGGAGTTGAAGCCCCTCTGGTCAACGCCCCGTTCAAGGAGGTACCTTGCTGCTGGGCTGTCCCTGTGGATGCTCCCTGCTGGGGAGATGTGGTCGGTGGTGATGCTGTCACCGAGGAGGAGCAGGCAGTAGGCGTCCCTCACGCCGTGAGGCCCAGGAGGGTCCATAGTCATGCCCTTGAAGTATGGTGGCTCGTGGATGTACGTTGACTGGGTGTCCCAAGAGTAGAGAGTTGACGATGGGATGGAGAGCTGGTTCCACATCGGGTTGCCTCTCGTGATCGCCTCATAGGTGCTCTTGAACATCTCAGGGAGGACACTGGATTGGACCACCTGCAAAGGGGAGGGAGCGGAATAAGTCAACTAGCTGGGAGAGATGTAAAGGGACCAAGTCAACTGTGTGGCAGTGCTGACTGACCGTGGCGATTTCCTCGTTTGATGGCCATATGTCCTTGAAATAGACGTCCTTCCCGTCTTTCCCTCTCCCAATGGGTTCCTTCTCAAAGTCAATGTCCACCTGGAATAGTTTTGGGGGTAAAAAATATGGGAAGTCAATGGGCTGACTCAAACGGTTGCTAAATTAAAGTCTTATTAAAACATTCAGCGAGACTGGCTGTCCTCAGAGAGGAGCCAGGGGAAAAAAAAAAACCGGCAAGAAATGACCCACATACAGGGTCAAAAACCCAGACAGTATGCCATCTTACTAAGAGCTTTTCAGTTTCTTCCTTATTTTGTCGGTTGACCAAATCGTTCTTGCCAATAAAAGTGGGATCTTTAGAACTCATCGCACTACACTCTTGACCACATAAAAATCATCCTCTAATCTGTTGCTTTTCCCGTTGGTCAAAAATAACTGATGATCTTATCTTAGTTCACACCAGGTGATGATGATTAAGGATGGAACAAGGTCACCGTTATAATCTCCTGCTCTCTTACTTAGTTTGACACTTGCTCAAATATGATTCAACGAAGCCCCCCAAAAAGGCAGTGCTTTTGGTCTTCCACTCTACAGGGTCAACACGCTTAATTCACAAGTCAACTCTACTGGGCACAAAAATGTAAGAGGCCATTGAAGACTGAAGTATCTTGGACTACTCACTGTGCCGGCGAGAGCATAGGCGACAACTAGAGGGGGTGAAGCCAGATAGTTAGCTCGAGTCAACGGATGCACACGGCCCTCAAAGTTTCGGTTACCGGAGAGCACAGCAGCAGCAACAATGTCTGCAAGCATTTCCAGTATAAATCAAATAGTACCATAAAAGGCCCCGGGAAGAGTGAAAAATAGGATGGAATGAACATGAGTGGATGAACAAAAAGCCAGAAAAGCCTATGATTAGTTACCATTATCGGATATTGCAGCAGCGACAGACTCATCAAGATCTCCAGAGTTACCAATGCATGTGGTGCAGCCATAGCCAACAATGTTGAAACCTTGTTGATTCAAATACTTCTGCAAGCCACTGAAAGCATATATTGACAGAATATTTGTGAGAAATAAATTGGAATATCATCATCATCCCATGTACCCCACAAAGAAAGGGAAAAAAGAAACCACTAAGATCCATCCCATCCCATGTATTACGAATCTATACCTTTGGAGAAGGTATTTGGTGACCACTCCAGAACCTGGGGCAAGACTTGTTTTGATCCATGGCTTAATCTGGACCCAAAAGAACAAAATAAAAAGGATACCTAAGTTTTTACAAATCTGTAGCCCATGCAAAAACCAAAATGATTTTTCATTCCTTAAAGCATGGATCAAATGCTAAAATACGAACTATATTTTGGTTCTCAGAAAGATGAGCTGTAACCAAAGGTATTAATTGGATATTGCTTCGACAGCAACTAAACTGACTTAGAGTTTCTCATCAGGGAGATCAATTCTGAGTCAACGCTTTCAAGTCCTACACCAAGATTTATATGATAACTGAAATGTGCCTCAAAACTGTTCACGGATGTAGCATAATCCATTATACATATGAAAAGAAGAAACTGATGAGAGATGAATTCCCAATATTATATTTCTAAACTGATCATAAAAAATGAGCAAGCATCCGCTAATACATATGCAAGAGTCATGTGTTCTATTTACTCATGAATATCAACTGCACAGTCAAATATGATGCTTCATAGTGAAAATAAAATGAAGATGATTGAATCAAATATGACTGATAAAAAAGATGTGCAGCTAGCAGCCTTAGAGCATTTCAATTGTCGCTTTTAATTATACACTTGAAAAGATGAAAAATATAGTCTTTGTGAGGCTAATTTAAATTAACTACATGATGGAAAACTGGCCATTTGCTTCCCATTTCTTCTCCTACCTCTCTTCTATACCATTGATGAACTAAAACTGTGCCTAGTTCCTGGAAAATTGATTAGAAGCCAGTACCCACTTGATTTCGCCTAGAATCTCGGTTCTGAAGGGCCACACCACGTTTCGTCGAAGGACAAACTATAAACCCACATAAGTACACCTAAGTTGATAATATTACCATTACCGGACAAAGTAGGGATGAGAATCATATCGTATCACTACGTGGGGAGAAAGTCCTCTACTAAGCTGAGATATCTGATCTGTAGTCCATGTTTCGTCTTCACAATTCTGATCCATAGAATATCTTCTCTTTCCCAAAAAACTCCGCAGGCATCTACAGTCAAGGGCCTTGCTCACACCATGAATTCTGCCCAGTGCTGGATCTACAGCTTTCCATTTATTCGGTTCTTCATTTCTGTCAAACTTTTAATGATACTAATCCACCTTGTGACTTGTAAACAACATCTGCTAGTGGTAAGCTAAGGAACTAAGTGGTAATCCACTAGGTCGAAAATCAAACAGCTTCTACTCAACGTCACTCTAATCAGCTTAGTTTCAAAGCAGTTAGTCCCTGGACCAGAACCAGCAGCCAGAGAACAACATCTTCAGTAGATTTGTGATCCCAGAGTCCTTACTCGCTTCCCAAGTCCAAGCACTATACTGACTCTGCCAATTCTACTCCCCTGATCAAAGTTTATCTCTCTGTTCTCCATTAAACTGAGGTTCTAACCCCTTAAAAAGAAATAAATGGACAAGATGGGAAGGATAATCAGGGACTACCTACATCTGCAGTACAACTGATACCAGTTGACATCAGCTTCAACTTTTGTCAAAAGCAAGAGAGAAAGACGTGCCTTTTTTTTCAAGGGGATTAAGGATTTTCACATTTTAGGACATCTAAGTCGTTTCCTTTTTTGTTCTAGAGGTTCTTCCAGGTGAAGATTGTCACCTGTCTCTGCTCAAACATCCGGTCAGTTGTCTTCAAGAGAAGAAACAGTTCCAATTTGCCTCTGTGCAAGGGGACTACCGTAAGTATAATCACCAGATTACTGCTCCAACGTTGTAGTACAATCAAATGTCATGGCAAAATGTTAACTGACCCATCAAACGATAGGACGGTCCCACATTGTCATATGCATTGGTTCATATCATTTAATACGCCATAGTTCAATCCTTCAATAAAGCATGACTCTTCTACTTCAGGAATTGCAGGACCTTGATATTACTGATGGAAAAAAAGTGACCATAAGACAATGAATATCTACATGCGATCAAAAGATATACCTGTTCATATCTATAAGGATAGATGTGCACGACTCCAGTCCCAAAAATAAGCATAAAAGTGAATCATTTTATTTGAAAACAGGAATATAAATAAATGTGTCATTCAGACCGACCTCAAGACCTAATTCGCAGGCCTTTTTTGCCACAAGACCAGCCCCAAGCATGACACTAGGATTTGAGGTGTTTGTGCAACTTGTGATAGCTGCAATAACAACACTACCGTGCTTAAGCTCTGCAGGCTGGCCATGAAATGAAAATTTGACAACTTTCTCCTGTGATTCTTTTGGAACTGCAAAGCCCTGTAACCAAAGAAAATAACAACTTGAACCTCCATGAATGAATACTAGCTACGCAATATTTCAGGTAATATCAATGAAAATAGAGTGTTGTTTCAGCATAGGATAGTGAGTAAATAAACTTTTGTTGCGGTCAGTACTTCAACATTCCTATAACATCACAGTTGAATTATAGATGTAATCGAGTCCTCCAAATAGTTCCAGTTCATCATCATTAAATAGCCACATTCGTGCAAGAAAAAGATCTGATATTCTGTAATCAGACTTTGCATGTGACAACTGAACATCCAGAAGGCTACCAATGCCAAACGAGCTAACCTTGAAACCGACTTTATTACTTAAACAAGAATGCCAATCGGTCTTCATTTCTTTCAAAGGAACTCGGTCATGTGGCCTGTACCCAAATAACAGAAACTTAATATGACAAAACAGAAAATATTGTCAATGACATTCAGAACACAAAAAATGCCTAAACATCAGAAGAATTACGTCAAGCACCTTTTTGGCCCAGAAATGCAAGGCTCAACCTCTGTAAGGTTCAATTCTAGATACGACGAATAAACTCTTTCGTTTTGAGGCTGGATCGAGAAGCACATATTAGTTGTCCACTTTACAAACGGAATTCGTTATTCACGATTTGCTCATCTAAAGTTTCTTAAAAAATGAGAAATCGAACGCTATTCCAACTCATTAAAATCAGTTAATGGCAGCATTACCTCACTGTAGTCCACAAACATTTTGTTTGCTCGCAGGTAGGCTTCTATCATTGCTACCTGTTGGACAGAAAAAGAGAGGACTTACACAAAGGACAATGGCACATTACCTTTCCATTCCTTTTTATTATATATAAAGGAGGTGCTCACAGTCTCATCACTTCTTCCTGTGAGTCTGAGATACTGTAAAGTTACATGATCAACAGGAAAGAAGCCCATTGTGGCTCCATACTCAGGTGACATATTTGCAATGGTTGCCCTATCGGCCAAAGACAGCTCGCTCATGCCCTCCCCTATGCACCATCAAAGAAAATCTTCAGTAAACGAAGTAGATTCAGACGTGACAAATGGTTTTGTTTTCAATAGTTCAAGGGATCACCATAGAATTCAACAAACTTGCCAACAACACCATGCTTTCTCAACAATTGTGTCACAGTCAGGACCAAGTCAGTGGCTGTGACACCGTCACCTAATTTTCCAGATAGCTTGAACCCAACAACACCAGGCAAGACCATGCTCATGGGCTGTCCAATTAAAGGCAGCATTAATACAAAATTATTTTGAAAGACAAATTAAGTCAATATTTATGCAAATTTTAATCACAAACAAAGAGAGTGCCAGTACTGTTCTACACAATGAGAAGTATACTTAAGCACCCAAAATCAATTAAGTCTCTAATCACTGAATTAATATGAGTAAATTAGATAACTGAAAGTATCCAAGATTCTTAGTAATGTCAAGATTGTGGGCTAAAAAAAGGAGACACGTAATGTTTATTTATTTGAGCTCTTCAGTATAGTTGAAGATGAATTAAAATATCAACTCTAAATGTATCAAATACGACTGACTCTATGTACAAGTCATAACCTATGTCGATGAGAAAAAGAAATCAGAAAACGATTTTGCAAAATCATACATGCGGCTACAACATCAGTTTCCACACAGACATGTACTGGTATTGCATTGAGTTGACCGTACAATTACTATGCCAGGGAGAAGCTTGATTATAAAGTGACCCAATTTTATGGTGACACAAAAGGAAGCTCCTTATTCAACGGAAAATTCATTCAGTGAGATAGGTCCTTTCCTCTTTTTCCTAAGAAAGAGGAAAGGACCTGGCTTGGCTCTTTCATTCATTGAGTATCTTATAAAGTTTAGCAGTATTATTGGCAGTTTGTCACCAAGTTTCTCAAAAAAAATGTTTGTAAGAGCTTTTAAACTGGAACTGATGTTTGAGCTTGGTTGATATTTTGTTGTATCAATAACAAGAAAATGATTTATTTTACAATGGGAACTTTTTAGTATGCAGCAAGATCTCAAATATGATATCCGTTCAGAGCAGTGCCTTGAACTTTTACAGGGCAAAGGATAATTTATTCTTTTGAACCTTAATAGCAAAGAGACCTGATTGATCCAGACGCTATTAAATTCTAAATTCATCCTTGGACCTTTGACTCGTTCAGCAGAATGAGTCATAAAACTCACAAGAAGGAGCACGCCTCTACCCTTGTGTAATTTGATAATGGTTAAGAGAACAATTACAAAGTTGAATTTGCATGAAATCAAATTCACACATGTAATGACGAACAAAATAACGGTTATTACTAATATTCTTACTCAAATACCTCTTAAATTTGAACTTAAAAGTATAATGCACTACAAGAGACACACGTTGGGTAAAAACTTCACACACGAGTCTTATGATTCATCACAAAGAAATATGTAAAAATGCAAAGCATCAAAAGGTCATAGGTTCATTGCACCGTTTACCTGTCCAAGCATTACAGCCTCAGCTTCAATTCCTCCAACTCCCCAACCAGCAACTCCCAATCCATCAATCATTGTCGTATGGGAATCAGTGCCTACGACACTATCAGGATATAGGAGTCCATCTGTATTGAAGACAACTCGACCAAGGTATTCCAGATTAACCTGAAGAGGTGGTAACGTAATTAACATCATTTTAAGAGGTAAACTTATCATCAAAATTGTGAAGAATGTGTAAACAAATCTCGAAAAGCAAATAAGGCCACCTGGTCGGACTGAAAAAGTTATTAATACCTGATGCACAATACCAGAACCTGGAGGAACAACAAGCATGTTATGGAAAGCAGTTGATCCCCACTTTAGGAAAGCAAATCTCTCTTTATTTCTATAGAATTCTAATTCCATGTTCGCCTGCACTGCATTTTCTGATCTTGCCAAATCCACCTGAACTGAGTGATCAATGACAAGATCTACAGGAACCTGCAGTGCAGAAAGATTTCGGAACTTAGCGAGGAAATTACTCTGCAAACAAAAAGCAGACGATGTGCGGCCAAAATTCGGCTTCGTTTTTTACGTCAGAATTCATTTAGAGAGTGTTCTATTGTTTTGTGTCGTCATTTCCCATCTGGGAGAAAGCAATGTGTTGGATTTCATTTTTGATAAAAACTAGTACACAGGTTCAATGATCACCATTTCAGATTGCATAGAAAGAATCATCAAAAGCCAGTACAGAACCAAATATCAAGTGCAAAAACAATAGGAAGCGCTTCGAACCCAACATAGCACACGGACGCCTTTGGGTAAAATATGAGTTTCAAGCCGCTTTCAAGAAAGTAAAAACCCAATTGAGGACAGTCTGGAAAGCCAAATAAAGAAAGTACGGCCTTGTTAATTCCTACATACTCCATTCAGGAGCCACCAAAAATAATTATTAAAGGCGCGTGCTCATTCAAAGCATAAAGAAAAAAAATAACCATGGAACTATTCTTAATTTACAAATGCCAATATTAGAACTGGTACCCAAAGTAAAAGATGGCTTGGACTTACCAAAGGGTTGATCTTTTTCGGATCATCTCCTAGATTTTGCATAGCATCTCTCATACAAGCAAGGTCAACAACAGCTGGTACGCCTGTAAAATCCTGGAGCACAGAAAGACTGTAAGAAATGAATTCCTGGGAAATATGATCTTCAAAAATGAAAAGAATTAACTTTTCTGACATCATTCTCACCTGTAGAAGGACACGAGCAGGTTTAAAAGGAATCTCAACTTGCTTGGGAGAGGTGTTCTCCCAATCAAGAATTTTCTCAACATCATTTTTTGTGACCTGGAAATTATCACAATTACGGATTGCGGACTCGAGAAGAATCCGGATGGAATATGGCAGCTTACCTGCGTGATAGGCACAAGTCAAAAAAATGCCTCAGCCATGAAAAATGGAAAGAGAACAACTCAATCAACAACACAAAGTCCAAGTTGAAGCTGTGATCAATTAAAAAAGAAATAAAAACTTCGCATAAAGGAAAACACGTCACTGGGGAACTAATCTCCAGTTTAAACCAAAAGAAGATACAAAAATGTTACTACATAAATTTTAGAATGAAATATAATCCAGGGTATGAGATAGTAAATTGTAAAAAAAGGAAAAACTGACTCTTCTTATACAGCGAACAATTCTACAGTGAGACCCATAAAACAATCTTGTACGCATTATTCAGGCCACACGTGCAGGACACAACAAGCAGAAGAAGCAAATTTACCAATCCTCGGATCATTCAGAGCAGGTAGGCTGTAGTACTTCCCGAATTCACCACCTCCAGGCTTTGGAAGGCTAGTCAAAATCTCCTTAAAGGCGTTACCGTCATCTGCAATGCACCAACACCAACATATCAACAAACAGTTAGTGTACATTCAACCAGAATCAGTGAGCCACACCAGAGTCTACCAGTCAAAACCAAAAATGTTGACAAAAGTACTGCACCGAAGAGGGGCAACCAAGCAAGCAAAGAATTGATCCATGGGCAGAATACGGACCCATGGCGGCGATCTTCCGCTGGAAACGCTCAATCACGACGGCGGACGCCCTGGCCGGTACTCTGAACGGCGGCACCAGACAGACTCCTCCTCGTCCTAACAGCCCGAGTCTCCGTTGGAGCTCAACGCAGGACCTGGAGAAGCTGAGAGACCGGCCGCCACCACCGACTGAACAGCCAATTCTCCTGCAGGGGACCGGCGACAGCGAGGACTGAGGCCTGGAAGCCCTGACAGGACCAACCCTGGCGAGGCCGGCAGTGGGGGGAGCCGCTTTATACATCGCCGCAGGGCGCCTCGCATCAAATGACGCCGGTGCGATGAGATGATGGCAGATAACGACGAGGATGAGGATGGTGATCACCAGCTGATGACGCCAGACAGATGAGAGATGGAGAAGGAGATGAGGTATGGAGGAGAATAGAGTCGGTCACGCAAACCCTAGCTCTGGTTCTCGTATGTGGGAAGGCGGGATGGCGACGGCTGTCCCTCCCGCTGGCCGCTGCTACCGACGCCACCGCGTTCAGAGAACGCCGAGAAGCATGGGGAGTACCACGGGAAAAAGAAGGCTAGTTTTTTATACTTATACCTCTTCAAAACAGTAAATTTTGAATGTAACACTGAATGATGTATATATCGCATTATGCCCTTTAAGGGCATGATTTAAATTTTTTTCATAAAAATCCTGAACATATCACAAACCCACCCACCCCCCCCGTTGACTTTGACGGAACCCATGTTTGATTCCACCGGTAAAGATTGAGCCTTGGCACTCGTAAAGTGTGGGCTCAACCCACCTCTCTCTAGAATCACTATTCATCCCAATAGTAGCATTTTACAACTTATAGTAGGGTTGACTTTGCTGGAATGTTGGTATATGATCTTGAGGAGGGATTGAATGTCTTAAGAGAACAAAGGAGTCTCGTGAGAGATAACCCAGTAACTAACAGTTGACTATGTTAGATTATTATAAAAAGGTAGTATAGATTGGGAGGAACAGTCAAAAGATGGATTCTTAGGGTATCATAGAGCATTTACCATCAACAAGCTATTAAAGGAATCCCTATTAAGGGATAACCCCAACCTACTTAGCAACACAAAGAGTATATAGCAGTTGACCAAGAAACATGGCTATGAAAAAGGAAACTCATGCTTGAGTCAAAAGAGGATGTGAAGCAACTATGATTGAAGACTGCCATAAGGAAATCCTAGTAGTTACCATGAAGAAGCTATTAAAGGAATCTTATTGAGGAGGATACCCTAATCTACCTAGCTATACATAGTGCTTATAGCAGTTGACCATGAAAAGTGGTTATGAAAAAGAAGAAGCTATAGAGCAAAGTGGGGGATAGATATCTTTAATTTACATCAAAGTGAGACTATAAGGAAACCCTAAGAACGCCTATAGTGGTCACCATTAATCCTATTGAGGGATACCCCAACCTACTTATCAACACAAAGAGCATATAATAGTTGACCATGAATCATAGTTCTGAAAAAGGAAACCCATGTTTGAGTCAAAAGTGAGACTTTGGAGGTATTATAGAGCAATTGTGATTGAATAATGTAAGGAAATCTTGTGAATGTATGTAGTAGTTGACCACCAAATGCAGCTATGAAAAAGAAAAGTTATGTTAGAGTCAAAGGGTGGAATAATATATTTTGTCAATTGACATCAAAGTGGAACTTTGGGGAAATTACTGAGCAAAATCTTATTAACATCATCATTGAGAGGCTATTAAAGAAATCCTATTGAGGGATACCCCAACCTACTTAGCAATCCAAACACAGCTATGAAAAATAAAACTTATGTTAGAGTCAAAGGGAGGGATATATTTTGTCAATTGACATCAATGTGAAACTTTGGAGGTATTGTTGACCAACATCTTATGAATATTACCATGAAAGGAAACCTATTGAGGGTTACCACAACCTACTTAAGAACATATAGAGCATATAGAAGTTGACCACCGAACATAGAACACAGGTATGAAAAAAGAAACCCATGTTTGAGTCAAAGGGGGAGAGGAAGTATAGATTGATGTATTGGTATAACAAAATCTTGTGAATGTTACCATGAAGAGGCTATTAAAGGAATCATCTTTGTGAGAAATGCCCCAACCTACTTAGCAATTACATAGAGCATATAACAGTTGACCTTGGAATATGGCTTTGAAAAAAGAAACCTATGTCGAAAATCCTATGAATGTCTGAAGTAGTTGACCATAAACATTCCCTCAATGGAGAGGGAGGGGGGTGGATTTAGTTGGTTGAATATAAAAGACAGGCTTGAGGGGCATTTCAGAGCAGCTGCCACTGAATATTGCTAGATAAACTACATCAATGGTTATACTACAACTAATAGTAGTAAGTTGGTGGTGGTGGTAGTAGTGGTTGGGAGGAGGGTTACGTTTTTCAATCCAAAATATAAAATAATTATGTTTCAGGCCAACTAGGGGCCAAAAAGCATTTTAAAACTATTTGGGACAGATTTTAAATAAGTCTTGTGCTTATTTTTGGGAGGGTATTATTGAGAAAAAAAAGAGGTACGGACAACGGTCACCGCATGGGAAGGTGCACGCCCCTAGATGATATCAACACGTCATCCGACCTCTTTTGCGTATACACCAAGAAGACTCGCTAAATTTCAATTTTCTCGCATAAATATATTGTATTATATAAAACCCCATGCCCGAACATTATGTCTCTCTCTCTCTCTCTCTCTCTCTCTCTCTCTCTCTCTCTCTCTCTCTCTCGGTAAATATTCTGCAAGTGAGAGAAAATAGCTCATTTTAAGACATAAAAAATAAAATTAAAAAATAACTAAAATTTTTAAAATATCACGATAGCTAGTGTTATCTTCGAAAATATAAGGTTAAAAATGTAAAAATATTCTCAAAAATATGGGGGGTGAAGGGGCCCCACTAAGCACAGCAACCACTGGAGTCTCACTTATTATTGCCGTTTTGGGCCACATGAGCCCGAAGCATGGCCCAAGATTATTAGTTTCGCGCTACAAAGTCAAGCCCGATCATCAATTTATGGGTGACAACGGGCCGGGCCCAATGAAAACCGGGCTTGGCCCGTTGCGATTTTAATTATTGGCGTCAATAAAGACCAAGAAGGAATTTAAAGAAGATCGAGGACGTACCTTATGAAGATCAGGCCCCACCAGAATGGCCAGAGGCCAACTCAGCTCGGCCCGACCTCAGGCCGGACCCTATAAAACCAGGCCGGGCCCAAAGCTGAATCTAACAAAGGAGCTACATATAATAAATATGGGCCCAATAAACGTGGGCCCCACAGAGTATGTTAAGTGGGCCCGATCCACAAGAAAAAAGTCGACCCAACTAGATTTCAGCTACCACCATCCTCATCCACAACCAGATTGAAGCTGAGTTGGAACCCAAGATACATTGACATATTCACCCCCTCAAAAATACATTTATTGCACTAAAGTCCACTGAAAATCGCCAGCAGGCAGGACCCCCGCCTCATGCATCTACATTTTTCGAATGGGAATGTGTTCATAGTTGGATATTATTTTCTAAGATTGATTGAAATGCGATACATTTAAATTAAATAATTGACTCAGCATATTCATGAAAGTATGATTCATGGACGTTGCAGGCAAAGGAGAGGAACAGCGAGAACGTGGCAAAATGAGGGCACTCACCATGTTTGGAGATTTGCAACAGGGAGCTGCTTCTTTTGGGAACCCAGAATGGACCTGGTTTGTGATGTGTTCTTGAGGAGCCAACCATGTTGAAGACGAAGGAGAAGCTGAACTGGGGTTACAGGTGTCAGGTTGGGGGCTGCCATGTCCCAGGCTTGAAAGACTTGCCCGATCCTGTTGGCTCCGTCGACCTGAAACAAGGGTTGGATGCAATTCAAGGGAAAAAAAAGTGAGATTATTGACAGGTTTATTAACAAATCACTTGAATTAGAAATAGTTTGTGAATGCTGCTTGCAGTTTTCTAGTCATGGATTCTATAGTTAGGGTTTTAATAGGGTTTAGGATTCAGGACTTAGAGTTTATATTAATGGGTTCTCTCTCCTTGGGTCCATCAGCCTGAAGAAAGGGTCGGATCCAATTTAGGGGAATTAACATAGAAACAAGTATCAGCCAAGATTATCAGCAAATTTTCTTTCCAAATGACCTGAATTAGAAATATTTTTAAACGCTGATTGAATTCTTCTGATTATGGACTCTAGATTTTAGGGCTTCGATAGGGTTTAGGATTCAGGACTAATGGTTTATCTTGATGGGAGCAACCCTAATATTATTGGGCATCTCAAGGAACTGGGGTAACCAGGCGAAGAAAAAATAAGTCCTCTCTCCTTGGGTCCATCGACCTGAAACCAGGGTTGGATCCAATTTAAGGGATTAACTTAGAAGCAAGCATCAGCCAAGATTATTGAGAAATTTTCTTTCGAATTCACTTTAATTGGAAATAGTTTGGGAATGTTACTTGAAGTTTTCTGGTCATGGATTCTAGATTTGGGTCTTTTATAGGTTTAAGATTTTAGGGTTTATATTGATGGGAGAGAACCCCCAATATTATGGGGATCTCAAGGGCTTAGGGTAACACGGTGAAGGAAAAAAGGGTCCATCGACCTGACACAAGGGTCAGGTCCAATTCAGGGGAATTAACTTAGAAGCAAGCATCAGCCAAGGTTCTCTACAAATTTTCTTGCGAAATGTTTTCTGGCCCAATTCATCAATGATGCTTGGATTTATCTGCTCATGAACCCTAGATTTGGGGGCTTGATGGGTGTAGGGTTTAGGACCTTAATCAATGGGCCGACACTAGTGTTATGAGGCTTTCTGAGGTTTAGGGCATCATCCCAAACAAGGATCAGACAACTTTAGAGAAATTAAGTGGGAAACAATTAATCAGGTAAGATTATCAACAGGTTCCCTTTCAATGTCACTTGATTTCAGAAATAATGGATGTCCTTCACGAATGCTGCTTGTACTTCTCCGTTCACAAAGTTCAGATTTTGATTTGACCCAAGGTTTAGGGTTTAGAATAATGGGCTACCCACTAATCTTATGAGGCTCCTTAGTGTTGAGGGCGTCACAAAGATGGAGAATTAGTGCAATTGGGGTGGCGAAATCTCCCACAAAATCAATAACTTAAGGTGCATTAAGACTTTTTTCTGAATCAACCCGCCCAATTCCACCAGTTCAACTGCATCCAAAAATAAGGAAAGCATACCCACAAAAGGAAACTCGGCAAGCAGGTGGAAGTTTACCTTGCTTCGTCTCCCGTTGCAGCTGATACATCCTCGGAGTCATTGCCTGAGTTTCGAATTATAATGAAAAAAATTTAGGAAAAATAACAGTCAGCACATTATTTCAGAGAAACATTTTTTGTATTAAGCCCACATTCTACAACAGATTATCTTCAAGACATGGTGGGTGGGTGGGTTTCCACCACTCTCAATAATAGAAAAAGGAACTCGCTTTATTCTGGCTAAAACTAATAGACACCCTTTTTTCATTTTTTCACATTTATATTTACGGTGCATTATCGAGCCTAATAAGATAAAACAGCTTGATTTCTGGAAAAGGAAAAAATAAGATTCTAATATTAACCATTTGAAAGCAATGTTCAAGATGCAATAAAAATAAATTAATTCAAGTAGAGTTATCTTAATATCATAATCAGCGACTTTGGTAGAATAGCCCATGATTAATCTAGAATATATATATGCCTATCAGTGCTTATGTTTAGTTTTTGAAAAAAATGTTCAAGAAATAACGGAGATAACTGGTATAATTCAACTAGAATCATTTTTACATCACTCACAGATGTTTGCTAAAGTAATCCATGATCAAGCTTTATATAAAAAATAAAGAAGACGATATGTTATATATTTATATATCATGATGATCATCATCCTCATATGTAGAAGGGGAACTTACGGTATATACCTCTGTTTTCATCAAAGGAAGCGCCAGGAAACTGCTGAACAAAGCTTTTAAGGTCGGGGGACTGAATTTTACCTGGAAGAGAGAATAATCACTTAACAACATTAAATGTTCAGGATCATGATGTTTCTAGATTTAGCCAACTGACGCAGAATAGATACCATATCAATTGACTAGAAACTTAAAAGATGATGAACATAAAATGCATTAATCCAGTTACATAAATAAATACAAGCATTAATCTCATAAGATCTCCCCGTGGAATTTGGACATAACCTTTTCTAAGAAGAATTGGTTTTAGTCCATCGGTGAACTGGTCAAATACCCATACATAAATATTGACTAGAGAGTGTGGATCCTTGGAATATTACTACGCTGAATTAAGGAAAATTTAGATAATGATGTAATGTATGGATCATAATTTAACGAAATATATGTAGTGCATCCCCTTTGGATTAGTCTAGATTGGGGCAGTCTCATGGTCAACACTCTATTGTGACTCATGGGGGGTTCAAGCCAAATGACCATTTGGTATGAAACAGACTATGAAGCAGACAAAAACACCTCCTATGAAGCAGGGTTTTCATATGGAAAATATTATTCAATGATGTTTAGAGGATAAAAGTTTCACAAGAGCCTCCTTAGTCATCAATTCTCGCTATTGTAGTCCATCCATTAAGCAAAGTAAAACTGACTATCCATTTTCTTCTTCATCCCAAATCCTTAAAAAGGTGCCGACAGGAGTAAAGGAGACCCTTTTACCCTAGTATAAATTAAAAACTGATCAGGAAACCAGCAGGGTTACCCAAGTAGGTTGTAATCGCTAGCCCACTAGCAGATGTACAAAGGAACCTTAGGCAGAAAGCACACCTTTTAAGGGGGAAGAGGGCAACTCTGTGTTGAAATTAAGTCGCCCCCCTGATTCCAAAACCGAATATAGAAACAAAAGCTATACTATTTAGAAGAAAAATAAAATTTATCATTTGCTGAACTCAAGTTTCCAAGGAAGTCTATAAATAACTCATGAACCCCTTCTGGTCTTTATTTTAAAAAGGTTCAAGTGAAAGATAACCATCAGACTATAGAAAGAAATCAGATTCTCTCTAACTATCCTAACACTGAAAATTAAAAGTGGACTGGATAAGGTTACATAGACGATTGTCTTATTTCTTACCAGTGCTTCTGCTATGTTGAACAATGCCACCCTTGGACTTCCTTTCTTCCTCTTCTTCTTTCTTTCTCACTGCATGAAAATATTCAAGGTTCATGGACAATAAAATAAATAAATAAACGGATAAATTCTGTCTGAAGTGGAATCGACAGACATTATGTCTCATCATTCTTCTATGACAATAATGGCTGGTTTTATATTTTACACATAAAAATGAAACTGTAAATATCTGACACATGAAATAATGTAATGGAAACAGATACAGTAAGAACAAAGGAATTGTGCTCGACTTTCAAGTTTGAGAATAGAAAAGAGATAAAAAGTACTAACCATGACCCAGTTTCTGGCATCAGGTGTGTAAGAATTAGATTGAAGCGTTAAAAAACATCAGATAGAGAGTGGATGGAAGGAAGGAAAAGAATGGTGCATTAGTCAATTTTACGTGCTACTAACAAATCCATTAATACATCAGAACACTTAGAAAACAGGTATATTGCAGCTGAAAAAAATGACCTTCTTAAAAACAGAAATTTCATATACCAAGAACTCTGAAATTATATCAGGTGACTCAATCATGAGAGCCAACCAAGAAACCCCAAAACTTAAGTCAGCTCAGGCTGTTGTCATCAGATTTGCAATATTCACATAGGTCAAACTAATTTCGGTTCAATGGTAATGCTTCTTGATATGGAATGCAATTTTCCTTCTTTACTGCAAAATCGTTATCTTTAGGGTGAGCTCTTTTCTTTACTCGGGATCTTCATGTTTTTGCATTTTAAATGATAATAATCATTTCACTAAAAAATCATAGCAAATAATCTCAGCAAGCATGGTGTCCAAGATCATACAATTCAATTACACAATGAAGTAGGGAGATAGAAAAAGGTACCCAACTGCAAAAGAAAAAGCACTCAATCATAATGGCGAATTGAGAGATGCTTACATTCAATATTTATTCTGAGACGTTCACGTCTTGCCTCCAGCTCAAGCATTTCCTGAAGATAAGCACCACAAAAACAATTGCAGTGGCTACCATTGAACTATATTTCATTTTGACAAAAAAAACTGCGATCAAACATGAACTAACAAAGTGATTGTAAAAGATAAATTTTTGGAAGTTACAAGAAGAAAACCAGCATATTACGTTGCTTAAAGACCATACGTGAGAAGAGAAAAAAACAAAAAATATGATAGATTGTGGTGATGGGATTTGACTTAAACAAAAGGATGAACACAACTGAGTTTACTTATATTAAATAGCCTCTTCAGCTCTTTGGAAGACGATTATGTCTGAAGCTGTGATCATTCTTTTGTCTCATCTAAAGCAGATCCATCTGAAACATGGTTTCCTAAATAAAGAGAGTAATAGAGATTTTCCAGCGTTTGGACATGAGAGCAAAAGATTCACTCCATCAAGAGAGCAGCAATTAAGGTACTGTCTTCCCGAAGTTAAAGATGCCCATCCCATAATAGACCCTCCAACATACTTTTTTTATAAATTTCACAATAATACAAAATATTTGCAATAAGTTCCTTCTAATATGTTACAATGAATTAGTTTGGCAGAACCCTAAAATTAAGGTATAGAAAAGTTTGTATGCTAATAAAAACTTTTGACTAATAGTCTTATGACAATTGAATTTCAGGGAGCAAGTTAGAGTTGATCCAAAAGGCATTGCTAAATATGTGAAGTGACCATGTGATAGTGTACCAACCTATCTAATATAGTTTTTTGGCAATTATGTTGAAAACATATGGAACAATGCAAGATGTTAAGTTACAGCACATTCAGTGATCACTAACATTGTCACAAAGACCCCCTGAGTTTTGTGATTTTCATTCAATAATAATGAAAAATGAGGATTATGCGGATGAATTAGTTGGGGAAATGCAAAAATCTTTCATAGAGTTCAGTTAAAACGGAAGATGATAATCACTATCCTTGCCTCAGGAGAAGGAGCTTTCTTCCGTTGTCCATTCAGCCAGCATATCCACTCAACTACAATCACATATATCCACAACTAATAAGGCCAGAAGAGTTTGAAAGGCAGAAAAATCACTTGGCTAGAACATTATATTTACTTTGGCTCAATCAACTGTTCAGACAAACAAAAACCATATGCAAATGATGTCGACAAACAAAATAAGCAAAGCAAATAAACAAAACATTCCATGCGTTAAGAATCCATTATCTAATTTGAATGGTTACTTTTCAATTGGAGGTCTGTCATTAATGAAATCAACTGATGTGATCATGAAGAAAGTTCTTCAGCTTCAGAAAAAAATCAGAGCAAACCAGAGTTGACAAGAGAAGCTAGCAATAAATGAACTATAGTTTGCATACTACTAACCAGGAATCGAAGTGGGATCATCCTCTCCTTTGAATATTACCCAGCGCTTCTCCTTCACTGCCATACATAGTTAAGATCAGAAAACAAGATCCTCAGACAGAACTAGAGAAATAAATCGACAATATCCGCTTTTAAGCAATGTATATGTTAAATACTTGATGCTGCTGCAAGAGAAATGTCTGCACATCCCACAGAACGCCATGGAAGAAAATAACAATCTAAGCTACATTTTACACCAAAAAATTCTCTCAATAGCCAGGTAAAATGCAGAACTTATAAGTCGAAATGTTTTGAATGTCATGAAGTTAAAACTTGAGAGAGTATTGATTTCTATTAAGCCTAGTAAAAAAGTATTCCAATTATGACCCATGACTGGAAAAAATTGAGGAGGTTACTTCCCAGACACTTTTCAATACTGCCCTATTCCACTATTGTGAATCAACATCTCATAAATACAATCATTGAGCAGTCCAACAAGTAACATTACTCCTAGGAATTAGGCGGATGCAAGGATGCATTGTAAATAATTGTTTAACAGGAAAGGACTAAAACTAGTTGTGATCTTTATGAACCGTAAAATTTAATTGATAGTCAGCTCTTGTGTGTGATCTAGGCTCAGCATTGCACACTTATGGTTTTTATGACCTATCAACTAGTGGGCTCAATAAATGCTATTCAGTTTGAGGTTCCAAGCAGGTGAGATATTGCGTACATCACAAACAAGTTGCCTTGCGCCCCTTTACAAAGCTATCATTATTGTGTCATCATCATCAACATCAACAATTCGCAGAAACGTTTCTCAGATGGCTAACAGCTTAGAGGTAAAAGAGTCAGGTGAAAACTATCCTAATAAATACTCGTGCATTTCTACTTTCTTCCATGAAAGAAAAATCTTAGATCATACAATAGAATCAGAATCAGCTTACTTCTACTTACAATGTCATCATTACCGTCATCATCAATAAGAACACGTATCTTGAGAATGTAATGGAGAAACCTTTCTCAAATGAAGGCTGGAAGTCCATTTGCCGCAATAAAGAGTTCAAAAATAAGCCCTCACTCGTCTATATGTCCACTCACAAGAATGGCCCGGATTATTCACACAACACAAACTGAATCACTTTACGCCCTTGACAATGTCAACATCATCGTCATCAGATCGCATAGTCAGGAATCAAATATAATGGCCACCATCTGTTCGCAGAAGTTTTCAAGAAAAAAGCCTAAAATTTTTGTGCTAGATAAACCAAGATAGTTATAAACAGAAAGAGAGGTCAGGACAACGGACGACAGAAAAAAATAAAGCCTAAAAATTTCAGGCAGTGAAAATTCCTAAGAGCAAAAGGCGAAGATTCCCCGATCAAAAAAGGTACAGAAGGACAGAGACATGAGGGAGAGATAATCACGATTAGGATGGCGACTCACAGGCACCGTCGACCTCCTCCTTCCTCACAAAGTAGCGGTTGCCGACCTTGTCCACTCCCACCAGCGACCGGGAGCTGAAGAAGTTTGCAACCTTCGAGAAAAGCTTCGACATCGTCTCCTCCCCGGCTTCTCCTCGCACCTTGTCTTCAACTTAGTACCATTTCCCCCTTACCACATCAACAAGTACAAGGTTCAGATGTAGAGAAATCCCTCGAGAAGACCCGTCTGCCGAAATCAGGAGATTCCCCCCTCCGAACACAGTCGATTTCAGAATACGACCATCTTCTTCAACTCAACCCTTCCGCTTCCCTTCCCCCTTCCCCTTCCCCGCCTTCGCCTCTCTTCCTCCGGAGCAATCTCCCCTCGACGCAGCTGTGATCGCCCCACTGAGATAGGCGTCAAGGTGAGATCGACTGTATCATATAAGTGTGGGTAGTTTTATACTTATCCTACCACATAAATATGTATTATTCTAAAACATCCTCATTGGGATGTTTTTGTATAACAAACCTCAATGTTACAGTTATGTCCCTACATTGCTCCGTGGAGAGTATATGTAAACTATTTATTTATTATAGGGGGATATTTCCAAGACGCTGGAACCTTCCCCATTTTAAACTGGCCTTTCCCGCCTATCCCTTTCTCTCTCCCTCTCCCTCTCTCTCTCTATATATATTCAGCCCATGTTCTCTCTCCCTCTTTCGATCTCAAGGCGGTTCTCAAACGGATTCCTCTTCTTCCTCCTACCTGTTTTCCCGCTCCCCCTCTCTCTCTCTCTCTCTCTCTCTCTCTCTCTCTCTCTCTCGCATCGTCGCCATGAAGGAGAAGACGAGAAGCACTGGAAGATCCGTCTCCGCGTCCAAGATCGAGGAGAGGATCCACAGGTTCCTCCGACCGGGGGCCCTCGCGCGCTTCCGGGACTCCCGGAGAAGCTCCCTCATGGGGCAAAGGGGTGGGATCTTCCTCCATGGCGACCACGGCCGCCATCAGGATAGCCTTTCCCCGCTTCCCTCCTCATCTGCCGTCGATGCGGAAGCCACCGTCACCTCTCCCCCGATCCCCGCCGCTGACGGCCTCCCGTGCTTCTTGACTGGAGTTAGCGGTCCGATTTTCCCCCAGAGGAAGAAGCTTCTCGCCGCCAAGGCCATGATCCTGGTTCCCGTCAGTCCTGCGGGGCAGGACGCAGCTGATTTTCCGTCTCTCGGTGCCTTCAATCCAGATTTGCTGCTCGTCCACTGATCCGGGCCGCAAGGGAAGTCGTTTCTCCGTAGAACTGAATTTCTCCTCTTTTTCCCCCATCGCCTACGGCTCTTGTAATTAGTATATTGTGATGGTCCACTGATCCTGTAATCATTTGGCCGGATATAGAAAGAAAAAGCTTGCGTCTGTGTGGATTATCTTGTCATCATACAATGCATCATGCATATATTTATGGCTGCTGATCTATTGGCTCTCTGGATTTCAAGAAAATTCTCTCTTATTCCACTCAAGAAGAAATCTCTCTTCCTCTCTAGGTGGAAGACGGAGACTGAATTCTATGCATTCGGTGAATGCACCTGCAACTAATAATATTTTGACCTCGAAATCCCCCATTGTTTGATGCATTGTTCAGTCAACATATTACGGAAGTATCCAAGAAAAAGGGGTAGAATTGTTCAGGGCGTCTTGCAGTCAAAATATCTTGTATAGGGCCCCGTAAGGGTAGGGGGAGAGAATAGTAAAGATAGTCCTCGGTGAGAACCCTCTCGGATCGACCCTCGCGAAGTGGTCACCACTTTTCAACAGAATCCTCTTTTGAGATTTTCCTTAATCTTTTTCTTGTTTTTTTTTTCAATTGTGTCCTTTAATCTTGCTATCATCAGTAAACATTCTTTTCCCTTTGTCAATCTGTTCATCTTTCTCTCCCTAAATTCCGAGACTTCTTCCTCGAAATCAGTGGGTCTAATCATATGAGTATTAGAGCTAAGTTTTGTCATATCCACCCAAATCAAATAGTAAAGTCAAATAACTGGAAAAGGAGGTCGATGAACTCTGTCAGGATCTGCCTGACATAAAACAAGACGTGGCTACCTTCCTGAAGCTGTTCAAGAGTTTCATCTTCAACCCAGACATCATCTACCACGTACAACCCAGAAGAAGGCGTCCAGTCGAGGTTGGTCAACTCCACTTTTTTTGTCAACAGGGAGGACTGTTCCCATGATATTGGCCTCTCCTTCACGATTTACCCTAAGAGGAATCGACAGTAGCTGCCAGTTACAATCAAGAAAAAAATTTGAACCATGGTATGGCGCACATAAGCTCAAAATGCTCCTTTTACAGGTGAAAACTAAGGGGATGGGTTTTTTGTGTTGAATTATATTTTTCAGTACACCGGCTGATAAGCCCTAGGAAATTAATTGATGTAGGAATGAGTCTTGAGGGCAAACCCTTCACCTGGTTTTAATGGATGGCGGAGCAAGAATGTTTAAAAGATTAGGATAACCTTTTGCAATCAACTCTTGGCACATTTTAGTAATAATTAGTCGGGGTCGTTCCTAGAAATTGAATAGTAAGATTTTGACGCAGATTATTGAGAAAAATCAAGTTAATGGTTGTAGTAATTGGAAATTTTATTGAATTAATCTTTGAAAATACCTTTGAGATGTTTGGAACTAAAGTTTGTTTCCTTAGGTAAACTGAGATTATTTCCTCTGCCCCTAAAAAGATCTCAAATGTTTTTCTACCTAACAAGGAGAACCCAAGGGGGGCAAAGATGGAACAAGTACAATCCATAAAGGGCAAGCTCTAAGAAAAATTCAATCACCCTCAGAGATCCAAGCCCAACACACTCAAGTTTTGTGCCTCTCATGTAATAAGTATGCCCAAGGATATCACTATCAACTTGGGTTACAAAATCTAGTGGTCAAACAAATTTTTTTGGAGATTTTACTCATAAGAGCTCACAATTAATATCAATTTCATGGAATCATCATCTTACACCTTGAAATTTTGAAGCTACATCAAAGAGAAATAATTTATCTCAAGATAGATTGAAGCACCAAATCACTTGAGGCAAAGTGGAAAGTAAGAGAATTTGCCATGGCAGTTTGATCAAAGCTACAATTGTTTATAATAATAGAAATTTTTTTTACTTTTCCCTCTAGCAAACATAGATCTTTGAATATGAATGGATGAATAGTATGAAAAAAATTGAACTAGATATGGAATAGAGAACCCTATCACTTCTAACATACTAACAACAACAACATGAGGACCTTCAAGCTAATTCTTAACCAAATCAACAAGGTGTTTCCTTGAAATTGTTATCAAAGTTATTAATTAAAGGAACAAGCCTCTGATGAAATTATATTAGGTCACACCAAAAGCCATGAATGTACACTAAGTCACCTATGTCACAAGAACCTAGGAAACATATCTTCAAATTTAATTTTTGAAGGTATTTAAAGAGATTAACCAACTTCCACCCAAAAGAGAATTGACCATATAATTAATTACCTTGGAACCCAACTCCAAACTTATCAATAATATAGACTTTTGTTATCCTCACATTTAGGAGGAAATTGAGTGATTCATCTAAGAGATGTGCATCACAAGCATCATCTTGCAATCCACCAATTCTTATTCAAGCCTAACACTTTTGGTAAAGGAGATGGCTTGTGAATTTTTTATGTGAACTACCACACAATCAATAAACTCATGATCTTTAGACATATTTATGATCTTATTTGTTGAAGAATTGATTGATGAATTCCATAACACCATTTTTTCCAAGATTGATCTAAAGTTAGAGTATCATTAAATTCAAATAAAAGAAGAAGACATCTTCAAGATAGCATTCTAAACACAAGAGGGATACTAAGTTTTTTCTCATCATTATTTCAATCTTTTCAAAATCTCAATGACCTTTCAAACTCTCATGAATTGCATAATTTTGATAATTCTTTGAAAAATTAGCTGTACTCTTCTTTGAAAACATTTTTATTTTCAACTCCAATAAGAAAACATGCATGCAATACCTATTCTAGGTTTTCTCTCTACTTTGGAACATCAATTACACATTAACTCAAAAGGTGTGCATTTGGGTAGGATAAAATTGAGTAGTGGGACAGTGAGTCTCTACCAAATGTGTAAAGATGAAACAAGAGAATAAACAAGTGGTGTCAAAAAATTCATCTCCTACAAATATGAGAGAATTACAAGAATATATGGGCTTGACCATATATAATTACTTTTTTGGGTATGGTTGGATATATAATAGCAATGTGTTCCTTTAGGAGTAAGTTGATGAGACGATTTTCCAACATCATAAGAAAATAATGACAACAACATATGTAGTGACACTTTCATATATTTTTAGTGTCTTTTGAATTAGAAATTGGCACATACCACATCAAGGTTAGAGCAATACTCATGTAGTGTCAATAACACATTGTATTCTTCAGTCATACATTCTCATCATCAAATAAATTAAAAACAATTCATGAGCATGAAATAATTGTGGTATTGATTGTGTTGAAATAAAGACATTATTTATTATGAAAAATATTTATCATTTACACAAGTCAACATAATTTAAAGTCTTCTTAGAGCATTGACAAGTGGTACTTGAGGATCAGAGGTGGTTGTTAAAAAAATTGAGATTCAAAGCATGGCCAAAGTTGAAAATTTGGCAATAATACTGTCTCAAAAATCTAGTGACATGAAGCTCCAATCAACTAAAGTAACATGGCTAGAATTGCTCAATCTAGATTTGATTGCATGAGAGAATCAAGCAAACATGTTGCTAAAAATAATTATTAGTGAATTATAGTAAAATCTAGAGAACTTCCAAAGATTTTGACTACAACACGACCATCTTTTATGTTAGAGATGATTAGTACTATCAAATGAATCCATGCTCATAGATTTAATTTTACATGGATTTCATGACTCAATAATAGGCGAGTAGTTATGTTTCATTCGAGATATAAAATAATTAGGTAAAAAGATATACTCACTGGGGATGAAAAGATAATTTAATAATATGTACAACTTTGTCCTCTCAATCAGTAGAGTAAGATAGATACTTTATCTCTAGGTGGCTTCCTTCGACCACTTGCCATCCTAGAAAAAAATTGGTACAACACTTTTAATAGATTTTATGAAAGGATTACTAAATTTAGATGGATTTAATATCATATTTTTGTGTTTGTCAAATAACTGACCAAATATTTTAATTTCTCTCCCTTTCAAACACTTTATCTCTAGGTGGCTTCCTCCAACCACTTGTCATCCTAGAAAAAAAATTGGCACCACATTTATATGGATTTTATGAAAGGATTACTAAATTCAGATGGATTTAGTGTCATTTTGTGGTTGTCAATTGACTGATCAAATATATTCATTTCTCCCCTTTCAAACATCATAAAGGTTTTTCTTTGTAATATCATTCATTTGTATGAGATTTTAACCTCT
Organism: Spirodela intermedia; assembly: GCA_902729315.2. Taxonomy (NCBI): domain Eukaryota; kingdom Viridiplantae; phylum Streptophyta; class Magnoliopsida; order Alismatales; family Araceae; genus Spirodela; species Spirodela intermedia. The sequence continues at coordinate 8,384,486 of LR746274.1, read as the reverse complement.
ATCTTGACATATCGTGCATGAATTTTTATGAGTAATTTATAGAGGGAGCTATTTAGAATACAGATGACCTTTCTATATATCATAGTAGTGTATATCATCCCTAGTTATTATGCAAAAAGGGTGGCAAATTATGGGATCAAGATCTACATAAGGCGTTTCACCAACAATCTTCCTAAATAATGGAGTATGTGGCCCAATTAGGCCAAATTTTAACACATAACCAACTATCACTCTTTTACAAATATCCCATCTTTCAAGATTATTTATAGATTCCCCAATCATACTTGAATATTGAGATTCTAAGCTGAATAAAGATGTCATGGAAATACATCCACAAGAAACATACAAAGTACCAAGGCAAGCCAGACAACATTTTATCCAAATATGAAGGCTCATACGAAGGCTCATGTAGACATGAAGTTACAAGATGTACACTTTGGCTACATTATTTATTCTATCTTTGTTTGAGGCATCACTTACTATTGCTCTCATGATGTTTATATGAGAAAGCTCATCATGCTGCATGTTGTAGGAGGTAAAATGACAACTAGGAATCATCGGTCAATGACACGAACTTGATCGTCAACATGTTATAGAAGTATCCAATTTAAAAGGTGGAATTGTTCATGGCATCTTGCAATCAAAATGTGATCCAACAAGGTTTGTAGTTATAGAGAGAGAAAAGTAATTCCTAGTGAGAACCCTCTTAAAGTGGTCATTGTTTTCAAAGGAACCCTTTCTTCATATTTTTCTTAATCTTTTCCTTTTTTCTTTTTAAGTGTGTTCTTTAATTACAATATATCGTCGATAAATATCCTCTTTTTTCTCCCTTAATCAATCTATGTATCTTTCTCATTGGATTTTGATACTTCCTCCTTGAAATCAGTGGGTCTCATCATTCTTCTCCAAACATGGCCTCTAGCATCTCAAACATAGTTTAGAGATAGAAGAGAGAGAGAGAGAGAGAGAGAGAGAGAGAGAGAGAGAGAGAGATTGCCACAAACACATGATCAGAAGAAATGTTTATGGGCTTCTTCTGAATTATATCTAATGGGCTTTCTTATGAAGCCCGAAATAGGGATGGGTTATGGGTCCTAACTGGCTCATTAATGGGCCCATCACAGATGTACTAAATTTGGGCCCTTCCTTTTTAAGCATGATATACCAAGGCCCGAGCTAGACATTAGGAATGTTTTAAGTGTGATGGATTCATTTATTTTTTAATAGCATAAAAATACGTAATAAATATAGAGAGTGGCCGAGTGGGTCCCAAAGTTTTTTTCGAAATAATTATTTAAAGAGTTAAAGATAACGATATTCCGCTAGGAAAGTACGTCAGGGGCAGCGTCCGGTGCGATGGTTCCTTTCTCCTTTTTAAGTTAAAGAATTCCGGCGTCCCCCTTCTCTCTCGAGGTTCCACACTCATCTCTCTCTCTCTCTCTCTCTCTCTCTCCGGTCCCTGTGGGGAAAGGGAGAGGGAATGGCAGGGGAAACGAAGAACAAGTACGATCGTCAGCTCAGGTACGTCTGGCCTTGGTGCTATCTTCTCGGAGTTTCCTCTGAAGTTCAGGCCCTTGTTCCCATGGTTTGCGGAGGACGAATGCGCCTCAGTTGGACATTCCGCATGGCTCCTCATCATCCGCAGCTACCGTCGGATGCGCTTTCGGGGACGAGAGAGGATTCCCGATTGGCTTTTTGGCGAGTCACGGCGTGATCAGGCGCTTGTTTTCTGGGAATCGTATGGGGGTTTTTAGCTAATCCGGTGGCATTTACTGCGGACTAGCCTCCTGAAAGGGAATAACAGAGAGAGAGAGAGAGAGAGAAAGAGAGGACTTTTGTGGTCGAGACTGTCCTTGTACTGTTTTGACATTGGCGGGGAAAAACAGTTTCTAGAGTTTGGCCTCATGTACTGGTCTAGGCTGAGGCTTTTACTTTTCAATAAAAGGGCGAACAGTCTTTGGGTTGATTGGGCGACTGATATGTTCTTTGCTTGTAAAGTTCCATCAGAATTGATCCTAATCTGTAGTGTTATGTCTGGAACTTCAAGCTTGATCATTTTCTGCGCATCCCATGTAGAGTGACTGTGCGGCAGTTTGTTTTGTCTAGTTCTTGCTTGCTTGGAACTCTGGAAGGATCTTCCTTTTGATTGATGTGCAAGGACATTCAAAGATTGCTGATGGTCATCGAGTATAGGGTTCATAAATTTTCCTTGTCTGTCATGCAAGGTTTTGAACATTAAAAGTTCGTAATGCTTGTCTGATTGTTTCTGATAGGAATCACATATTTCTTATTTTGATCGAGTTGATAAATTATTTTTTCATTGCATTCATACATATTTCTGTCAACAGAAAGTGAGGATAGTACATTATTTTGTATTTTTCTAGTCACGTTTTGGGATGCATCCTTCCCTTTTCTTTTTACCATTTAATGCTTATTGCACAGGATTTGGGGCGACCAAGGGCAGGCGGCACTTGAGAAAGCCAATGTCTGTCTACTCAATTGTGGCCCTACTGGGAGTGAAACTTTGAAAAACCTTGTTCTTGGTGGTGTTGGAAGTGTCACAATTGTTGATGGCTCTAAGGTGGACATTGGAGATCTTGGAAACAATTTCATGGGTATGTTTTTGCCAGACTGTTGCTTTTCCATCTTTTGGCAGTTTGTTTGTTTTATTCTTCAATTTATGCTTGAACGTTTCGTCCTACGTGGCCAGTGAATAAACAAAGTGTTGGAGAATCAAAAGCGAAATTTGTGTGCAATTTCCTACAAGAGTTGAATGATGCTGTTGGAGCTAAGTTTGTGGAGGAATCTCCTGAGATGTTGATTGAAACAAGACCTTCATTTTTTGCTCAATTCACTTTGGTGATAGCAACCCAGGTACAAATCTCGACAACATTTTTATGTTACATCAAAAAATTTAAAGAAAATTCTTGACAACATTTTTATGTTACATCACAATTGCTAACTTTTATACAAGGATCCACTCTTTATTTGGAATGAAGTTTGAACGTAGAGTTAGAATTTTTTTTCTATTTTAAAATGTTGATTCTAATAGGGGTTAATGAAGTCTATGTCCTCTTTGTATTGTATGAGAAAAAATATACACGTCCCTGCAAACTCATCCTTTTCTGTAAATTTACTTTAAAATAATTTACATAAATTATACACGAGTGAGTCAAAACTTCAGTATCTTCATTCAACTAGACTTATAAGAGGGAGGTGTTTTATAATTATATCTAAGGATAACATTGAAACCTTTCTATCTCACTCCTATGTAAATTCCTTGGTGAAGCCTAAAGGTCCTCGGTTTTAGTTTGTTTCACATATTTCAATTGGGTATGCCTGTAATCAAAGTACCCAATATCACCATCGCTAGGCCACCATTACAGGGCAAAACTTGCATGCAAGCCAGGCTATACTCAGGCTGCAATATCAACAGCCTCCAAGGTATACACGAAGCAATTTGTGTGAAAACCGGTCGTCATATTTGGTACTGTAAAAGTGAAGAACTTGAGCTACCAACATTCCTATAATCCAAAATAAAGGTGATAATAAGGGTTTCATGCACGGAGTACAATGAGAAAGTGATAAAGTTGTATGTAATTGAGCTCTACATATTCCCAGCGTTGTCTGTGTAATTTCATCAGATACTTAAAAGCTAGTTGCTTAATGGATGTACATCAGATACTCCGATCACTCTGTTGTCAGAGTGATGAATTGCAGGTTTCACCCAATTCTTCCCTTCACCTTCCCCCTCCAAAAAAATAAATCCTCAATCAACCTAATGCTTGTCTCATATTGGCTTCTATTTTTTCTGCTTAAAAATCATTCCAGTGATCTACTTTCGTCTCATGCTAATGTCTAGATTTTTCTTCATTTCTGTGACGCATTTTTCTTTCAGTTTATCAGCTTAAATAAAATTCTTCTCAGCTGTGACTTCAATTGGAACTGTTTTTTCCTCTATCGCATTTGACCAGCTGGTAGAAAATCTATTGGTGAAGTTGGATAAGATCTGTAGGCAGGAAAATGTCATGCTAGTAGTGGCTCGATCTTATGGCCTTACTGGGTTTGTGCGGATCAGTTTGAAGGTAATTCCATATTTTTGTCGCCAAAAAAGATTTCATGTTTGGGTAAGTTTTGTGCTGGATGAATAATGATATCCCATTTGAATTACTCTCTGCATGACAGGAGCATAATGTAATAGAATCAAAACCTGACCATTTCCTAGATGATCTTCGGCTTCACAATCCGTGGCCTGAACTCAAACAGTATGTTGATTTACTTGAGCAATAGTTATATCAGCTTAAACGACAGTCATGGCTTCACAATTATCTTGCGATTCTGATGGTGCTGCAGTTTTGTGACATTCTTTTGATTACTAATTTTGTGCAGATTTGCAAAAGCCATTGATCTAAAGGTGGCAGACCCTGTAGTCCATAAGCATACACCATACATTGTTATCCTAGTTATTGCCGCAGAAGAATGGGCTGGGATGCATGGTGGATGCTTCCCAACAACTAGGGAAGAAAAAAAAGAGTTCAAGGTTAAGCCTAGTCATGCTTATATTTTGGTATCCTTTGTATTGTTTGCTTTTGTTGTTGACTTTCTATTTTTTCAAAACAGGACCTCATAAAATCATATATGATTGATTTGGATGAAGAAAACTATAAAGAAGCTGTAGAAGCTGCTTTTAAGGTTTCAGCTTCTCTGGGGATCAGTAAGCTTTGGCTTTCAATTATTTCTGAGTTAAATTAGATGGCTTATACATGATGATTACTTCCTTTGAATGCCCTTACTCTCTAAAATATAATTATTCCGGTTTCATAAGCCCTATATATTTATATTCCTTACTGTTAACTGTTTGCATCATTCATGTATGCAAGTGAACTAAAAAATATTTGTGGCCCTATGGGAACCATTTATCTTAACTAATAAGGAGTTCAATTAAGCCATGATTTGCAGACTCTGTCCCTTAGGAAGTTCAATAGGCCGATTTTATGTTCAAAATTGCTAGCATGATCTGATCTTCCTTGGATCAGTGGATTCTTGGCTGATCTGACCTGTTCTTTCTGCTCAAGCTTTACCTGTATTTTTAAAATGACATTTGCCTGGTGCAGGCTCGTTCTAGGACTTCATCATGAATAGTGATTTTACAGAAAAAACAATGAACGTTTTTCGAAAATTGTAGTTTGGACTGCAGATAAAAGGATAATTTTTCCCTTTAAATTATCTATTTCCTTATAATAATATAATGTATACGAATTTTTTTAGTATCAGAGATATAGTTATAGGATGCATGAATCTCATGTAATGCTCTTAATCATTTCATGAGTTGGTGTGGCGCCTTCATGCTTGCTACTAGGTCTTCATGCCAAGTAAAACATTGCCTTATCTGAATGGGTAAATGAAGAAGAATGTTTTCTTGTCATTTGCTTATGAGGAAATATGTTTTTATTTCACAGACTTCGATGAACGAAGTTAAAAGCTTATCTCCTATCATTTTTTTTCAACCACAGGTTCTCATCTGCGCCAGATAGTAAATGATAGTTCCTGTGATGTTGATTCTTCTTCACCTGACTTTTGGGTCTTAGTAGCGGCTTTAAAGGTGGATATATTTTTGTGTTTTAATTTTTTTAAAAATCGTATCTTATTTCATTTGATATGCTACGTCACTAGGTTGAGAGTTTTTTTTTTCTCTTTGCGTAGTATATTTGCTAAGAATCCTTGCTCGTCTAAAATTTAATGGTCTGTTGTTGACCAGTGAGGAAATTTCTAATGACATTTGACTTTGTTTTTTCCGTTTCATAAAAAGTCCCGTAATATATTGAAGATGTGAGATTTTAACCCAGGCCTATTGACGTCAATAAATTGGAATATATGGTTTTGTTATGAATTTTTGAAATCATTTATCAAGTCGAATACTGCAGTCATCCTTGATTTCTCATATTCTCGCGTTAAAGAAGTCTTACCTAATATTCTGACACTCCCAATTCCCTTCCCTAAGTTGGCGGTATCATGCCTACAGTATCAACAAATGATACTGATTGAAACAAACGATAAGAGTATATCAGGGAAGGCTTTTCTTGGTATGCACCTAAGCCCTCAGTAATCATATAAACTTGATGCTATTTGCCTTGGATCACGTCATAACCCATCTCGATTTAGTGCTGGCTTGTTTCATTAGGTTTTATCCATATGCTTCATCATTATAGCCTACAGAGGTCTTGGATGTGCTGATAAGGGCCAACTCAGTATCCTATTCTCCCAGCATGTTCTCCTTTGATGTTTTCGATCATGGAATTGATGTTACCCATAGGGTAACTGTGAATGATTTTTATTTATTTACTACAAGGCAGTAGTTGGAGAACAAGAATGGTTGCACATTGGTTGAACTGCTAAATTTGATGCAACATATTTGATGCAAATTGGGAGAACAAGTTTCTGTTAGTAGATGTCTTTTAAGGTTCTGTCGCTGGTCTTTGTTTCTTTTTTCTTTTACACTTTTGTTTTGCAGTATAAATCAACCTTAGCAACATATTATTTCTTTTAACTTATTCAGGAGTTCGTTGAGAATGAAGGTGGAGGGGAACCACCTCTTGAGGGTTCAATTCCGGATATGACATCTTTAACAGAGTTAGTGATTACGTTTGTGAATATTTAAGCTGTCATTAGATCCGGTGTAATATACTTCCATCTGTATGGTTTGACATTTTCCCTGCAACAGGTACTATATAAATCTGCAAAAGATCTACCAAGCTAAGGCGGAGGCTGACTGCCTTGCAATGGAACACCGTGTGAGGACTATACTAAAGAGAATAGGAAGAGATCCTGATGCCATTTCAAAGGCAGACATAAAGAACTTCTGCAAAAATGCAAGGAAGCTTTATGTAAGTGAAAGGCCTCCATCTTAATGGCAGCATTTCTGAACCGAACTCTATTCTATTAGGTTATCAGATAACTCTATTCTCGCTCGGCCTCAACTAATTGGCACACCTTAGTGTGCCGAGATAGCTGCTCTGAGATTCTTAGGCTCCTTTTAATGAACAGCTGTGCACTTTCTCTAACATGAGGGAAGGATGAGAGTCCTTGCACCGCTATAATTTACCCTTTTCTTCCGCTTTTTCGAAGTTCAGCTCGTGGCAGAAGTTTCCTGTCATTTCCTCTTAACTCCAGGATAGGTCTAGGCTCAGTTCAATGATGCCCAGACTATGGAATAGTGGACCTCCATTACCTATGACAAGGATACGTCTAGAGGGCCTTTAAGTTCTTCTTCCGGCAAGTTTGCTAAAATTACGTTGATGATGGCTGGAATTCCTCTCAGAGTTCCAAACTGCCTGGCTACTTAATTTCAAAGCATTGACTATTTGATATCTCTAAAGGTTTGTAATGATATTCTCATGGTACTGGTGTACCTTGAAGTGCTATTTTTGCTAAACCATGATATAAATATTAGGTTCGGAATATGTATCTTCCTTTAATTGGAACACTTTTTTTGTGATGTCTCAGACTGTTATATTACTGGTTGGTTGTTCAGGTGATCAGATACCGCACCATTGAGGATGAGTTCAGTTCTCCTGTTGCACCAGAATTACAGAAATATTTGACAGACGAGGATATCAGGTTAGTCATTTCGATTTCTGTTTCTGAATGCTAATGATCATGGAATCGGACTAAATATGAAGGAAGAATGATAAGAGGTACTGTTACTTGCCTGAACAGTGGGGGGTTATGTGGAGGAGGGCTGTAACAAGTTCTTTTCAGTTCTTATGGAATTAACAGTGCTAGACAGAGCCCCTTTGGTAATGATCAGTTATAATCAAGTAATCTGGATTCGAAATTGCACGACTGTAAAATTCATTAAATTCTGTCTCGGTCTGGCTTGTAAGATGAACTTTATGAATCTTTCTATGCCAAACCCGATTAGGAGTTTGCTCCAGGAACAAGGAAACCATTAGACTTAAGGAAACCATCTATGTTTCTCAAGCCCCATTGCGGGTTCATCTCAGCAACTAGGAACCCTGTTATCTCTGTTTTCCTAGAAATTTCATATGATGTAATTCATAGGGGATCCATCTCTGGTTATCAGGACCAATTGCAAGATCAGCCATTGGAAACCCACTGACAGTAATTTCCTAGAAATTTTATTTGATAAAATCTTAGGGGAACCCATTAATATTAACCTCCGAGAAGTTTGTGACGTTGACTTAGGGAATTCATATATGCTTCCCAAGCCCAGTAGATCACTTGAGCAATAGGAAAACCATCAAGACTAATCTTCAATAAATTTTATGTAATATCCATCAATTGTTCCCTACCCTAATCAGGAATTTTCTTCAGGGGCAGATTATTGATACTCTCCTCCTTCTATTCTAAATTAGGCTCTGTCAGTTGCTAGACCATCTCCAAGCCAAGGTTTTTTCATAAGCGTTTCTTACTCTTTCAGCTTCGCTGCCGGATTTTACGTCCTCTTCCGAGCCGTCGACCGGTTCGCTGCCAACTACAACAGATTCCCGGGGGTCTTCGATAGGTATGCCGACAAATGCCCTTCACTCCCCCTTCCCACCCCCACTATTCTCACCCTCCTTTCTGATCCATCCTGCTGAGTTGCTTAATTTAGCTATAGTGTCTGCAACAGCGACATGGACGAGGATGTTGCCCGTCTAAAGGCCATCGCCATCGCCATATTGACTGAGGTAGGCTGCCACGCGTCAGCCCTCCAGGAGGATCTGATCACTGAGATGTGCCGATTTGGCGCAGCAGAGATCCACGCCGTCGCCGCATATGTGGGCGGCGTTGCCTCTCAGGAAGTCATCAAGGTTCTATCTCATTCTCATCTTAAGCTTTCTCCCTTTCATGCTTAGGTACATATACTATGCGTAAATATATGTGGGTAATTTTTTTTCTATGTGATCATAAACTGCCCGCATAGCAATTTTTATGTGGGTAATTTTTTTTTTTATGTGATGTTGTGATTGATCTCGTGGACTTTTGCAGCTCATCACCCGGCAGTTTGTGCCCATGTCGGGCACTTTCATCTTCAACGGCATAGACAACAAGTCCCAGCTGCTGGCGTTGTAGCCCCCCAAAGTCAACCCACCAAATGAGAGGTATTCATAGAATTAGTGATCTTTGATCTGGTTTTGGGGTAGAATCAGGGCCCACAATCATAGTGAAATCGGGGGGAATCAGACGGGTCCGATTTGGATCGGTTGGTTGTGAGCGGAAGTGAGTAGCTCAGATGATTTTGAGGTGGTATTTGCCCTGAACATAGGGAATTGCTGAGGAATTAAATGATTCAACTTGGACTTGTGGGGCTCTAAGCCGACCCAAGGGTCTGCCTTATATTGGGCCGATGGTGAATGGCCCGGCCCGGCCCAATACCGTGTTGAAAATTCATCTGAAACTTCTCTCTCTCTCTCGCTCTTCTTAATTGCCTTGTCCTGACCGCTGTTTCTCTCTGATATCTTGTGCAGAAGATCCCCTTTCTTCCACGCAGCTTTGGTCATTTCTGGAGGTTTGACTTCCTCAAAGGGCATGGAAGTATCAGCGGGGTCCAGTTGACAGCCAAGTGTTGACTTCTACCAAGCAAGAAGGGTTGACCTCTGCAAACAGAGAAGTCAAAACCGTGGTGTTGACCTATATGTCTGCTGACCTCCCCTCCCCCCCCCCCCAATGTGTTATCGAAAAAGGGTCGTATAAAAGTCAACCATCTTAAACTTTGCCCTGTGCAAGAGCCTTTCTGTCTCTATTGTCAGGTATGTTATTGGATTTAACGTCGGTTTCTTGAGGTGTGGTCAAATCCATGAGCTTCTGGGTGATGTAAATGGTCAAACAGGGACCCACCAGGATCTTTTTTCGGGCTTGGGCTGAAAACCCAGCCCATAAAAAAAATGGTTCTTGAAGAGGGTCTGAGGCCAAGATCTGGTACATCACTGGGTCCACACCCCCTTGTCCTGTGTGTCAACTCACCATTCCTCCCTCAAGTCCAGGCCCACCGGGATATCTTTTTCTGGAATTGGGCCTCAAAGTCAGGCCACTAAAAAATATGGGCTTTATTCAATATCTGCTGGCTCGAATATCCACGTGGCAGGTGCCACCTCATCCTCCCTTCCCTGACACAGTTGCCTACGTGTGCCCCACTCCTGTGGGAGGCCCCCCCCCCACCATCCCGATTCTGGGTTGGGCTTAGCCTAATTTGGGCTTCATAGTAGCGGGGGCCTTGTACTTATTTTGTGGCCTTTTTCTTTGGGGCTGCATCTGGCTTTAGGAGATGTTGTTTTACACCAAGCTTGGGCTTTCAAAAAGGCACCCGTTGACCTAACCATATGAGGAAAGGGTGTGGCCATAGCATCTAGACCATCTTTCAACATCAAATTTATTCAAAAATGGTATAAATTATGTGTTATATAGATGAGGATTATGGTAAGTATGATACTTTTGCATAAAAATGTCAGGATTTTCAAGTCAAACAAGGGCTTTGACTGGTGCTCAATGGGTGCCATAGTTGACCTGCCCAGTTGACCCAGCATTAGTTGCGTTATATCTTGTTTGCTTTAAAATTGGTGGGTTTGACTCTAGAGGTGATGACAAATAGATTGAGGGTTATCTTTCCTTGGGTCAAGCAACAGCAACAACCATTGGAGGCTGAGATTGTAGTGTTTGTAGGGCTCTCTTTATTAATCTAAATTAGGTTGAAAAATAGTGATCTTTAGGCTTGATTGTTCAATCAATCATTAGCATGATCATTATTATTCTATGAATGAGGGTCAGTTGGTGAGATAATACCATTGTTTGATTGAGTGTCGATATATGAAGAAATAGTTGACTAATTCTAGGGTCAATTTTGAGGGCCATTAAGGGTCAATTAGAGAGATAATAACATTGTTTGAAAAAGGGTCAATTTACAAAGGAAATAGTTGACTAATATAAGTGTCAATTTAGGAGGATCATTAAGGGTCAATTGAGATATGATAGTGTTGTTTGATTGATGGTCAATTTACAAGGAAAATAATTGACTAATTCTATGGATCAATTTACAAGGGTCATTAAGGGTCAACTAGAGATATAATAGCATTGTTTGAACAAGAGTCAATTTACAAGGGAAATAATTAATTAATTTTAGGGGTCAATTTACACGGGTCATTAGGGGTCAATTGGAGCAATTATAATAGTCTGATTGAAGATTAATTTACAAGGGAAATAGTTGACTAATTATAGGTGTCAATTTACTAGGGTCATTAAGGGTCAAATAGAGAGATAACATCATTATTTGAATAATGGTCAATTGATGAAGGAAATAGTTGACTAATTTTAGGATCAGTTTACAAGGGTCATTAGGGGTCAATTGGAGAGATAACATCATTCTTTGAACAATGGTCAATTGATGAAGGAAATAGTTTATTAATTTTAGGATCAATTTACAAGGGTCATTAAGGGTCAAATAGAGAGATAACATCATTATTTGAACAATGGTCAATTGATAAAGGAAGTAGTTGACTAATTGTATGATCAATTTACACATTAAGGGTCAACTGGAGAGATAACATTAGTATTTGAACAACTATCAATATATAAAGGAAATAGTTGACTAATTATAGGTGTCAATTTACAAGGGTCATTAACGATCAACAACAAATATAATGACAGTTCTAAGAATTTTACACTCTTTCCCGTAAGTCAATGATTTGAGAGATGCTATTAACAAAATAAAATTAAAACAACTTGGGATTTCCTTAATTCAAAAATTGGTGAGGGGTTTCAAGAAAATAAAACACGAAAGTTATTCACATGACAGTTCGAAAAAGGGTATGAAAACAATATTTTCATATTTAAGGGAGTTTTCATAAAGACCAAAATGTGGCAGTGAGCTTAGCTTATCACATGAGACTCTGCCGCAGCATCTCGACGTGTGGCCAGAATCCACCTCCCCCGCCGACGTGGATGCGGTAACGAGCGCCACCACCACATGTCCGGCTCTGCTTTCATCCACTGCGGCGTCGATCACAGATCGATCATGGGTAAGCGCTAAGGGTCGCTGCTCCTGTGGGGCCATCTGGGCCCCCTCTCTCTCTTCTTCTCTCTCTCCGGAATATTCGGCGGAGGAAGCACCGCCGTCGAACCAGTCGGGAGGGGCCTACAACGTGACGTCGCCGGAGTCGGCGAAGAAGAAGGTGGTGGGGGGCCCTCTGGTTTGGCCGGGGAGAAGGATCGACCGTTGATTTTGGTCTGTTTTTGGAGGATCGTGCAGGGTTTTGGAGGGTAGAGGACGATGAGTAGAGGAGGAGGGTGATAAGGGAGAGAGGAAGGGTAATTAGGAGGAGGGCTGATGGGGTGGGTTGGAATTGGGGCTCTGCTGTTAGACGCTTCTTCTTGGGATGGCTTTTACCTCTGAACGTCTCTGGTTTATCTCCTGCTGTATTTCGCTGTAACTGGGTACGGAAGTGATTGTTGTTTGTGGGTGAGTGGAAAGCGGGGAGGGGGGGGGGTGTGGGCTCATTGGGGGAACAAGATTGTCCGGGGAAGGGTGATCTCTGCAGACATCTGCAGCTGCAGCAACAGGAGCAGAGGAAATGGAGATTACTCTCCATGCCAGGGGCCCTGTGGACTGCAGGGAGGTACTCCCTGGAGGATTCAGGATCAGGCCCATTGTGAATCTGTCGTCTCAAGTAAGCTGTAGATAAATTCTGATGCTATGAAATTCTCCTCCCCGTCTCCCTCTGTTCTTCACTGGAGACTTTGCTTTTCCTTTTTTTTATCGCTTTAATGGCTATTTTTTACGTAAGCTGTGGATAAATTCTGACGTTATGAAATTCTCCTGCCCGTCTCCTTCAGTTCTTCAGTGGGGACTTTTTTTTTCGTTCTTTTATCGCTATAATGACTACTTTTTACGTAAGCTGTAGACAAATTCTGATCCTATGAAATTCTCCTGCCCGTCTCCTTCAGTTCTTCACTGGGGACTTTGCTTTTCGACTTTATTGCTATTATGCATTTTTTTTACGTGAGCTGTAGAAAAATTCTGATGCTATGAAATTCTCCTGCCCGTCTCCTTCACTTCACTGGGGCACTTTGCTTTTCGTTCTTATTTCTATTTTCTACGGACGTGAAGCATATTTTCTTATTTTTACAGATTTCTGGTGAGCAGATGGTGCAAAATTTTAATATTTAATGGACAGCTTTTGTTGCCATATTGGTTGTGGTTGTGGTGGAAAACCTTTTTCGCAGATTTTTCTTGATTTGTTTGTCAGAAATGAGCGAGAGCTGCTGTCGCTTTGTATCTCTGTGTGTGTTTGATCGAGTCCTACATCTTTCAGCGTCCTCTTTCTTCTGGGATAGTTCTTCTAAATGCGAGAGGTAATTTATACATTTCTGGTGCTTGAGATATGATCATGAATTCTCTTCGCTTTCAGTTGATTAGTAGAGACAGAATCTTTAGCATCTCCATTTTTTCTGACCGTGATGGAAGAACGCCATGCCACCATTACTGTTTGGCGCTCCTATTTCTGGGAATGATCTACGTGCTTATGCATCGTAAATTATTTTAATGAATTGAAGTAAAGATTTTTAAGATATTTCTTTGAATTGACCTTGATGGCCTTGATGTCAAGGGTGATATTTTGAATGTGTTCCTTCTCTTCTGTTTTCATCTCTGTGTTCCAGTCTCCCACATGTTGTAGACAAATCCCCCAAATGAGAGCTCTACCTCGCATGACAGCAAGCTCAGGTGAGCACCCACGCTGGTGGCATGGTATAAAAAATTGTGCCAATCCTGGTCCCTTCACAACAGATTACTTGCAGACTACCCGAGGCGGCGTTCAAGGAGGAGTTTGATCCCAAAGACCAACCGTTCCACCCCCAGAGGATTTTCTCCAGGACAACAAATTGGGACGAGCACACAGAAAAAGGACCAGGAAGCAATAGAAGATGGCGACATGGTTTCTAGATCTAGTGAAAAAACTATTCTGGAGACAAAGAGTGTCACAGTCAGCTCATTTGTTCCCACGCAAAAGAACACAGATGATTTGGAGGAAGAAATTGAAGGCACTGAATCTGTAGAAGGGAAGGTATTATCCTCAAATCCCACTAAAATTTCCAATCGGATTGATACTGATGAGTTGGAGGGTGATAAAATTGTTGAGAAGGAGGATGAAAACATTGCCAGGACAGACAACATGGTAGATGAAAAGGGGGACAAAGTAAGTAATCATGACGGAATTGGACGGGAAGTATCACCGGTAGAAGAAGAGGATTCAATGTCAATTATCTCCAGTGAAACGGGAAAGACAGAATCATTACAACAAACGGTGTTCGATGTTGAGGATCAGACGGAAAATATTCTAGGGGACATGAAAGGCCTTAAAGATAATGGTGTGGATGAAGAGAAAGTTGTCGAGGAGTCATCAGAGGAAGAAAGGACGACTGGTCACGTAGAAAACGTTATAGATTTAAGTGTCGAAGAAGAAACAGTTGTTGAGGCAAAACCAGAGATTGAGGTGGACCCAGAAATACACAAACAGATTCTAAATAAAACTTTGGATGAAGAGCAGGTTGTTGATAGGTCGTCAGAGGAAGAAAGGATGACTGGTCACATAGAGAACGTTGTAGATTTAAGTGTTGAAGAAGAAACGGTTGTTGAGGTAAAACCAGAGGATGAGGTGGACCCAGAAATACAGAAACAAATTCTAAATAAAATTGCTGAGGAAAACGTTTCCAGTGGGAAGAAGATCTTTTTTTATCCACAAGTGATGAAAGTTGATCAGCCTTGTCAAATTTTTCTTAACCGAAGCATATCTGCCCTTGTAAATGAATCAGATATTTCTATTAAGGGAGCTTTCAATGATTGGAAATGGAAGTCTTTTACTGAGAAACTGCACAAGACCGACCTTCATGGAGATTGGTGGTCTTGCCAAATTCATGTTCCTAAAGAGGCATACAAGATGGATTTTGTGTTCTTCAATGGTGGGAGTATATATGAGAATAATGACTTCAAGGATTTTCATATTGACATAGAGGGTGAAATGAATGCATCTGCATTTGAAGAGTTTTTGGTTGAAGAGAAACGAAGGGAACTTCAGAAACTTGCAGAAGAACAAGCTGAGAGAGAACGTCAGGCTGAAGAGCAACGCCGAGAAGAAGAAGAAAGAGCAGGAAGAGAAGCCGACCGAGCACAGGCAAGGATTGAGGTTGAAAAAAGGCGACAAGCTCTATACCATCTTATAAGACAGGCTGTTCCGTCCGTTGAAAGTTTATGGCACATAGAACCGACTGTATTCAAAGAAAAGGACATGGTTCGAATTTTCTACAACAGAAGCTCCCGCCCACTTGCTCATGCTACTGAGATTTGGTTGCATGGAGGTTATAATAAATGGACGGATGGTCCCTCTATTTCTGAAAGGCTTTCCCGTTCTGATAAAAAGGATGGTGATTGGTGGTATGCTGATGGTATGCGTTAATATAAAGTCAGTCTTATGTTTAGAACAGTGAAAACTGAAAGCATATCCTTGTTAAAGATTACGCCATTGCTTTCTTTCTTTTCCTTATTTCTTGAAGTAAATTTGATCATGGCCCCTACAGCTATGGTTAAAGAAAAAAACTCTTTAGACGAGTGAAAAGGTTTTAATTTGTGGAAAAAAGTTCAGCAAACGTTCGCTTAACGCAAATGATAGGTGTAGAGGCCATAGCATGGGTGGGGATTCATTTTTTAGTTTAAACGATTCATTTTATACTTTGAAAAAACTTTTTGTGTGCTTTCATAATGAAAAATATCCTCATACGAGGAGATACCTGTTCCGGGTAAGGGATTCACATTAAATACCCTTTAAAAGGAGATTTAGGTGATTAGCAAAATGGAGGTCTGTTAATGGTCATCGTTTTGGCATGAAAACCTAGAAAATTCGTTCTGGCGTTGCTCAATTTTTTTCTCTTAGTTCAGTCAGTTCAGAAACGAAACCTGGAATAATCCAAGATTAGAGCTCGTTTTTCTGATCCACTGTGCCATGAGATAGAAACCACCACAGATATGTCACAATGAAAATATTTTTTTTCTATACTTGGTCGTAGTCATTTGCCAAGAAAGAACCCAAGCTAATATTTTATAAACAGTTATATGCATGCTCGTCTTATCAGATTCGAGATAATTCTAGTTCGGTGTGCTAACTTTGCATACCCTTTTAACAAGGATACAAATTTTTGGTAACACTATTATTTATACCATTTGCACTTGGTCTCTAAAGACGCCATTGAGAACATTACTGATCTATAGATTATCTCTGCCTGTACCCAGGCAAAGATAGGGAAGCAAAAATCACTGGACCATCCGATGAGAGCTTATTTACTTGACAGTAAAAGTCAGAGTAGCTTCACAAAGCTATGATAGTAAGGAAATGTCTACATTAATATGATATTCTAAGTTAAGAGCCAAACGTCTGGAAAATATTATTGGGTCTACATTTAACTTTTATTAAAGTTTGAGGTTTTGAGATTGTTATCAAGTTTTCTGATATCTATTTTCTACTTCAGTTGCCTCAAAGTAAGATTGGCTAGTTTTACCATCTCTAGATTCCTAATACACTTGTTCTGTGTAGTTATTGTTCCTGACAGAGCTCTTGTAATGGATTGGGTATTTGCTGATGGACCCCCGAAGAATGCTAGGATATATGATAACAATAACAACCAGGACTTCCATGCAGTTGTTCCAAATTGTATCTCTGAAGAAATATTCTGGGCTGATGAGGAAGAGTATATATACGACAAGATTCAAGAGGAAAGGAAATTAAAAGTGGAGGCGGCTAAGAGTAAGGTCAGTATGGGTGTGACGATATTGGCTTATCTTCCCTGAAGTCACAGGAAGTTGTCTTTTCTTATAACATTTATTGGTTTTACGAGTCTTACAAAACATTTGTAATTATCTGTTTTATCTCTTGTCTGAATTTTCTGCATCATGCAACACCTAAACTGCTGGTTTCTTCGTCTCATGAGGATTCACGTTGAAACAGGCTGAAAAAGCTTTGTCCTTGAAAGCTGAAACAAAGGCGAAAACCATGAAAAGTTTTCTATTATCACAAAAGCATATAGTTTATACAGAGCCGCTTGAAGTGCAAGCAGGGAGAGAAGTTACAGTTTTTTACAACCCTTCCAATACTGTCTTGAATGGGAGACATGATATTTGGCTCAGATGCTCATTTAACCGTTGGACTCATCATGCTGGTCCTTTACCTCCTCAGAGAATGGCTTCATCAGAACACGGTTCACATGTCCAAGCAACTGGTATGTCTACATCACTGTATCATTTTTAATGGAGATATCTGAAGTTAGATCTTAAAATATATGATCAGCTTTATGCCAGTAGATGAGTTGTCTTTCTGCACTCTCCTACGTGAACCAATACGTTGACAGTACAGACTTATCAGGGTGATGTTTTCACATTGTTACTCTGACCTTGAACCCAGCAAGTGGAAGACAGTGATCTGTCCAGATACACCAGCAGACTGACATAAGCTCGCCATGTATTGTTTCAAGCCATGCCTATTACTGGAACTTGGGTGAATGCTATGACTTCATCCCTTGAGATGGGTGTTATGTAGATGATTTCATCTTTGAAGTTCTTTGTGTATCTCACTTCTGACATTTATCCCCCGTTCCCTGTCCTCTACGTCCCTCTCCATCACCAAAAGTCTGCTAGTAAAGTCTTTCAGTGAAGTTAGAGCGTTCTATTGTTCTTCTGACTATTTTCATGCTACGTTTGAGAATTTTATGTGCTGAATGGCCTTTTTTTTCGACCCGAGGAGTTTTCTTATTGATGATAGTCTTTCACTGTTCCATACTTTATTACTCATCTCCTTCACATCCACTTTTTTATGTACTTTACTCCGACTAATGGTACTTGCGTTTCTTTTGTAGTTAAGGTTCCATTGGATGCATATATGATGGACTTTGTATTCTCCGATAGAGAAGATGGTGGAACATTTGATAACAGAAACCAAATGGACTATCACATTCCTGTAACTGGAGGCCTTCATAAGGAGCCTCCAATGCATATTGTACATATTGCTGTCGAAATGGCACCTATCGCCAAGGTTAGCTTGAATGTTTCCTGTATAGCTATAATTGGTTTTCCCTAGCGAATAAGCTCTAGACTCTGCACTGTTAGACTGCTCTATGTGGTACTTTATGAAGAAACTCTGCAGAGCTTTAGCCTCGTGATTTATTTCTCATATGATTATTGTACTGCAGGTGGGAGGGCTTGGTGATGTTGTCACCAGTCTTTCACGTGCTGTTCAGGATCTTGGGCACAATGTTGAAATTATCCTTCCAAAATATGACTGCATGAACCTTAGTAATGTAAGTTTCTGGAATTTTTTTGTAGACGTCTCTATCAAAGATCTTGAATTGGTTACAGCCTAGTTTTATGTTATGAGGATATTTCTACTTATTCCAGTGCTTATTGTTCTTATCTAAATGAACTGTTTTATTCAGGGGAATGATAATAAGATTTGAAGATATTCCTTAATGATTCATTATCCATAAGAACCAAATAATAATCTTCCTCAAAAAGTATTTTCTCGTGGCCCTTCACTGATGATTGGATTCTAGTTCTGTTTGGTGATGAATTCTCTCCTAACATAACCTCAATGGTCTGACATAATATTTTCTGGAAATATTTGAGAAATACTGTTTAGTAAACTCTTCTAGTATCATCTGCTGTATGTCTAGGATTCTGTAGCATCAAGACTGAGTGCGAGAAGTGAAATTTTGCATGGGCTGCTTGGTTGATCCTTTCTTGTGTGCTCAGTAAGTGGGTCAAATTACTAGTATCCAATCCTGTTTCAAGAGAAAGACATAGGAATCGGCAGTTCCCCTTACGAGTCAAATGAGAGGAAAGATACAGGAATTTGCAATAGAGTACGGATTCAGACCCGGCTCCCAGATCAGAAGGGTTTGATCTTGACGTGATGCATCTTTGTGATGTAAATGCAGTGGAAAATTTTCTGAGTTTTTCTGTTAGATTAAGCACTATGAACTCTCCGCTTGAAAAAATGATAATTGATCGAGTAAGGTGAACCAAGAGAGAATGGATGATAATTGTATGAACATATTTTCGTAAGAGGTCAAAAATATAATAATTTCTGAATTTCCACTCAATCCATCACTTTTCTAGATGTTTGACATTAGTTGTTTTCTCAGGGTTGGATGCAGGGTTAGTAGAGGTGGTGGATGAGGAAAGGACATTGGATCCTTCTATGGTTCTCCTTCCTCTATTTTCCTTATGGTGTCTAAGTGCTGCATTTTTCCTCCACTTGCATCATCAAGCACAGTGAACATTGAAATTTTTTAGACAAATGTTGTCAAACTTTCTCACGCCGGTCAGGAATCAGTTTCTTTGAAATTGGCTGATCCGGCAGCACTTTTCTCATAGATTATTTTTTCGACGAAATTTCCCTCTCTCCCTCATTCTCTCGAATCTCTCTATCTATTCTTCTTTTGCATCATCTTTAATTTTATCAGTTTTGAGAAACCTCCAAGTTTTAGAACAATATTCGTATCTTAATTGCTAATGGTAAGCAAGTGAAAGTTTATGGACACAGGTTATAGAAGCCCAGTAGTTTCTGGTAAAAGATACGTTAGTTTTATCCTGTACCTGGTGTGAATGCTGGTCATTTTTACTGATACTATTGTCCTTGTCCTCAACGATACTGTCACATTACTCGATTAATTTTTGTGTAGCTTTCGTTTCTGTGTCATGTTGTTGTAACGGAAGTAATGTGCTCTTGCCTGAGATGCAGGTGAAAGATTTTCAGTTCAGTCGAAGCTTTGCATGGGGGGGAACGGAAATAAAAATGTGGTTCGGAAAAGTTGAAGGACTTTCTGTCTACTTTCTGGAGCCACAGAACAGGTAATAAAACCTTCATATGAGTACACCTTCTATTCCTTGCATATGGTTTTCTCATTTTTGTATACACACTAAACATGAATGATCTGACAATTCAAGCCATAAAGCTGCTGGTAATGGCGGTTTACATTTTTTTATGGATTTTTTTCCTGGGTGCTTTTTGCTTCTGTTCCGCGTTTTACCTCTCATACAGACTTATCTACTAGATGTTAATCATCTTCTTTTGCCAGAAAGACATCTTGCAAAAAGAAAATTTTGTACAAAGTTCCTGTACCAATTTTAATTTAACTTTGATTTTCTAGACTGATTTCCACTTATGGGAATTCTAGTCGATGGCATAATACTAAGGCATTCAGGCAGGGATGGGCTACAGGAAAGAGCCACAAGCGAGAACATGATTCTTGTGGTAGTTGAGAAATGGAGGCTAGGGGAAAGGGGAGAAGTTTCTTCTGTGTACCAAGTATGATGATGACATTACTTTGTTACCATGGTAGAAGAGAAGAGAAGATAAGGGGTTGTGTACTCAGGAGATCCAAATGTTGCTTAAAGTTTTTGAGGACAGTTTGCCTATAATCCTTAGGTTATAAAAAGGCCAAATGGCTCGTGGAAGGGATAGAGAAGATAATCCTTCATACTATGAAGGTTTTGTTGATGAGACAAGTGGCCTGCAGCGGATATAAGATTTACATGGTGATAGAAAATTGACTGATTGTAACACAACCATACCCAAAGGGAATCGCCCGGAATAATTGGTGTCCTTGCCATCTTTAGTCAAATTTATATCTTCTGATGTAATTATTTGGTCGATTGTCCAAGAAGTGATTGAGGAGCTGGGATCGCCAGTGGATACTCATGGATAATAGAAAAAATGATTGTATAGTCTAGTCCTACTCGAGACTCTGGGTCGTTTGGAATGATTGGAAGAGGTAGATACTTATACACCAGATTTATTTGGTAGAGAGGGCGGTCAGTTGTGTACGCTTTAAATTGAAGCTGTGCGTTAGGATATTGAAATAAGGAAGGGATTTACCCCTCAATCTTGAGCGCTTTGGGTTACTAAAGTGGTATTGTGTAAAATGGCAAAATGTTGTATGGGCTGTCTTTTTAGGAGTTAATTGATCATATGATCTTGTGCTCCCCTTTTTTACATTCAGTACATGTGGCACTATGGACTTAGTATATTTGGGCTACATTGATTGTTTCTGTGGTGGTTTGAATTCCAAGCACGGGCTGGCCGCTCTAAGCTATCCAATCTGTTGTGCTCTGTACTTATGTCAACAGCGAAAAGTTTCCCACCTTCATCAAAAGGCCCGAATGCTTAATAAATTATCAGAGACACAGTTAACACTTCGAGGAACTGAAATAGACATTTGCCTGGCATTCACCACTAGATGCTTTACAGTTCTCTTGATTGAACTCTAATGTTGAATTTATCCATGGCTAGATACTAAAGAGGAAATGAAGAAACCTTATCGGGTTTCTGTGAAACCTTTGGGTCAAGCTTTGTCAGATGCTCTGTATTGCGAGTACTTTGTGCTTCCCTGTGAATATCTTCGTCTTTGATTTCTTGTCAATGTATATTTTGTGATTTCATTCCATGCAGCATGTTTTGGACTGGGTGCATATATGGAGGGAGGAACGATGCAGAAAGATTTGGTTTCTTCTGTCATGCTGCACTCGAATTCCTCCTCCAGAGAGGATCACATCCTGTAAGTTTGACGCATTATTTTGTCATTATCTTTTTTTTCAAACGGTTTTCATTAATTGATGTTAATGACGGACATGAACAACATTTTTTATGATAGTTTTTCTCTGGTAGATAACCAGAAATGAAGATGTGCTTTGTCCTGAAAATGGTATGTAATCCCAAAATGTTGGAAGTAGTTTGAGTAGGAAAGTTGCTTATTTAACATATGATGGCGGTTTGGAGTGGTGGCCTAGAGCTATGAGGAGGATACGATTTACGCTAATGGAAGAGCTCCGGGTCATGTATGGGTTGACCGTCAATATGTTTTCATCCAGCTCAGACCTGGTGGATAACTTAGGAAAGTTGTTGACTGCTCACTACATCCTCTGTTGTTTTTCCAATTTGTTTTTCATTTTTCTCACATGTCGCTTCCACATGTGCATCTTCATGTAATTTTCCTCCTCTCAGAGTCCATTATTTTTCTCCTTTTTGATTACCAAAATGTAAGAAGAGGCTATGATACCATTTGTGCAATTGCGATCACTTATGGCAGTTTGCATTTGTGTGCTTTTAAATGGTTAAAGATGTTTTTCCTCCGAATGTGAATCCATGTTCTGCTGATGTGCATTATAGATTATTTGTTGTATACTACATTGTTGTAATGCATTTAGTTCAATATTAAGCATTATCTAGCGTGTAATGTATTTTTATTTTTTCATATAGTATGAATCTAATATATACATATATCAAAAGTTGTTTACCCTTGTTGAACCAACAGTGTGCATTATACTTATTCATGCAAGTGTTCACCCGTCAAAATCATAGCTTGTTGTGCTATGATCGAATTCCAAAAAAATCTGAAGCATTACCGTCTGTGGATGTGAATATTTTCTATGTACAGTAATTCATGTTATTGCTTCATCTCCCCCTCCTGGACTGTGCTTTTTCTGTTGACGGTGATAACTTTTTAGAAGAGAAGAATATAATGAGCGGAGAGAAAAAGAATGTAGACAATATATCTTTCCACCAGGTTTGGAATATCAATTTCTCAGCTTCCATCATTTGCTCACCATTGCAATGCTCTGAAGATCTCTTGCTTACATTTCTGTGAACAGGACATATTACATTGCCATGATTGGTCAAGTGCCCCTGTTGCGTGGCTATTTAAAGAGCATTATAGGCATTATGGATTGGGTTCTGCACGGATTGTTTTCACGATTCATAATCTTGAGTTTGGGGGGCAGTTCATTGGAAAAGCAATGGAACATGCTGACAAAGCCACTACTGTTAGTTTTCCCCTTCGACTTTACAGAACCAGTATTATATTCAAAGTTTTATCTTATATCTAATATCCCCTTTTTTTGTAGGTTTCTCATACCTACTCAAGAGAGGTTTCTGGAAATCCAGTTATAGCCCCACATCTTCATAAGTTCCATGGAATTCTAAACGGGATTGATCCTGATATTTGGGATCCATACAATGACAACTTCATCCCTGTATGTAGTTCAAATCATGCAACGAGTCTTTCTGTGTTCTCATTTATTTTATCAACATGCATGCTGAGACTGCCAATATTTTAGCTATTCGGTATTACAATAGACTTAGTATAGTCTAATATTGTAGTTTTATCTCAGAACTTCTCTTTCTAGAGCAGTGTTATTGATGATCTTCATAGTTTTTCTTTCTCGTTGATTGTGGTCTCAATTTAACAAATAAATGATGGCTGCGTAGCTGAAATTCGAAGTCATCGAATTGATCAATTATTTACATCGATCTGTATTTGGTTTGTTTCTGCTTCAGAAGCCTTGGGCAGATGCATATGGATATTGCTTGCATAGAGACTTGCTACTGTGCATTCCTGTTGTGGCACTTGTCTGATTAGCAGATGTGTTACCAACAACGTTTTTAACAAACTGTGATTCAGCTGCAAATAGATGTACTGCATAGCCTTTAATAACATCTTTATTTTCCAAATACCATTGGTACTACGTCCAAGAGACTGAAGAAATAATAAATTCCGATATTTTCTTGCTAAGAATATAGATGAAAATTTCCATCTTATTTGTGAATCTTGTAGTTCAAATTTTTTGTTGCGTTAAGAAAGGATTGCAGTAATTTTTCAAGGTGTCATGCCATCATAAAAGAATGCCAAAATAGAGGACAAGGAAAAAAATAGAAACGACACAACCACTGAAGGAAGACCGGAAAAGCAAAAAAAAATAAATCCGCTTATCATCTTCAACGTAGTAGATAAATAAAAGGAACAAAATAGAACACAATGTTTTTCGAATTCTTAATCCTTCAGTCTCTTCAGTTTCATGCATACGGTATGACCATCTTAATCCTGCCTTGTATGTTCTGAAATTTTGTTAGAATTTTTAGTAATCTCTTTCTTGGTTGTCAATAAGAGCTCTGGAAATGTCGTTTCCAGTGGATGATGAGTAGGTACCCACCTTTAAAATCATTGGTTTATTTCTGTAATAGTTACATGCATGCCTTCATGTAATAATTCTTTTTTTGATCACATGCATGCCTTCATGTCAAGAGTGAAGTTGGCTTTGATTTCGTAGTTGAGTTATTGAGCCATCGAACTTGAAACCAATTGATGGTAAGTGAAGTAAACCCATCTTTAATGATAGGCTTATTTCTGAAAAAAAAATCGCAATACTATTCTTAGAACCATGATCACTGGCCACAGGATATAAAAAAGTCCAATCTTGCAATACCTGAGTATCTTACCTGAGAATATACTTTGTTGTGAATAATCTTTAACAGTACTCATCTTTCCTTATGTTAACGATAAAGAAAAGTGCACATGTTTAGAATGATTTTATGTTGATAGCGTATGATTTTTTTCTGAGTGCTCTCGTCAGAATTTTAAGATTAAATTCTGATATACAATTTTTCTATTCCTACTGTCTTCTTTGCATTGCTATTTCTCAGTTTTTTGTATCACTTTGAATTAGACCTAACATAACCATGGACCTTTCCTATCAGTGTGTATAATATACTTTTGACATTATTTGCCCATTACTATTGAACTGTTTGTTCTATCTGTGGCTTTCTGCGAACAAGACCTCATTCTTTTATGAATTTATTTCTCTAAGCGTTATTCTCTTCAGACTAGGTGATAGGATTTAGTGGGGCTACATCGTGGATAGATTTTCTGTTCTAGATGACTGAAAAGTCAGTTCTATATCTGTCATCCCAGGTACCTTATACAGCAGAAAATGTTGTGGAAGGTAAGAGGGCCGCAAAGGAGGCCTTGCAGCAGAGGCTTGGCCTGAGGAAATCTGACTACCCCATGGTAGGGATCATCACTCGATTGACTGTTCAGAAGGGAATTCACCTCATCAAGCATGCCATTTTTCAAACCCTTGATAAGAATGGGCAGGTTAAGTTTCATCTTATGTTCTTGGAACCACTCTCAAGCCCTCTGCTACTTCTGAGTTCTATCATTTTGCCAAGTCTAAAGAAAAGTTTGACGTTCCATTGCAGGTTGTCTTGCTGGGTTCAGCTCCAGATCCTCGAATACAGGGTGATTTTACTAATTTGGCCAATCAGTTGCATTCCTCACATGCGGATCGTGCTCGCCTTTGTTTGACCTACGACGAGCCTCTCTCCCACCTGGTAAGTGTTTGGTCCCAACTTCCTCATTCTCTCTCTCATGTGTTCCTTTCAGGAAATTCTTCATGGTCGGTGTGAACTGATTTCTTTACTGCCCTTGGGTTTGCTAGATATATGCCGGGTCAGATTTTATTCTCGTCCCTTCAATATTTGAGCCATGTGGACTAACTCAGCTCATAGCAATGCGATATGGCTCCATTCCTGTTGTTCGGAAAACTGGAGGTTGGTTCTTCTTCTTCTTTTTTTTCTTTCTATTTCGCTACATTTTTGCATTTTAAAATAACCGCTTGAACCCGTAATTCTAGGAACTGAGAAGTAGAATGCCCATTCCTCTCTTTGAACCACTCTTATTGGGAGAGAAGAGTGTGTTTGTGGTAGTGAGATAGATAGACAGGTAAATAGATATAAACAGAGAGAGAGAGAGAGAGAGAGAGAGAGAGAGAGAGAGAGAGAGAGAGATGATAATCTATATACATTTATAGAATGAGTGAGACAGTTTTGCCTTTTGGCAAATCCTCCTTTTGAACTCACCTCAAATGTGCTTCACATCTTGCCATCATTGTACCATATTCTGCAATAAAAAGTATGCTCACTGTTGTTGCGTGAAGACTTCCTAATTGCTGCCCAACTTTTCTTGAGAGAGAAGAAGGCTGTCAGTGTGTGTGGAAGAGAGAGAGAGAGAGAGAGAGAGAGAGAGAGAGAGAGAACTCTAAATGGTGCAAAAGGTATATAATATTGTGTTTTAAGATTCAGTCAGGTAACCAGATATTTTTCTCTTAATTCCAGGACTCTATGACACCGTATTTGATGTCGATAACGACAGAGAAAGAGCTCGGGCTCAAGGCCTGCAGCCCAATGGTTTCAGCTTCGATGGGACTGATTCTGGGGGCGTAGATTATGCTCTCAACAGGTGAGTGGTATTGGTTTACGATCAAATACCTCATCCCTAGATCATACACTTGCATATTTCCCTGTCCAGTTCAATTCAACTCACTTAAAAAAAAGAAGAAGAAATTCCCGCTTTTGCCCAGAAGAAGAAGAGTATTGCTCTCAACAGGCGAGTGGTATTGGTTTATGATCAAAGATCTCATTCCTAGATCATACACTTGCATGTTTCCATGTACAGTTTAATTTAGCTCATTTGAAAAAGAAAAAAAAGAAGAAATTCTGTTTTTGCCCTGAAGAGGAGTGTTCCTATTTGGGGCATTGGCTCATGTCTTCCCTTCTTTGTTGGGATGAACAGGGCTTTTGCCGCGTGGAACAATGGCAGGGATTGGTTCCACGGGCTGTGTCAGCAGGTGATGGAGCAGGATTGGTCATGGAACCGGCCGGCACTGGACTACATGGAGCTTTACCACTCCGCCCGCAAGTGAGCAACTGCATATTGCTGTTGCAGCTTGGAGAGAAGGTGTGCTTATTCTAGCCTATCTGGCTTTTCAATGGCGTTTTTCTTTGGATACCAGTGAGTGAGAGAGAGAGAGAGAGAGAGAGAGAGAGAGAGAACTTATTCCAGTGCTTTTCAATGGCGTTTTTCTTGGGATACCAGTGAGAGAGAGAGAAAGAAGGAGAGAGAGAGGGCGTCAGTCATGGTCCTTTACTTTTGGAAATTTTACTTATATTCCTGTTTAAAGCACCATTCATCATCAGACATCGAATGAAAGTTGAAGAATCTTCATGAGCTCTTTTCATTGACCCATCAAAACATTCGTTTAGCTCTGAATAAATCATAAACAACAGCCGTCACCTTCTTTACCCAAAAAACTCAGAGATATCTCCTCTTTCTGCAACCTCTCAGCTTCTTCATGTGAGAGAAACGGCGGGTCCAAGATGTGGGGGCAGAAACAGCTGGGATTCAATTGCTTGGAGACATTCTGAGCGATCTGCGGTTCCACTCTCGAGTGAAGGTGGCAGGCAATTCGCCCCTCCTGACGCTCTGTACAGCTCTCCACATTTTTTTCCCTTGAATATTTTTCTTTCCTATTTTTGGAATAACCTGTCCGATCCATCACAGTTCTTGACCATTCGATTCATGCCCGATGGAAATAATGTCTTTCATCTAAGAAACTTTGTGGATTCTTCCGACAATTAGGTGCTCTGGGAATTAACAAAAATATTGATTTTGCGATCAAGTGAGAGCTGTAATCGTAGCAAGAGCCGACCAGGAGAATCATCGCGGATTTTTCAGGAAGTATTCAACGAATGCTATTAATTGATATGAACTTTTCACTTTCTGATCTAAATATGGTTGACTGTGTATGTATCTGGTCGTATGCAAACGATACTAATTTTTTTTTTTTATTGCTATTTTGGTTCTTCCCATGAATTCAATAGTCATGTCTGAATCCACATCGATAATGCATTAACCTTTTATGGGCAATCTTGTGTTTACAAACTTTCTAGGAACCGGAAATTATTATACGTTGTTAGTGATATGAATAGGATCACTGTTTGATTTAGTTAGTCGACAAGGCTCTTAGCTTTTTCAAGTGGGAATTCAGAATTTGCAGTCTATTTTCTTACCGTGTAATTATGTTATATTAGACCCTCTCTCTCTCTCTCTCTCTCTCTCTCTCTCTCTCTCTCTCTCTCTCTCTCTCACACACACACACACACACACACACACACACACACACACATGTTGGCAAGAATTTTACCAGAAACGAGAGGCCAAAGCAGTGAAACCCAGAGGACCCAAAATCTAGCAATGCATTCTCCTTCTGGCAGATATCTTTATCAGTTTTCTACTTTCTAGGAGATCTCTCATTTCCAACAATAGATGTTTGCAGTCTCTTTTTTTCTGGGAAATTATTTATTTTCACAGCTATTCTTAGTATCTTTCTAAATTCTTGGATATCCGTTATTAGCTCTCATCTGAAGCAGAAGAAAGCTATAGAAAGGCATGTTGTTGTCTTAGTTCATGCCTTATGTTCAACGTTCTCTCTCTCTCTCTCTCGCATAAAGCTGTATGATTGCGGCTTTCTAGGGTTCACCGTGGAGAATGTTCTTCCTTCAAAAAGAAAATTTGGATTCTGTCACCCAAAATAAAGTACTTGTAGAGGTCAATGACAAAGAATCTCCGAGGGCATTTTCCGTAAATTGGATTACTTAAATCTCCAGTAGATTGTGACTTAGGGTTTGACCTGATTTATTTTTTCCACAAAATAAATAGGGGAAGAAGTGCAGGCATAGCAGCACCAGGGTTTGATCCATTGACAGCTCTATTGATCATACTATTTATAGCAAAGTTATGAACTTATCATTTACGATCATTCATCTAATGCCACACTGGATTGCCCTTAAATAGCCAAAAAAATGGACAAAAAAAATTAAAAATTTATGGAGGCGTTTTCTGAAAGAATACAAAAATAATAATACATCATGCCAAGCACCCACAAAGAAAACCAAAAAGAAAATTTAAAAAAAAATCAGTAAACTCTACACCAATGCTGATATCCAATCACGACACAAGGATAGCATGCAAATGGGCTCTTCACCTCTCTCTCTCTCTCTCTCTCTCTCTCTCTCTCTCATCCAATGTGAAACTCCAGGGCCTCTTTTCCTGCTTAACAAACGGGGAAGCCCACCGCCACCTTCCAAGCCAAATACATGGATCTAGAGAGTGCCAAATTTGGCAGAGGCGGGGCATAAATAGTGGGTAGAAGAGAGGTGTCTGCCTCGGGTGTAATATTCCGAGGGGTTCCCAGCTGGGTTCATCAGAAATCTGCACTCCACAGCACATTCTCATCCTCACCGCAGCGCTGGTGAACCTCCCCGATCCGCTCTGCAGACTTGCAGATGCCGCTGCAGCTCCAGTCGAAGGAGGCAGCACAGACATTGCCCGCCTGGGCCTTCCACTCGCAATCTGCATCATACCATTATTTCCATATTTAGCAAAGAGTAGATAGATAGCATGAAAACCCATGTGACCTTTTGTTCGTCTTGCCATGCCACTGCCCAATGATCAATCACATCTCTCTCTCTCTCTCTCTCTCTCTCTCTCTCTCTCTCTCTCTCTCTCTAAAAATGAGCTCTACATCATAGGTTACAAATGGGTTTCATCCTAGACCCATGCAATCCCAAACTTAGCCCCATCTCATAGACTCATCCTACAAAAATTATTCAGATGGGCTTCATTCATAAGAACCCTAAATATAGTTTATTAATGATAAAATGAACTGCATCCAAAGCTTCATCCCATAAGTTCGATCCCAGAAATCATTGATGGGTTTCATCAAACCAATGCTTGATCAATGAGATGCATCTCGTGACCCTTGCCAAAGAGTCTTCACCCTAGAAATCACAAATGCAATGAGCCTACAAACTTGCTGAGCAGGCTCCATCCCACATTCTATAAATGATAGTTAGTCAAAGGGTTTTCATCATCAAATCTGTACATAATTTCTTAGGAAAATAAATTTTATGTACTAGAGAAAGCAGTTTATGATATTTAATCAAAGATGCTCCTACCTGAAAGGGGAAAAAGTTGATTTTGAAAGAAAAAAAACTACCACAAAGACCCATTTCGACGATAAATCTTGCATGAACTGGTTTAATTCACCGAATAAAAATACATCAAATAAAATAAATAAAGTAGGATGAAACCATACCTGGCGGTGTACCACAGCATAGTTTTCGCTCATCAATATGGTTGACATCTAAGCCAATGAACCAGGATCCTAGGGACACATCCTCATTTGCATATCTGTGAAGAATATGCCTACAGATAACCACCATGTATAGATCAGCAATCACCCTATTTAAAAATCATATGCTAGAGAAAAATATTAAATGGAAGAAGTGGTAGAGAGCCACGAGGCTTTTCTCAGCCTCAACATGAATGGGGGATGGAAGGAAGTGGTAGACAGAGAGAGTTGGATGAGAGGGATTGATGTTATTTGCATGAGTCTTCAAGGTACAACACTGGATGGATTAAGAACACAAGTCAACTAATTTAGTAAGAGATCGTCAGGCAGGGATTTCAAGGGAACAAAAAAAAAACCCCTGAGAAAAAGAAATGCGGGTGGGTGCCCGATCATCATTCATGGAGTTGACTTACTGGTTGACAGAGATATAAGTAGCCAGGTCCTTGGAGATGGCATAGAGTTGACCTGTAGCATGTCGGAAATACTTGTTCCCTGACTCACCGAATTTCCAGTGCTCAGGCTCATGATACCTCACACCCCTGCCCAATGACGGATCAAGTCAGATCATATGTCGTTTATGGGAAGCATCATACCCTGTGAAACTGCTGCCATTTTTGGAAAAACTTACTTTTGGGCCAGCACAGGACCAGACTTCATACAGCCGATGTACACACGAGGCTTCAAAAGATGTCTTGACAGTGTAGCTCGCAGTGTCCCTGCAAGAACATGAAAGCATCAACGTTGACTACTCCCCGTGACATAAGTCAATGCTGTATCAAGTTCACATAGGATGATAGCATGAAGTTCACTCATGCAAGAAGATACCCCCATAAAGAAGTGATGCCAGATACAGCGCGGAAACACTGAGCTGAATCGGAAGACCATCAATTAAACTTGGCAAGAGAACTAGATTTAGAATGTTTTTGATTGTTTTCGGATGAATATCTCCAAAGTTTACATCAATGCCTCGAAAGGAAGGAGATAGCCCCAAGTTTTATAACAAAACTTGAAGCAAATTTTCATTAAACTTCAAAATGGGCAATAATTTAACAAAAACTTTTTTTTTTTTTTTGTAAGAATGATAATGGCAGATAATGAAATCAAAATTGTGTTTAGTAGCAGTCCTATGCTTAGCGACTGTATCTGAGAAAATATGTCGTCAATAATGTAGGCACTTACCAATGTTGACATGGACATC
This sequence comes from Spirodela intermedia, assembly GCA_902729315.2. Taxonomy (NCBI): domain Eukaryota; kingdom Viridiplantae; phylum Streptophyta; class Magnoliopsida; order Alismatales; family Araceae; genus Spirodela; species Spirodela intermedia. The sequence goes on along the minus strand of LR746274.1, from coordinate 8,353,449 downwards.
ATCATCAACCTTGATATAAAATTCAGCATCCCACATAGACACAGCAGTTGCAAAGTATGTCTTCGTCTTTGCTGATAGTTCAAGGTATCCTTCAACATGCTCCTACCAATTCACAACAGATGAATGAGCCAAACACAGGGATCTAACCCGAGAAAAGTAAATATTACAGCTTGGAGCTGGGCTGCCAAGATTCATCTCACAGTCAGAGAAATGGGAATATTTCTAATCAAAGAGACATCTATGTGGAGATGGCCATGACAGAAGTTGGAACAGATTCAAGGAGAGCATTAAGGATGCACCAGCCGCATGAAGTCTCCATGCATCCTGTCCTCAGCTTCAATGGCCCTGTCCAGAATGCCACCGGCTGTAGCACTTGAAAAAAAAAAAAGTTGGGTTAATCTGATGTTGTGATCCGGCACCAATGAAGTAGAGTACGAAAGGATGGTCATATATTGCACGTAGATAACCAGCTTGAACAGATTAATTAATGCTCATTGCAAACCCATGTGATAATTTGCAGTATAAAATTATGCTCCTCAAATGGATTTGGGATAGGATAAGAAACCCTAATGAAGCTTTCAAGTGTCCCCACCCCCCACACACCAACCCACGTAGAGCTCTCTTATTTGCAACCTATTAATGCCTAGAGACATGGCGTCTTAATAAGGATTTGACAGGAGAATTGGCCAGCTGAGGTTACATAAACCCTAGATCCAGCCACATTATTTGGCAACCGATATAAGTAGAGTCCTTATAATTTGAGAGAGACATTGGGTGTGAGGCAGCTCTTATCAGCTCTAGGAGGAGAAGCCCAAGTGTGCGGGAAAAAATTAAATGAAAATGAACCCATATTATTTGGTTCTAGTGAGAGAAAAAGATACATCAGCTTAACATAGCTTTTAGAGAAAATCGGGCAAACTCCATAGCAAAGAGAGTACAAATCAATTTCAAGAATCGCCTGCAAATCGAACAATGACGCCCTTTTCTTCTTTTTCTCTCTATTGTTCGCAAAGCTAATGGGACAAATATTTTTTAAGATTTATCACACCTACAGAGTTCATTAAATGGAAATGTTAACATGACTATTTCCGCAGGATTTTCATTAAGCCTAAACTTCAGTAAATGCTATCATATGTGCTCACCTGTGGCCAATAACAAATCGAACAATGACGCCCTTTTCTTCCTCCAGCTTCTTCCTGTTTTCACCTGTTTTCATTCAATCGAGAATCTCAATCAACCAATCCTCAGCGCTCAAAGTTTCAATCAATTTCTTTGAGCAAAAAGCAATCTCGTGATCCAAGTGTATGCAATGGCAGCGATTCAGACAAAGTAGAACCTTGCGGCATCCAAGTCGCTCGAACTGAGTCCCTCCTCTTGCGACTGCTAAAGGCGGTGTTGATCCCTATTACCATGAAGTATTTCCGCCTCCCACTTGATTCGCCCAAACTTAGGTCTTCTGACACTGGGGAGCCATTGAGGATGGAGTCTTGTGCGGCCCTCGCAGCTGCCAATTCCATTTCCAGCTTTGAAATTGTTTTATCCAGTGCCCTGCATTTGTAATGCACAGTGAGCTTGACAGTGGCTTTCTCACTTAAAGAACCCATAAGATCATGTGGATTCTCAAAGGAAGAAGATTATGGTTGGCTTACTGTACGGTAAAATGCGCGTTTGAGACCTCCTTTGGCGTGTCCTTGTGATCTTGCTCTGTATTATTCTGATAAGGGGCAGGAAAATTTATAAGAAAAATAAATTAGATTAATATGCTAGAATTGGTATGTTCAAAGATGAATTAAATTCCGAAATGGAATTAAATTTTCAATTATGAATAACTTACTGAGGGCGATGTTCTCACGTCTTTGGGGTTGCATCCCACTAAAGCGTGATGCATCTTCCCATCCTCTGCAATTATCGGCTTCCCAACATCTCCAGGTTCAGGAACCCCCCAGATTCTGTTATGATGGGCTCAATTATTAATTCATACACATATGTTAATACATATGATGATAAATGTTAAATAAATAAATCATTTTTTTTAGCGCATCGAATTTTAAGATAGATCAGAAATTTTGTGAACTTATTTTGAAACAAACTGCACAACAGAAGACGATGGTAATCAAAGGAGATCCAATCACCTTCTTCTTCCAAATATCTGCAAGTTTGAATGTATGCTATGAAAAAACTATTTAAAATATTTCCGAGCCTCTCTTTTAATTTTATACCGTTAAGGAATAAACTAAATGAAATAAGAAAATTTTCTCACTATGTCTCCAAAACTACGGGGGATATAAATCTGTTCATGGTTTTCTGCAAAGAACAGCGGGCATTGTAAGAACCAAAAAGAAAAATAGAGAAATCTAAATTTAGTCTCCATGCAGGGAAAGTGATCTTGCAGATCATTTTCGTCGAAAGAGCCTGCCATCTTGACAAATAAAACGACGTGTCTGCTAGTACTTGATGCATGAAAGTCATCATAAACAGGATAATAACTTGGCGGCCAGAGTTCTCTTCGAAGCCGATCTACAGCTAAAGTAGCCCTAGTTCAGGAGCAGACATATATATATATAAATATATATTATTTCATTCTCAGCAACCAGAAAAAATCATACCAATCAACGAAACAAACCCGGAAGCAGAAATCTAACGAAGAAGAATAGGAAAAAAAAAAACTAAAGAAAAATGAAAGAATTGAACGACCCAAGCAGCCAAGAGAACCACAGGTCAAGGAGATCGAGGCAAGCATACCCATTAGAGAAGAGGAGACCCACGAAGAAGCAGCCCAGGCAGAGGAAAACAGTCAATTCCCTCGATAAGGTGTTCCTGGACGCCACCTCCCCCCCTCCCCCCCTGCTTTTCCACGTCATCCTCCCCTTTTTACCCTAATTCCAAACAAGAATTCCCCCCACCTCCGGCGCTAACTTCACACTCCGCCAGTCACTGATACACCACATATTTCCCCATTTCCCGCTGAACAGCCGAGAAATCCCCCCGCCCCAAGGGTAGACCCAAGATCCCTCTCGAGAAATTCGGTGGCTAGAAGTCAACAGGGACGGACTCGCAGGAGATGGACCAAACGTTGACGATGGACGGAGGAGCTGAGCTAAAGTGGCCAGATGCCAACACAGAAGCTGCTGAGGCAGAAGCTGAAGCTTGGGGAGAAGGAGACGAGGGAGAAGGGAGGAGAGAGAGAGAGAGAAAGAGAGGAATGCGGTGGAGAGAGGTGAGGAGAGCCACCGACCGGTCGGAGGGAGAAGGAAGCCTCCGGACCAGGCGAAGCTGGCCGCTGAGACCTCTTTGTCAGAAAACCTCCCCCCCCTACTCCAGTAAACTATAACATTCTAACCCCTTACTCTTTTCTTTTCTCTCTTATACTCCTTAGGAGTCGCCCTCCATATATCATGACATTATTTTAATTATGTACATGTTACCTATTTTTAACAAATATATTTATTTATACCCCTATATGGTACCGTGGGACTCTAATGAACTCGCCTTACCAGCTGATAAAAAGTACAATTTAATCCCCAACTCGCATGTTTTCTCTTTAATACTCTCCCTTAGGACTCGTCAAAGATGATGACATTATTAAGCCTACATAATACATATTTGTATTTATATATATATATCTCCTACTTCAGGATAATTTAATTTCACCATGTTTAATATTGTACTTACACCCACTGGACCTCTTCTGAACTCACCTTCTAAATGATACAAATTACAATTTAATCCACCAACTTTCTGTTTTATCTTTTATACTCTCCCTTAGAAGTCGCCAGATAGGATGACATTTAATAATCTCACATGTTACATATTGTTATTTATAATATTTAATATTGTACATACGTCCACATACGCCACTGTGGGCCTCCTCTTAGCAACTTACCAAATGACAAAACGTACAATTTCCCCCTCCAATACAACATAATTTTACTTTTAGCCTTTACCCGCCACGGAGATGGTTGCATAACATTATAAGCCTTAATGTTCTGCATATTCCTCTTATACCCCCTATCAGTCCCCATGTGTTTGCACTAATGGCCTCAATAAAATGGGCTGTCATCTATCATGACCTAGTGCGGAGGGGTTGGACCTCCTGAAGCCCATTTTAAAAGCCCAGCCGATTAACATATATTACATGGGCTGGTCTGGTTGGCCCATTAACGTTCCTAAAACGCATTACAACCCAAAATTAGGGTTTGAAGAGATGGAACTCAAGAAGATCCATCCCACCCCCCCAAAAAGGAAGCATTTTTTCACCATGTGGGCCTGAATTCTTCTGCCCCAGATGAATTACGACCCTAATTATACCCTGACCAAAGTTTTAGATCGCAATAATGCGTGCAGAATCAAGGCCCGGCTTCAAAATCACCATCCCCCTCCACGGATAGGAAGCTTGTCTGAGAGACCCAAAAATGGGAAGTCTTCTGCCCCTCTGATTCTTATCCAAGAGAGAGTCAACGGGGTTGACTCTCACTGGTAAAATTAGGGTTCTTCCTGTCTTCTTTGTGCTCCACATTCCGCAGAATGATCGATTTCCTGCTCTCACTGATGAAAGATTCTTAATTTCTCAGAGCTGCAGGGCTAAATCGGGCTGTGGGGGGTCAACCCGGATGGCCGGGGGCTGCTGAGCTGGCAATCTGGGGGCATGGAAGCCGCCGACATTGAGATCTGGGGTGCCGCCGTCATTCTTCGGCTCCTGCCCGTGTGGGGTCAACCCCTGCCAGCAGGCCTGTCGGGGAAATACAGCCAAGTTGACCTGGGGCGTCAACTCTGCAAAATTCCTATTCTGGGGCCAGCGTTCTTCTTCCCCAGTTGCTCCTCCAAGTTGACACTGGCCATCTCCAGGAAACCTGCGGCCCTGAGCAGGAGATTCAGGGGGGACTCCTCTTCCTTCCATATTTAGAAAGTTTGAAGCAGACCCTGGCGGCAGCAGTGGCGGCAGCACTTGCCCAGATGAGGATCTCCCGACAGACATCCGGGTGGGTGCGGCGGTGGTTACAGCATCAATGGGGTTGCTTCTCACTGGTAAATTAGGGTTTTCAACGACTGCAGTTGACATGGGGAAGGTCAGCTGGTTGGAGGGCCCCTCCAGGATACCCCTGATCAAGTTGATGTGGCTTCCTGCCGCCCGATCATGGCCGCCATGCCTCCCCATGGTTTGACTTGGAGGAATGAATCCTGAATGGGAGGATGGGTTTCCTCTTGCAGCAAGGTTTTGACCAAATCTTCCATCAGCAAGAACTCTGGGGTCCAAATGGGAGACTGGTGTTTGACCAAATCTTCCACCAGAAAGGGCCCTGGTGTCCAAATGAGAGCTTTGGTTGCCAATTCCAGCAAAAGTTTGACCAAATCTACCGTCAGCAAGAGCCCTGGTGTCCAAGTGGGAGCTCGGATTGCCACTTGCAGCAAGAGTTTGACCGAATCTTCCATCAGCAGGAACTCTGCTGCTACTTCCGGCAAGGGTTTGACCGAATCTTCCATCAGCAGGAACTGCGGTTTCCAAATGGGAACTTGGGTTGCCACTTGCAGCAAGGGTTTGACTAAACCTTCCGTCAGCAAGAACTCTGGGGCTACTTCCAGCAATGGTTTGACCGAGGTTTCCATCAGCAAAAAGCCCCGGATCCAGATACGACCCCGGGTTGCTTCTTCCAGCAAGGGTTTGACCGAATCTTGCATCACTCAATTGGGAAATCTGAGACGCAGAAGACAGCGGTCCTACCCACTTGAATATTTCGGGTTGACTCCCATCAAATTTAGCCCTCTGGTTGTCTCCAGATGCCAAGGCAGTTGACTTGTGCTGAACAAAGGTGCCGGCATTTTGATTGACGGGTCCCAAGTCAAAGCCAGGCCATCGTCGCGGGCCCCATCCAGGGGGCCCACAACCAGCCGAACCCACCTCTGGAACATCTCCCCTGCTGTTGACCACTTGCATGATCGTGGGCCCCATTGGAAACCTACCATTGGACAGTTCAGATTTTATGGGCCCCGCCTCGTCAACCATCAAGCTCTCTCTCTGATTCTCTGCTTTATTTAGAAAAGAAGGGCCTTGATGCAGTGGCTCATACTCTCCGACCCAACCGGGCCCGAAGCCCACCCCTTCAGGCAACACCCTCTCAATTCTCTGGGAAGCAATTCTCCAGGCGGTGGGCCCCAACGGGCCAGCGAAGCGGGCCAGGCTTCTGGCATAAGTATGCTGCCCTCCTTCAAGCCCTACCTGATTTAGAAAAAAAAGGAAAGAGAAGGGGTATTTTAATTATTGAGTAAAATTGGGGAAAATAGAAAGAAAGTATTCAGAGATTGAGCTAACTGGGGAAAATATGGAAGCTACTTACAGCAATCAGATGCATCTGCTCGTTGTCAAAGATGGAGAAGGGCAGGTGGGACCCAATCACACGTGGCTCAACAGGGGGATTGTAGGTGGCTCGGCAGTCTTCATAAAATGCGTCGGGTTTCCCCTCAGGCTTGGAGGGATTCCTAACTGGGAATTATGCGAAGAGGAGAGGCGAGTTTTAAAAAGCAAGGGATAATAATACCAAGGAATTTAATGGTAGATGATTTTAGGGAGAAATTCAGCAGTCAGGATGCCCGTGTGAAGTTTCTCAAAACAAAATGGTTAAAAAGAAGCCCAATCTGATTGCAAGCGTAAGATGGCCGCCAATCATTCACGCCCATGAGATGATTATGGAAGAAAATAATTGAAAAAATAAAATAACTGAAAGAAATGTCAACTAATTATGACCATACTTATCCAAAAAATAATTCATATACGTGAGATGATATTAAAGATAAGACAGGGAAAAAAAAGATAAACTAGGGAAAAAAGCTCAACTATTTATGGCACGGAATTTCCAAAAAATAAAATAATTCATACATGTGACATGGTATAGGAGAAAATTTTGAAATAATGGAAGGCTGAGAAATATCCAAACACCTGGTACATTAATCAATATATCATCAGATGGGTAGCATAAAACAGGCAAGTTCATTAGATAAGGATCATGCCATGGTCAGGTCTCAAAGCTCCACCAGATTTTTACCACATATGATACCCCTGAATATGATAAGAAAAACCAGAATATCTTGCAAACAACCAAAACCGGCCGCCACCATCTCCCATAATAGAAGGAATTACTGACTATCTTACCTGAGTTATCTTCCCCCCTGATGGATTTACTTTCACATGTCGAGCTGCCATCCATGTTTCCACTAATGCTGGCAGGCTGCTCACGAACGCGAGTCTCCAGGGTAACGAGACCACCACTGCTGATATCGCCATTTGAAACAAGAGCCCTAGCAGGATGATGGGCATCCTCGTCGTCCAGGGACCCTGCTATCAAGTTCTTACGCGTAGAATTCGGCTGATTCTTGCCTTCAGACTTGATCACCTCTTCCCTGCCCAGTCTTATGCTTTGGAATTTCTTTCTCGCCAGCTCTTGTATGGAGTGTGCCTTTGCTAAAGAAGATGACGTGTCAAGGGCATGGAACGCGCTTACTACCATAGGGCAAAAGTCAAAACTCACCTGTCTAAAATATATTGTGTCCGGGGCGTTGTATTGCATGGCGTTGGTGCAGACAAGGAACACATCACTCTGAAACAAGCACAAGCAATGTCGAGAGTTTAAGGAAAGGAACATATGGTATTACTATTTTTAGAGGTGAAGAGGGTCAAGATCTTCAAGAGGATTCAGAATTTTATGATTTTTTAATGAAAAATAAACAACCATTTATGATCTACTACGAGGGTGACTTTTCTGTACTCCCTATGCAACAAGGACAAGTAACGCTAAGAGTTTAAAGAATGGAATATGTGGTACCACCCACTTATAGGAAACCAAAATCAATGCCTAGCATTGGAACTGCTATGTAGGCCTTTGTTTACTGAGATTCATGATATTTTTTCAATCAAGAATAAACAAACATTTATGAGCTTCTAGGAGAGATCCTTGTTTTCGGGCTCCCTTGCTACATTTTTTTGATTGATATGAACAAAAATTAAAAGGTGGCTCTGAGATCCAAGATAAGATTTGGGTTCGAGAAACATAAATGGTTTCAAGTTTTGAGCTCATGCTAAACTGGGAAAGCAAGGGAAACTTTAGTTGAAACCGATTTTTTTATTAAAATGCCCATAGCTTATTGATATCAGCTGTCACACAGTTAGATCGACAGTGGTGACAAAGATTCATAATCATCTCAAGCACGCATCCAGGAGGAAAACTCACGTGACAAGATATCAAGGACTGTTCTTTTGATCTTCTGGAGCATGTGAAGCCTAAAACACATTTAATTCTTTAATACTGGGACTTAGAAAAGGATGAGATTAAAAATTAGATCTAACGAGTGATTAAACATATTCAACTGCCCAGCATCTCACATTCAACTCTGATAGAGATTTTTCAAAAGCAGCTGACTAAAGATAACTCAAAGAAAGATAAATGGAAATGTTTTTAACCAGAAAGTAAAATGGGTTCATTGAGATGACTCTCTCCCCTGACAACAGGACAGACGAGATGAGAACAAAAGGCCACATGAGGGCAACCTCTTGGACCTATTGTGCCCATTATCGCAAAATAAAAAAACTAAAGAAACATAAATTTACGAATAATCTTCAACTTAAGCCAAGATTTCCTCATCCAGGATAATTTAGAAGTAAAAACCCACCCCAAAAAAACTGAAAATTTTGACACAGAGATCTAGAAACACAAAAGGAAGGGATGCCATAATCGAAGATGAGATCTGACCTCAAACTTTTCAAGATCACTGTAAGCGCCATCAGCCAGCTTCTTCCTTATGGTCCCAAAGTCCATTGGATGTTTTATGATGTCATGATAGTCAGGAAGCTGTGAGACAGGCCATGGCATTCATCAGTTAGATCCTCACAGAGAGACAAGAAGCCAAAAGAATCAAACCTCTTCTGGGTCCACTGGCTCCGCGTACACCCCATAGATGTCCTTCCTGCGGCAAATTAAACCATACTGTCAATGGAACATCAACTACCAATGCCCACAGAATCACAGAGACTAGTCTCAGAGGAGATAGGCCAACTATGCTCACTTCTGCAACTTGTCGAGGACATCCTCCAACGTCTTCTTCTCAGGCAGTGGAGTGGAGACTGGGCTTGCGATTCAGAGTGCAGGAGGAAGAAGATGCATCATCAGCATGGAGATTCAGACTAGAAAAAATACGAAATGGTGAAAGATGGAGAGCCGAAGACCTGTAGCAGACTGATCGCACTTCTGCGTAGAATCTCTCCCTCCAACCTGGTAAAAAATAAAATCAAAAGTGAAAACCCTAAGACTCCCAGCTGCTATAGTAATCAAGCAAACTCTGATCTGCAGCATCCCCAGGTTACCCAGTGATTGAAGTGTAAAAGGTTTGCTGCGAGGGGTTCAATCGGCACCCATGAAAAATTTACCTTCCACTTTCAGAGATATCTTGAAGTTTAGAAGGTTGATTGTGAAAGTTATTAAGCCATATAATTCAAAAAACTATCCACCAAGAGTGGAGTTAGCTCAAATATTTTGAATAGTGATGTCCTCCCAAGCAATATAGGACTGTTCTAGCTCCTTTCCAATTCTGCCTGAATCTCCTAAGCTCAAACTCTATCAGGGCAGAGCTAAACTCTGATATAATAATAAAAGAGTCGGATTCTCATGCAAGAAATGTCTCTATTTCCTCAAGAACTCTATACCCAGAGCCAGAGTTTACTTTTTTTTTTATAAATGTCAAATGTGTAAGCAGAATTATCCATAAGAAAATAGAACAGAGATTGATACCAACCTCGTCTTCTTCCTCCTTACTGCTGCTGCCAGATCCGTCGGACTGCGAGCCTCCACCGCGTCTCACCCTACCAGTGGTCTGCGGCGGAAGCTTCCGGAGGAGCCTGAATTTCCTGGGCTCGAGGTCATCACTCCCCGCACCGTCCTCCTCCCCCCTTTTCTTCCCCGCCTCCTCGTCCGTAGACAACTCCCACCAGTAGAAGTCGTCGTCCTCGTCGCCGTAGTCGGCGAAATCCCGCGCCCGGCGGGGCCGCCTCCGGCGGCGGCTCCGCCGCACTAACGGCAGCGGAGAAGGAGTCGCCTGGTTCCTGGCGGCGGCGGCTGCCCCGGTGGAGGTGGCGCTGGGAGAATGCTCGTTCCGCATCTTCCTCGGCCGCCCCCTCTTCTTCCCTCCACCCGGCTGTTCCCCGACCATCTTTCTCTCACCCTTGCTCTCCCTACGCTATCTCACACACCCTCCTCCACCTTTATGCTCCCTCTCTCTCTCTCTCTCTCTCTCTCTCTCTCTCTCTCTCTCTCTCTCTCTCTCTCTCTTTCTCTCTCTTCTCGCTCCCCGACTACCTTAGCATCCTACACTGTTCCTCTCTCCAGCATCCTGTGACGCTCTCTCTCTCTCTCTCTAACTCTGCTTTTTTCCTCTCTGGGATCGTCTCTCTCACTCTTTTCCATCCCTACCGTTCTAGTCTTTATATTTTCATCTTGCATACTCTCTGAATATACCCAAAAAACTTTTAAAATTATATTTTAGATATAAAAATCTAATAATTATGCATATACTCACACTTATTTCTCCCTCTCCAAACGGTAGGGTCGGCGGCCCCGGGCCGTTACCACCAAAGTTTCGCAAGGTTTCGGGCCCAAAAAGGCCCGAATAGAGCACATACGATTTGCGGGCTTTTTGAGCTAATGAGCCCGGAGTTGATTAAACTCGTGCCCAGCCCCCTTCAAAACTTAGAACCCTCGGGCCCGCTTTTCTGGTCTAGACCCTGACCCCTGCTGGGCAGGGTTTAAGAGATTTTGGACCGTGCGATCTGATTGGAGAATCATTTATCGTCCATCCGATCTGGGTCACAACATCACGGGCTTCACTACAGACACCCATAGATAAGAGAGAGAAAGACACCACCAATGCCACCGCCGCTTTAATTTAGTCGGTTAGAGCGACAGAGAGACATGCATGTTGTCACATGAGAGAGAGAGAGAGAAAGAGAGACCCACGGTGGGGAGCAATGGGCTTCGGGCCGTATGAATGATTTTTTAAGGCCCGAAACCCATTCCTCCTACCGCCGTTTCTATATCACTCACATGAAGAGAATCTCTCTTTCTCTCTTTCTCTCTCTCTCTCTCTCTCTCTCTCTCTCTCTCGCTAGAGAGATGAAAGAATTTGTTCTCATAATGAGGCTTCATGAAAACTTTGTTCCCTTGTACAGATTCTAAATTGAGCTATGGAAGAAGAATGGAACATGGGACTAGTGCGATCAGCCGCCACTCACAACTCTATGCAAAGAAGATAGAGAGAGAGAGAGAGAGAGAGAGAGAGAGAGAGAGAGGGGGGGGGGTCATCTAAATCAATTTGTGAGCCAAATTGTGGATGTAAAGATAATTTGGATCAATCATCTTATGAATAAGTGAAACTTTACAGAATTTACGTTAACCAATGTGGGCCCAGCACCTGTCGGGGAGAGAGAGAGAGAGAGGATAAGAACCTTAGCCAAGAAGGGTAAGAACCCTAGGCAGGTAGACAGTGTCAAACATTGCCCACTAAAAAAGTTCCATGAAGATTTTCTTCTCCTGGAAAAACTTCAAATTTAACCATGGGAAAGATCAGTATAGTAAACTTCATGGGTCCAGTGGTCTCTCCAATCACAATTGTAGAGAGAGAGAGAGAGAGAGAGAGAGAGAGAGAGAGAGAGATTGTGTTCTTCAGCTTCGAAATCAGATGCGAGTCCAAAGATAGTTTAGATCGGCCATGTTCTAAGAAAAGAGATATTTTACCGAAGTTAGGCCTGTCTGATGCAACTGCTCATCGATCCACTTTGTCTCTGATCATCATCAGGCTTGATCAGCTGGCAGCTCAGCAGCTACCGAAGGTTGACCATCTAAAGTCAACCATGGTTACTCAATCAAACATCCGGGCCATCAATCATCAAGTCAAATGAGTCATCAACTCCGAAACCTGCATAAGAACAGGATTATAATCACTAGATGACGTCTTTCAACAATAGATTAAGAGAGAAAATCTGACACATCGTGATGCGAGAAATATGGTCAATGGAGGTAGCCATTACCAATAAATGCAACAGATTTTCCCCAATCAACCAAGTTGCATTTGGGTTTTTGAGTTTGACTCTAGGGTTTTGGGTTTGGGAGTCATGTTTTCCAAGATCAAGCTGCTTCCATTTTGCAGGCTCCTCTAGTTTAACTTCAAGATTTAGGGTTTATGATTTACTAGTCAGCGATTTTCCAAGATCAAGCTGCTTCCGTCTTGTAAGCGCTTCAAGTTTGACTTTAGGGTTTAGGGTTTAAGGTCTGGCAGCCACATATTTTCTAGAGTTTGACTCTAGATGTTTGGGTTTGGCAATCAAATTTTTCCAAGATCAAGCTGCTTCCACCTAGGCTCCCCAAGTTTGACTTTATGGTTTAAGATTTAATAGTTTCTTGGTCACCAATCTTCCGCAATCAAGCTGCATCCATCTGGGTCCCTCATGTTTGACTTTAGGATTTAGGGTTTATGGTTTGCTAGTCACTGATTTTCTAAGATCAAGCTGATTCCTTCTAAGTCCCTCAAGTTTAACTTTAGGGTTTAGGGTTTATGGTTTGCCAGTCACCAATTTTTCAAGATCAAGTTGCTTCTATCTGGGTCCCTCAATTTTGATTTTAGGGTTTAGGATTTATGGTTTGACAGTCACCGATTTTCCAAGATCAAGCTGCTTCCATCTAGGTTCCTCATGCTTGACTTTAGGGTTTATGGTTTGTCAGTCACTGATTTTCTAAGATCAAGTTGATTCCATCTAAATCCCTCATGTTTGACTTTAGGTGGTCTGACATTCATAAATTTTCAGAGATGAAGTCACTTCCATCTAAATTCCTATGTAGGGTTTAAGGTTTAGGGTTTGATGCTTACAGAATTTGCCAGCTCAAGCTGCTTCCATCTCGATCCCTCAAGCTTGATCTTGTTGACGCATCATCTCACATGCAACATCCGGTTCCCCAGGTGGGAGGCCAGTGGATTCAAAGCCTAGGCTGAAGAAACACCTAGCATAATAGCGCAGCCAATTTAGGAACGTTGACCTGGAAAGTTGACCTGGTGCCTGATCATCTCCGTGTAAATCCCTCAAGTTTGACTGAGATCATCAGATTCATCAGCTATAATTCTTGAGAGATAAGAAAAAATACCTTGGAAGAATTTCCTTACGGCCCAAGATAGAAATCTCCCCCATCTCTTCTTGTCATCAGCCAGCACAAACAGCTCCAGCATGAACGACATCACACTGACAGATCGAGATTACCAAGAAAAGCATGCTGCCACCTTGCTGTTGGTGGGGAGAAAAAAAAAGGATTTATTTGGAATTTAGCCGATAAAAACACGGTTCATTCTCTGGCTTGAAGAATTTCTCCTGCCCCAAAAATCGAGATCTCCTCACTTCTCACCATCAGGCAGCCAACGAGATGCTCCTCTGCTTGGAAGAACTTCTCTTCGGCTGAGAATAGAAATCCCCACTCAGACGAACCAAGATTATTCCAATCTGCTCTGACGAGGAGATATATATATAGCGAGAGAGAGAGAGAGAGAATCGGTTGTCACAAGGGGTTTCCTGCAGTCAAAGCTTCGCACAGCTTCAAGGAACTGTCCATGTGCCTACGCAGGAAAGATATCTGGTCTCTGCCTCCTTTGCACAGTAACTCTCTGACGTACTGAAAATCTGGACCGTACAGGTGGCAGGCGCATGCGGCCTTGTATGCTAGGCGCTGAAAATCCCCTGCAGGAACCCACACAGTCATTCCATACTTGATCAATCTAAATGTCGTTTTCGTTTTAAAAAAAAAAAATATTAAATAATTTTAGAAGAGGAAAGCAAGGAACTGGCTATGAATATGATCTCCATCAGTTTCAGAAGCCTAGTGTTTCTGAAGCACCGAAATGGAATGATTGGAAGCTATAAATGTTATTCAAGAGTTTGCTTTAAGTGGAATAAAGGTTAAAATAAAAAAAAAATATAGTGTTTTCTGTTCCAACTGGAAGTTCAAGATCAAATAAAAAGGCAGGAGGTGAGCTAGTAAAAAAAAATAGCCCAGAGATAAATTATTAACACATCATCTTTATAGATAAGCATAAAGCCCAAAAGGCTTTCAGGGTCAACCAAGTTGGAAACCACAGAGATCATAAAGTCCTGTTGGTGCAGATCTTCCTGGCGAGTGTTTTCTTCTCAAGAACTCGTGAAGAACAAGCTTTCCATCAGTTTCAGAGGAAGAATTCAAGAGAAAATATATTATCGGATACTGGGCAAGTGTTCTGATGCACCAAAGGACAATGATAGAATGACCATACTGATATGGATGACCATGAAAATGAGAGACTAAAAAGGAAGTTGTACCAGTCTGAATCTCTGACATATAGATGGCCTTGCTAAAATGACGTTTGGACCACCATTTACAGCGATATGTCCACATGTTCCTTGCTTCTCCTCTTAGGAAAACCCTTGGAATTTTTCTTGGAGTAGTGGATCTGCAAGCCATACTACTGAAATGGATCGGTCTCATCGTTGACTCTTCATCCTCCTCGTACTCAGACAGCTGGAGAGACTGAATTTTAAGAAAGCATGAAGCGAGTTCCTCCCACATGCTTGATATCCCATCTGTGTGATCCAAATGCATCGCTAAATATTCCATAAGGCGTACTGTACCATAATTTCCTAAAATGACAACAAAATTCAGAATCAGAATGCCATTCAGAACATGCCAAACAATCTTCTCCAAATTCGGCATCCATGCTAGGAATTCTACAGTAGTCACCCAATTTACCTACCACCCATACTCTCTTCAGAGGGAATCAATACATCAGTGTTTGTAGGTATTTATGTAAATATTAATATCCAGTCTGGAGATGAGTATATACCCAATCAGAACATGCCAAACAATCTTCACCAAATTTGCACCCAGGATAGGAATTCCGCAGTAGTCAACCAACTTACCTACTACCCATACTCTGTTCAGGAGGAATCTATACATCAGTGTTTGCAAGTATTTATTTATACAGTATTATATGATGGGATTCTTTTATTATTCCGTAATACACAGCCTGGAGATGAGTATATACCCATTCAGAACATGCCAAAGAATCTTCACCAAATTCTGCATCTAGGATAGGAATTCTACAGCAGTCACTCAGTTTATCTACCACACATACTCTGTTCAGGGAGAATCAATGCATTAGTGCTTATAAGTATTTTTTTTGTATAAGTATATTATATGATGGGATTCTTTTATTATCCCGTAATACCCAGTCTGGAGATGAGTATTAGCGATCAGTCAAGAATGAGAAACTCACAGTATCAAATTACTTTTCCATCAATCTACATTTGAACAAAAACATGAACCAACGCTTGATTTGTCCTCATCTTTTCTCTTGTTTTCCCACTCAGTATAAGTGCATTCTTAATCAGCAGTTGGCAGGAGGAGAGTAAGGCAAAGTACTAAAAGTTTATCACGTTTCTTAAAATTCAAAAAAAAAAAATCATCACATAAAACAAACGGCATTCATTTAAAACGTTCCAGAGCGAATAATAATTTGAGCTACAACATTCCTAGGTAGAAATCACATGTAAAGTCACCTCTTATCAAACCATTTAATCAGACCATAAAAATACTAATTCAGCAGCCAAGCAGTGCTATATTGCAATACCCTAAAAGAAACAACCATACATCAACGACTACTAGTAATTTAGTTTCAGGTTTATAACCTTTGAAAATAATTATAAAAAGGCTGCCAGTTCAAATATTTTTAAGTCCCAGTGTTCATGTACCCATTCATCTGTTTTTCATCCTTCTAATTTATATTTAATTTCCTCAATGCGAAAATAGTTGAAAATCAATATTAGAAGTTTTCTACATTTCTCAGCTTTATCAGAGTGCATTTTGAATAATAGAATTTTTTTAACCTATATAGCTGATAGGTGCGACATGGCAACTTTATCAGTGTACTTTGAAAAATGTAGTCTGTCAACTTTCAGGAGGATGGGACAGGGGATGATCTACATTGATCAGTGAGGAAGTTTTCGGCTATACTCATCCAAGTCTAATATTTCAGTCATAACTTTTACACAGAATCCCAAAAAGATGACTTAAACAGGTTATCAGAAAGAATGAAAACTGATAAACCTTGTATCATGCAACTCTGGCCCCACTTTTATGGGCACTTCCAGCCTATTTGAGCCTATTTTGGCCATTAGAATTGGACTAGGATGAGATTGGCTTGCCAAAATTCTCAGCTCGTGCCACAGGATTAGGTTTGACCAAAAACAAACCTAGGTGAGAAAAGAAGCAGGAGCTAGGAGAACATGAATTTAATGATGACAGTAGCAGCCGAACGAAGAATTAAAAGATGAAAATCTGGATTTTCAGATGTAAATTATACCATTCATATGCAAACTGATCAGCCTCTGCAGTGATGGGACATGACTAGGTTCAATCTCCACAATTTGTTCATAACATTTTGCAAATTCCATGTATTGACCATTACCTAGGCACTCCAAAAGCCTAGCTTTGTATCTGTAGGAAAGAGAACATCAATTAATAATTATCCTGCACTCGGAAAGCAAAAAATGTCATTTACATCATATTCCAGAAAAAAAATGAAAAAAATTAACCAAAACTTTATACGATGATATATAGCCCTATGTTTGAAATTTGCATACTCTAGTCAGACCTCAAGACAAAGTACATATGCCCTTACTCACTGATCTTTAAAACTCCTCACCTCTTTCTTAAGATTTCAGAGTGAGGTAGAATAGAAACTTTAACTTAAAAGTCGTAGTCAGTATTATTTTGGATTTATATTAAGAGGAAATTTATCACAGGGAATCGATATATCAAGTTTTAAGCTGTGTTCTATACAGGTTAGGATGACGCAAACTGAATACATAGCATACAGTCAACCTATGGACCATAGCAAGGAAAAAGGTCACAGAAATGATATCAAGCTTTCCACGGTATGCTTATTTGGAAAAGATGAACGTCAGAGTTATGCTATGATGATCAATTATTAGCAGGTCAAATCCCTTGCTGAACATAAAGTACAAATAACAGATGTTCCCAGGACTGGCAACAAGTCTCATTTCAGGCATCAGACTGGTATCAGATGATGACATGTAATGTGGGTCGTGAAATTTGCATCAGAAAATATTACAATCATGTGATTAGAAGTCATGTTTGACTCAAGAAATCAGATCACCAGCCTCAAGACTCACGGATTATGCATATCAGATCGTGTCTCACGAGATAGGTAAAAACATTATGCATAAATATCAGGCTCGGTTACGATAATTCTTCAAGGTCTCAGATATTTAATATATCACCAAGGGAAACGATAAGAACAAAAGAAAAGGCAACAGGTGGTTTCCAAAACCTTAAAGGCAACATTGACTTAGATGTATGGAAGAAGTCATTAAGCTCCTTAAGTGCTTCTTCCACTTGATCGCCAATCAATAAAAGCTGTTACACGGAACAAAAAAGTGAATAAAAAGAATTAAATCCAAACCATGAAAAAACATTTCATGATTTTTCTATAAAAATAGGACACATCATAAGACATTAGGCCTGCGCATCAGAAATGTTAAACTTTTACCTATATTAGCCCTTCCAAGAAGGGACAACGTCCCACAGATAGATTGTGTGCAGCCCCAAGGAAAAAGGGAATTCCGAAATCATATAAATGAGTTGGCCAGAAAATTCAATCCCAATTTCGAATAATGGAAGATCCTATTCCTTATCATGGTAACCAATCTGGAGGTACAAGGCCAAACTCTTATTTCTGCTATTCAAATGGTAGGGGTTCATGAATAATTCTTACTTCAGTGTCAACTTACATGCTGAAAGAGGCCAGGTAGTGATCAATTTTACGCAATTTAATCCTCATCTTACATCCTAAGGATCTGAGACCATGAGCATCAATACTTCAAAAAAACGAGTAACATATTCCCAACCTTTCCCCCACGCATCTGGTGTACTAATTATCTTCTATAGTGGAATGAAGGAATTTTGATCTTGCACACAAATAGGAAAAACAAACTGTCCACACGACCAATAAAAGCATCAAATTCACACGAATGGATTTTCAGCAAGGTCATTTAAAATAGTTCTTGCAGGTTATGCAAAAAAATATTAGAGTATAACGGTAACATATTGATACGATTCTGTCTGCATGAAGAAGGGTACAGTAAACAGTAAATAGGTATATTCAATAAAAACCATTTTAATGAACTTCTGGCAATTAAAGAGCGCATGTACCAAGAATTATTCAACAAGAAGACCATTGTTGATAGTATACAGCCAAACTACCTGTATCAAAGGATGCAAGGCTGATAACATCGGTGGATTAGAATGAAGAGCCGCTCTCAGGTGTTTCACTGCATCTATATAATGTTCATTCAGCAGTTTCTTATGCGAGAGGATCATAAACTCAAGATCCTCCGTTGATTCCTCCAACCGAATAGGTAATAAACATGCATCCAACCCTGGATACATAAAAATATACTTCAAGAAATGGCACAAACATGAAAAAAAAACATACCATAAGAATACATCCATATGTGAAAAAAAAGCTCAATGAAACAATGTACAATCAAAGTAGATTTTAGAGCTTAACCATATAACATGGAAAAAAATAGACAGTACAGCAAAGAAGATAATGAGAAAATCGAAGCTTCAGCCAACAATAAAATGGTATTAGTAATGCACGTGCAAATATAAGGGACACTAATAAATCCTAGTTAGAGACAACACCAGTGGACCTAAAATGCTCCACATAAACGCATACATTACATCACGCTCTGATAGAGTAATATTTCCAAAATATTAAAGGGCATAACCAATGACGTCTCGGCATAATGCATACTGAAATAAGTCTAAGCATGTGTTACCAAGGAGGCAGGGGGAACTGCTTCAAAACTATGGATGAGAATGCAAGTACACCGCTGAGCATGAATTTCTAAATCTACCCCATTTATATTTCCTTTTTTTCCGCTTAACAATAGGCAAAACGCACTCCAGACGCTCAAAATTCTCAGGGGACCAATATTCAGTACCAAACGATCCTATTACCACCACATCATTTATTAGCACAATACGATTGCATCTGCTATATTGAACATTCAGAAAGATGTGTGTCTGCACAATAAGAGGTAACTGCTCACTAACTAACCAGAAAAGAAAACAATTCTACACTGACAAAAAAAGGGTACAGTATATTCATGAAAGAGCTGATCCAAAACAATATTCTTTAAGAAAAAAAGAACTAAAGAACTATCAAAAGCTCTTCTTCTACTGGGAAGACAGGCGTAGCATTTTGAATGTCAGGCACCTTGCATGTGATTGCACATGTTGCCATAAACAGAAAAGAATACTGGATAAGAATACAGAAACAAGATCAACCAACCTTGTGCATGAAAAATGGATACATTCGCTTGGTTGCTATCCATGCTTGGTAAAACAACTCTGGTTTCATCTGTTATTGCAGATCCAGTCATGTAGAATTCATGCGAAGAATCATCCTGATGAGACCGTTTGCTTCGTGTTTGCAAATCGCAGTCTGCTTGTATTTTTTCATTGCCAATAGAGCTTTCTGAATTGCTCTGAGCAAAAATTTCAGCATATTGAATATCAGCTGAGTTATGATCACTTGGCATTCCCACTAACCCAATTTGTTGCGGGAAACCACCACACGAGGCCATGCCAGGGACCTCAGGTTGCGTGAACACATCGAAATCCTTCAATTGCATCTCCTGGGGAAGTTCGGAGTACCAGAGCTGATACGATGTCAAACCATGGATTAAGTGAACATGAGGATCACTCCTAGATTCACGATCTTGTGCAAGACTGAGAACAAACAGATGCCAACTGATTATTTTAGTATTTAATTAAATTTTTCCTTGGCATACATCACAGTAAAAAGTAGACGATTTGGAAAGGCCAACGTTCAAGGAATTTTTAGAATGAAAATGCTTCCACAATCGAACTTGCTTAGGAGGGAGAATAAAAACCAGATAATCAACCGTGCAAGCAAACCAGATAATCAGCAGGTAATGCCAGCATCACAAATAAACGAATAGATGCCTAAAGTTCACATAAAGAACTTACAACTTCATGGTATGATGTGCTTCTCTGATATTCCCTTGCATAAGGCAGAAGAGAGCTAACTCCATCTGGATCAAGTGTTTCTACAAAAAAATTGAAATCCTTAAGAAAAAGGGTGATAGGAACAAATACCAATTATAGACCGAAACAATCATAAACTCTGTGAATAAAAGGAACCTACAGTACATTCGCCAGGAGTTGATAAAGGTTACCAAGCTGCTGCTAGATCTTAGAATATTTATGATTCATTCCAGGAACATGTTTTTTAAGACAACCATGGTGGTCTTCCAATGGCATATCCCAAGGTGAAGCCATTTATAAGTATATTTAAAGTAATTTTATGCAGTAAAAAATGTAAATACTTGTTGAAGAGCACATATTTATATAAATGATATTAAAACGATCTTCCGTGCCAAAAGAAGATATCTTATACATGATATAAACTGACACCATGCAGCTGGTCTCAAAGCAATCTTCTGTGCGAAAAGAATAGACTAACTTAAGACTTTCACGTGTATGATGGCATGGGATGCCAGGAACTACCTTCATACAGCATTTTCTTGCCCATGGAAGCTTGCTCATCCATACTTCGAATATTTGCTTAATTCTTCTGGTGTAGTCTTGAGAATTTGGAAAACGGCGTACTAGTTCCATTGCAAGCTAGGTGTAATAAACAAAGAGAATATAGGAAAATGTTAATCAAAGCATCATTTTTCTCATCTTTTACAAATGATCTCTTAGATCTACAAGAGCAAAAAATGTACAACGTCACTCGCAGGAGCATGGCAACGGAAATCCAAGCTAAAAAGAGAACACAGATTTATGTTGGGCATGAACATGGTTCTACATGGTTTTCAAATTCTCATCATTTGACAAAGAGATAACAGTTGGTCTAAATAAAAACTCAAAAGACTTATACTGATCTTTTGTCTCTAGCAGACAAGCAAAACAGTCTGCAAAATGAATAAAAAAAGAAACAAAATGGCCCTTATCTTCCAAGGATCTACCACGATATTTACAGTAACGATTTTTAATGAAAAGCCCTATGCCATAAGACCTTCCAGGACAAGCAAGTTCTGAATTTAGTGCACTAACTTTTTTACTCTTCTTCTTCACACTCTCCATCTGCTAGCTCTCTTAGTGTGATCCTGACTAGTGTGATTCGTAGAAATTTACTAATTTAAGTTGGCGGACCAAATTTTCTCATTTACAGACAGGAATGTCTCATCCAAAGACAACAGACAGCCAATAAGAAAATGTATATGTATTGACAATACCAGCGCTGGAAAAGAAGAGGCAGCAGCCTGGACTTTCAATTCATACCAGAAAATGTTTGCGATCCTCCATGAGAGAGCACCCACGAGGCGTTCCTTTCAGCAGGACACTCAAAGCCCCGCTTGCATCACTCCATTCATGTTTCCTGGCCAACTTATCTATCAAAACCACCAGCCTGCTCCTGTGCTCATGCAGTATTCGCTTTATATACGAACACTTGGATACTCTCCTCTTCTTCACAGTTTTCTCTGCACCATCGATTTCACAATCTGCTTCTCCTAACTTCACTTCCATGGCCTTGCTATCCTTGTTTATCCTCTTGATCTTCGCTGGAACACTGTCACAACGATCTATTTCAACTTCGATGACCACCATGCTTGAAGCTTCTTCGATCTGCATTAGTTTGAAGTAAATATGAGCATAACATTATAGGAGAATCTCAGAGCCTTCCTCACAAAAGAAAGCAAAGAAGCATTTAAAGATCCAGGCCAGGACAGATACAGAAGACACAATCAATTGAGCGCTCAATTATAAGCGAGAATCCTCATCTGGAGAACAGACTTCATACTGGTTACCAAACGATCCTAATGGGAACGACTGGTGAATTTTCATGTGAACAAAGTTGTTGTAGGCCAAAACATGCGGACTTTCATTTTCTTCCTGTTGGATAAGAACAGTCTTCTGTCCAATCGGTTGTTGCATAAACGTACCAGAGGAAGACGGCGGAACTGAGAGAGACAACGTCGGAGAGGCCCGCCTCTCTCTGAAACACCAGAAAACCGGCCTTTACGGTGGTAGAACGCCCGACTTTCTGCGCAGGTTACAGAGAGAAGAGGCAGATGGAGAGAGTTTGGTCGTGAGAGGGAGAGAGGTTGTGAGGAAGGGGCCACATGAGGGGGAGGACAGACGTGACGATAGAGGGAATGATGTAAGGATGAGAGGAGCAGGACGGCATGAGAACGAGGGGAAAAGGAGGACTAAGGATAAAGAAGAGGGCGGAGAAGGAGAGAGAAAGAGACAGAAACAGAGAGACAGAAGGATAGAGAGAGAGAGATGGACGGAGTGAGGAGGGGAAAAGGACTGAGGATGAAGATTGGGGAGAAGGAGAGAGAAAGAGAGAGAGAGAGACAGAGGGAGAGATGGAGAAAGAGAGGAGAGAGACAGAGAGAGGGAGAGGGAGAGAGAGAGAGAGACGGGGAGAGATGGAGAGAAGAGTTACTAAACTAAATGAAAATTTATGGTATCTCCGGGCTCGGCCCGGACTTTATGGGTTTGGGCTTTAAATCAGGCCCACGTCACTTACCGGGCCACCAGCAGTCCCGGGTCTGGCCTGTCGGGCCATAGACCCAGGACTCACAAATGTTCTCTCCAGGCCGGGCCTACACCGGGGTGGTCCGTTACGATTTTTTTCCAAAAGACCCTACTAATGGGCCCGGATTTTCACCAGGCCCAGCCCCGAACAACGTCTCTAATGACATTTTATTCAGTTAGAGCTATTAATGGCTCAGGGTTTGGGCCATTCAAGAGCCCATAATGGGCCCGGCCTTTTTTTCAACGGGCAGATTCGGCCCGGGACAAACTGAATTCTCAGAGAGAGAGACAGACAGACAGACAGAGTGCTGCTGCTACGTGGCAAGACCAAGCTTCGGGCTTATTTCCGGGCTTTTAGAGGCCAAATTCTGATATCATATCTCGCTTAGTTTCGGGCTTTTATTCCCGGGCCCAGCCCATGCAGGGTCAACCCCAGCCGGTGACATTACGGGCCGGTCTTGAACTGGACAGCCAGTTAGTAGGCCCACTAATATCCCCGTACACGTCCATAAACAAAATATAAAAATTGAAGATCATTTTTAATATATTTTCTTTTTTTTTAATTAGCTATACTTCATTTGATACGCGGAACTGGGGGCCGGACGGAACATCAGGGATTATACTACAAAAATGTAATTAATTGAGGTTAAGAGGAATTGGGATAAAAGTATCGGGGCCTATCTCAAATTATACATTTGTGAGGTTATATATATACTGATTGAGGCTGTTGATGAAAAGATAAAATGCATTATTTTCTCAAGAGAGAAAAATATCCACCTCATTCATCACCTAGTACTGCAGCGGGGGAATTTCCGCAGCTGTTCTTGTGGAGGAGCTTTTTATGCAAGATGTTGTCTCTCAGATTTTCCAGTTTTCGTCAGTCTCGTAGTGGTTTTTTGAGAGTTCATCTCTGCAGGTGGAAAATCTGATAGGCGACATCGGCGAGTGTTTCTGACAGGAATTTCGACGGTCTCTGAGAGATTTTTGACGTAGTGAGATCGGATGTGTTTCAAGATTGCTGCCTAATGATCTCGGAATCGGAAAGAATTTTACAGAGATTAATGCAGGAAGAAGTGATCTCTCTAGGAGAGGAGAGATTATGTCAACATACCGGCCTGCGATTTCCGTTCCAGAGTCCGGTTACGGGAGGAATCCTCTGAGTCACAAGAGTTGTTTGACGAAATCGAGGTTAAGAGTGTCCCGGACGATCAGGAACAGGCCGAGGAAGAAGACGACTGTGATTCCGGACGTCATGATCTGCTGCTCGACCTCCTTGGGGATCTTCCTCCCCCCTCTGACCGCCTCCACTAGAAGCAAAGCCAGAGAGCCTCCGTCGAGGGCTGGCAATGGCAGAAGGTTGATGACGGCGAGGTTGAGGTTGATGACGGCGGCAAACTGGAAGAGTCCATCTGAATTGGATCTCGCCACCTCCGCCCCCACCGCGATGATCGCCACCGGACCTGAGACCTTCTCCGCCGTCTGGGAGAAATTGAGGAAGGTCTGCTTCAGCCCCTCGAGGACCGTGGAGGTGAGCCCCCAGTATTCCTTCCCGGTGAATCGGATCGCCTCCGTCAGATCCCTCGCCCTGAGCTTGAAGACTCTGAAATTCGGGGACAACTGCACTCCGATCCTCCCAGATCCGTCGGAGCTCTCGTCGGGGACGACACCAACCACCAGGGGGCCCTGCTTCCCGGCCCTCTCCAGCTCGAAGGTCACCTTCGTGTTAGGGCTTCTTTTGATGATCTCCACCAGATCGGAGACAGAGGGGGAGGACAGGCCGTTGGCGGAGAGGATGATGTCGCCGGCGAGGACGCCGCCCCGCTCGGCGGCCGAATGGAGGCGAACCTCGGGGATGCGCACCCCTGGGAGCGGCTCCTGGACAGGGAGCCCGACGGAGATGACCTGGGAGAAGATGATGAGGTAGGCGAAGGCGGCGTTGGCGACGACGCCGGCGGAGATGACGAGCAGGCGGTCGAGGAGGGGGCGATTGCGGAGGAGATCGGGGTCGTCGGCGGGGATGTCGCTGGCAGGGTCGTCGTCGGGGAAGGCGACGAAGCCGCCGAGGGGGAAGGCGCGGAGGGAGTACTCGACGTTGCCGGCGGTGAAGCTAGCGACGGCGGGGCCGAAGCCGACGGCAAACTTGCTGACGTGAATCCCCTGTAGGACGGCGGCGAGGAAGTGACCGGCCTCGTGGACGACGACGATCGCCGCCAGCACGGCGGCGGCCTCCGCCACCGATTGGAAGCTCTCGAGCCCGCCCAGGAACTCCGCCCCCGCGAGGGCCGCACAGGTCAGTCTTTGTCCTCGTCCTCCTCTGCCCCTTCTCTCACCTCCCTTACTCTGGAGCTGTTCGTGGTGCGGCGGCGGCGGGATATGGCGGAGGCAGGCAGAGGAAGAGAGGGCATGTTGCGGAGGGAGGAGCCTCCGGGGGATCCTTGGAATGGAGCCGAAGGAGAGGGGGGGAGATCTCTTGGCGGCGCCGCCGGGGATCACCGGGGACGGCGGAGCGGAGGCGGTGACCGACAGACGCATCATCATCTTCTTCCTCCCTCCCTCCCTCTTCTTCCGCTTGCTTCTTAGATTTCTCCCATCTAATTGCGGCAGCCGCCGACCTGACCCGAGGGACAGGAGCTGCCGGAGACTGAGAGAGAAAGAGAGAGAGGACCGGAAGAGAGCGACGAGGATCAGGAGGGAGTGGAGAGGGTTTAGCCGGAAGATAGAGAGAGAGAGAGAGAGAGAGGATAATCTCTCCGACGCTGGGTCGAGTATCCAGAGTAAAGGAAATTTTCTATAAAACCCTCCGCGAATAAAAAAAGTATAAGCCAGCTTTTAATTCTCTTTCTTAATAACTATAAATAATTAAATACTGTAAAAAACTTTGTAATGTCAACGGGATCAACCTTTGCCTTCCCTCTAAGAGCAAACGGAGGCCCTACAAAAAAAGTAGGATTTTGGCCTGGGCCCTTGATCAAGTCAGAACTGGCCCAATAGGCCCAATTTATTATTAAAAAAAAGGAAGAAAAATTAAGCTTTTCCATTTTTTTGTGGACTAGATTTTATCTTGACCCCTCTTTTTTCTCTTCACAAAACCTGGAGTTCGATCTCATGAAAACATCATCAATCGAAGCAGACGTCAGAGGGAGGGAAGATACCCCACCAGAATTGGAAGAAAAAAACTCGGAACAATTCCATTGCCAGGAATATGACAATAACATTAGTAATGAATTACATTGCAAATTACCTGACTCCGACAGCGAAGAATCGGCTTCTCTCTCTCTCTCTCTCTCTCTCTCTCTCTCTCTCTCTCTCTCTCTCTCTCTCTCTATCTATACACAAATATCTATCATCCATGGAAAGTTTCCTAAAAGGAACCCCACCAACTAGAAGAGTAGAAGGGGAGGAGCAAGTCCTCCATCCACTAAACCCCGGGTCAACTGTCCGAGCGGTGGGCCCATCCAACGAGTCAACGGCCGGGATCTGATGGTTAGCAGAGAAAGACCTTAAAAAATTTAATGGATCTCACTTGGGCATGTCGTCCCCGCTCTTTAATAGCCATCCAGCTCCTCTGTTCGACACGCAGAGCTCGCTCAACACCTGGAATCAATCAATCAATCAATCAATCAATCAAACCATGGATCATTTGTGTCTCTTGAGGGTCTAAACCATGATTAGATTTCCAACTGTGGTAATGGGTAAAAATTTGGCACAATAGGAAGCGCATAGGATTCAACACCAGGAATCAATCAATCAAACCATAAATTAGATCATTTATCTCTTCAGTGTCTTCAATAAAATCATATGCATGCATTCAGTTCAATCCTATGAAGGTAGTCCACGCCAAACCTTCGGTGCTGCTTTTACAAAAAATATATTCGATAATATTGAGATAATAATAATAATACTATGAATATGAACAGTACGGATACTTAAATAAGCATGTGCAATAAATCCAAAGAGCGTGGGAAGGGATTAGATTTCCAGTTGTGGTGATGGGTAAATTTGGCAAAAGAAAGCTGAGATTCTGATGGATATATTTATGGCAGTGAGAAGCGGGCAAAATTGGGTGTTACTAATACTTCTTTGAGCACTATTAATCGCATGCATACATCCAAAAAATCGCAACAAAAAAAAAAAAAAAATGGACCAGGCCCCGGATTCTCTAATCCTATAAGAGCAGTCAACCATTCTATAAGTGCTGCTTTTAGCAAAAAAAAATATTAAATGATATTGACAATAATAATAATAATAATAATAATAATAGGAATAATATGGCTAGTCGAAGAAAACAAAAGAAGTAAAAATCCAAAGAGCGTGGAAAGGAGTTACATTTCTAATCGTGGTAATGGGTAAAATTGACACATTAGCATGCAAAGATTCTGCTAGATGATTCTCTTTCAATCCCGTTCTTTGTACACCACACAATTAATCGAATGCCCCCCTACCCACAAAAAAAGAAAAAAAAAGAAAAAAAAAAAAAGGATCAGAATCCGATTTTCTAGAACAGTGATTGGGAAAATCCGGATGGAACTTAAAAATTATCTATCACAGAAAAAAGGAGGTAAAATGGTCCACGCCCGTCCATTCTGCGCAGGCAGCTCTACCAAGATGCTGTTTTGTTTGTAAGAATAAAATTATATTTTCTGAAAATAATTTTTTTTTTTTTTTTTTTTGAATTACCGGGTAGGAAGCAGAGAGGAATCTACAGAATTTCTAGTTGTTGATGGGGTTGACATCGTAGCAAGTGAGACTAACCTGATTAAAGTCGGAAGCAGAAAACTGCTTCTTGAGAGCCATCTCAACTGCAGCAACGATCTCTCCCTTCTTTAACTTCTCAGTGCGCGGCCTTCCCCGCAAAAGAGTGATGACAACATTCCTGCAAAGGAAAAAAATATAATAGTGAGAAAATGCCCATCATTGATGTACTTCCGCAGTAGAGAGAGAGAGAGAGAGAGGTGACGACATCACGAAATCATCTCAATGGATTTGAGTGCAAAGAAAACGAGTGAGAAAATGCCCATGATGTACTTTTCAGCAGTAGTAGAGAGAGAGAGGAGATGATCTCATGAATTACCCCAATTGATCGAGTGCAAAGAAAAAGAGTGAGAAAATGCCCATGATTGATGTACTTCCGCAGTAGAGAGAGAGAGAGAGAGAGAGAGAGAGAGAGGAGATGGTATCATGAATCACCTCAACGGATTGAGTGCCGGGTTGCTACTGGACTTTGGAACGAACACATCATGGATTTTTTCTGCAACCCGGCATATAATTGATTCGAGCTCAGGCGCAGGCGCAGAGGCACCATGAGCAGCAAGAACAAAGGGTCTGGGATCTGCTTTAGGTAGTGTTGACTTTGAAACTGCCATCTCTCGCAGCCCCTGACGGATCTGGTTCATGCTTTTAGGAAAAAAAGCATAGCAAGGCCATGTTATGGTTCCAATCCCAAGATATATTCATTCAGAGAGCATGAAAAAGAAAGACAAGGCAACCCATTCATAGTATATAGTTATAAATAGCATATAGTTCACCGAATTTCCTCAATGGCGCAACGATCGAGGGGGAAGATTCTAAAAAAAAAAAATCTTCTCCTTTGAAAATCCTGCTGTTTTGGGTAGACACCTCGCAGATGCCAAAAATACTGGTTCTATATGGATATACATCTTCGGGCGTTGACTTTTTGGCCAGTCTGGCTGATATGATTCAAGTGTGGATAAGAAGCTGACCCAGCTGATCCGAGATCCACCAGATCCAGACAGCACCTCTTCCCAATCTTCCTTTCAGCAGCATTCTCTGGGACAAGTTTGGATTGGGAGCTGTAGGAAAGCAGCCATTCAACAAGGCTACCAATCGATCTCTTCTAGTCAAGAGGTTCTGTCCTTGATCCACCACATTATTCCTCAGCCCAGGTCGATAGATTTTTACCACATTCATTAGATAATTTAAATCTGATGTTTACATCTAATACTTAGGTTGTGGGTAGTCTACCATAATTTCATAAACTCACAAACTTAGGTCAACATCTATCATCATTTTATAAACTCAGATGTACCACATTCATTAGACTACATAGGTGGTGGCTAGTCTTCACATCGATGATCCTCAAAGCTCTTCACTGAAGAGGAAATATTTTGTTACAAAACAAGTTTATCTCACCACTTCCTTAAACATAGATTCACTTCCCCTTCATAGTATGAATCATCCTGAGAGATATTCTCACAAACATAGGTCAACATCTATCATCATTTTATAAACTTAGATGTACCACATTCACTAGATTACATAGGTGGTGCCTAGTCTTCACATCGTTGATCCTCAAAGCTCTTCAGTGAAGATGAATATTTTGTTACAAAACAAGTTTATCTCACCATTTCCTTAAACATAGACTTACTTCCCCATTATAGAGTGGATCATCCTGAGAGATATCCTCACAAACTTAGGTCAACTCATATCATCATTTTATAAACTTAGATTTACCACATTCATTGGACTACCTAGGTGGTGCCTAGTCTTCACATCGATGACCCTCAAAGCTCTTCACTGAAGAGGAAATACTTAGTTACTTCCCCTGTATAGAGTGGATCATCCTGAGAGATATCCTCACAAACATAGGTCAACCCGTATCGTAATTTGATAAACTCCTCTAGTTCCTTTTTTTGGTGTTTTTCCTGCGTATAAGGCTCTAGCTTCTTGCTTTATCCGTTATTGGCGATTCTCCCATCCTTAGTACATTTGGTGTTCCGAACAGGGAAGATCATGGATGTTTCTATACTGGGTATATCTCATCCTCTTTAGCTTCTGTAAGATTTCTTTCTCGAATGAATTATCCTTGTAGAGTCAACGTAGTATAGTTTTCTCAACTACCCATTCCATCTACATCTCCCTCCTCTCTGCTTGATTTGACGTCTAACATGAAAAAAACACAAATATGTGATTTTTTTTAAAGAATAAAACACATGACTAAAATTATAAAACTTGAAATTGGCACATTAATCAAATTTTAAGCAGATCAATTTTCGAATAAATAATAACTCCATAACTGAAGCATATTACCAGCTAGGATTTTTCCCTTCTCCAAGATCCATATTCTCTACACAGTTTTCATGTCCAATCATCAGTAATCCATTGCATTTGTAATTCATTTTTTTAGTATAAAGCATGACCGAACATGGGTCTTTAATATATAATTCATACAAATGATTTTCGAAGAAAAAATGAATAAGCATTACCTGCAGACTCTGTGATTCCTGAATAGTTCATTAAGAGCTTTTGGAAGAGCTTCACGGATTTCATCCGACAACGTTGACATCCCAGAGCTCGCCGTGGTCTCATTTGCTCTTTTCAAACTCTGGTCAACACTCCCAGAGCCAGCTGACTTGACACCCAAACCTTGCTTCGTGGAGCACTTAGCCATCAACACTGGGCTCTTTAGAATTCCCGGCGAAGCATTCATTATCTGCTCTTGCCGACGAGACCAGAAGCTTTCTTGAATATTCACAATGTCTGGGAAACGCTTGATGAAGGATAGATCAGTTGGCTCTTTGAATTTCCAATCATTGCAGATAGATCTTTCGAAAGCCAACGAGCTCAGGATGGGCTTCATATCCTCCATGGAAAGGTTTATCTCCTTCACCTTGCTTATGGGTATCGTATTCTTCTTTGTGAACAGAAATAGTATGTAATCCCTAACGAGAGCTTGACGACCGTCAAGTAACAATGAGGTTTTTGCAATCCACAGACCTTGCACCAGAACTGCATATTGCTGGATGATCCTCAGAGCAGCATCTGGTGACTCGGAAGGAGCAAGATGCATGAGAGCATCAAATCGGTGTACTTGGCCTCCCTACAAGCCCCAGAAAGGAGAAATAAGGTAAGAATTGTAACTCAATAATCACTTGCTAAGAACACCCAACGGTACAAATGTTTACTTCAACTTTTCATTTGGCTAGTTGATAAACTGTTAGATTAAGAAGATTTCATTCCAATGAAAAAAATTAAAATTGAACCCTCTGTTTTCTTATTTTTCTTCTTTTTATTGAGAAATGATTGAGATAAAAAAAATTTACCATTAAAAAAAGTTCTTCCATTTTTTTTATTTTTACTGATCAAAAAAATAATGTCAGTCATTTTCTGGTAGATATAAAAATAGTTTCCTCTTACTCTTCTGAACCCCATTTTTTTCTATTCAAATTTGGAGCTAATAGACACATGTTTCCCTGTATTTATTACGAATGAAATGATGCGCATTAAAACAGCCCAAAGTTAAATAAAAATAATCCCATGACACAGTACAAGAGCGAGGATAGACCTCCAGAAATAACTTTTTCAGGCGCTCATCCAATGGGATTGTCAACATTATCCTGTAGAGATACACAAGGCATTCAAGTTTCAGAATTTCATGAATAGTCACCGCAAGCAAAAAAATATATATATCAGGTTACTCACTGAAGAAGAAAATATCAGATGAGACAAAATCCTTGTCAAAAGAGATGAAATGAGAAAAGGAACGTGATTCTTTCACTGCTGAGCCAGATTATAATGGAATGCTTGGGTAAGGTTTACATTGCGATTTCTTATTTTGCTTCATCATTAAGGGAACAGTCCCAATATAAACAAGTTCTCTGTGAATCAATCGTGGAATGGTCAACGAACTATTGGATGAGTCAATTGAGATACACTATTGGCTCAGAAAAAAAGAGAAAAACAGAGGTGGTAAGGACTGGTTTCAACAATAATTTCTAATACGTAAAATTAATTTCTAATATGAAAATTTATTCCGTAGGTACCATGTGAAAAGATAAACCTAAACTGGAAAAAAAACAAAGTGGATTTCCAAGTGTGACCATCATTAGTTGACAAGTGCGATGATTAATTTGGAAATCGTTCTAGAAAATATAAGAAGGTCTCATCAACTGGTATGATGAATATGGAACTAAGTAGCAAAAAATAATTGAATCAAATCATCTCATGTTTTGCCATATATCCTCATCTCAACCTACTGAAAAACTCTTGGTAGGTATTCTCATGCCTTGCATGACAACCTAGAAGAAAATGATATATATCACTTTTAGAAGACATTATTCATATCGATAGCCTCTTAAATGTAGAATTTGTACGCAAACCTACAGTATTAAGGTTTGCTGCTTACACAAATCCGGGCAGTCATGCTCAGCTGGGCTAGCAAAGTGATTATGGTAAGAGTATCTTAACAAAGATTGAAATCTGTGTGAACATGCGTAAGATACATCATTTAGATAATTGTTATTTGGAAAAAGGATTATTGTCTAACCTTCTAGAAAGACCTCTGATCTTGTCATTACCAGCTGATGTCCCCGGGCACAAGCAGTTAAGATAATCAGACCTTTGGAAAACAATTAAGAATCCATCACAAACTAGCATGGTGATTAAAATAAAGTTAAATGAGGAAGCCTATATAGAAACTGCCATCAATTGTCACTCAGGAAGAGAAAAGCATACGAGTTCATCAAGAATGGTATATGATCACCCGCTTCAGACAGCATTTTTCTTTGGTATCTGCTTGAAATAGGACTATCAGCAGCATGGTATTTAAGTGACACCCATTCCTATAAGAAAAGAAATTGCAAAAAATATGAGCAAGGCACAGCTTTAGAGACATGAAGAAAACAGATACTAGATACTTGAAAAAGGTAACATGTACCATGAGATTCAGCCAAATTTTCAAGGAATCGGAAAAATAAAATCAGTAACCAAACGTGATCCGAACAGGTATACTATCTGGTCATGCTTTAAAAACATTAACTTATACGATAACATTAACATATGGTGCAAGATTCTTAGACACCATCTCGTGTGATTGAGTAACTTCACATTCAGCTAAGAACAAAAAAAGAAAATAGTATCCCACAACTAATCATCTCAACAGAAATCTTGAGGCATAAGATGTGATGAAAGGACAGCTTTAAAGAGACACAGGACTAGTCACATGAACTTTAAAAAATTAATAGCATCAGAATAAAACTGGTATTCAAATGAAGGAAACATCTTCGACTCATTTGAAGTTTCATCATTCTGAAGCCAAGTAAATGAAAGCAGATAGTATTCTAGCCCCAGAAACAACTTTGCAGAAGTCAATCACCAGTGTATCCCTTCTGTCTAATTAAAAGCCCAACTCACCTCTGAATCATCACCGTTCTCAGTTGTAGACTCCAGAGCTGTCTTCCCCTACATACAGACGACAATATAAGGGAAGAATAAGGTATGTCTATTGTAACCACAGAATAACTTGCACCAGAAACGAAATATAATATGCATCGCTATTTCATAATTCACTGATAATAAAACGTTCGCCAAATAATCTGCAATAGAGAAGGCACAGTATAGTTCCAGAAATTTTGCTATCAACCACAATGTTGACAGGTCATGTTTCTGGCAGATTCATCAAGAAGAATGTGAATTAGTGACAAACGAAAACCAAAAATTGGCAGATCAAGGGATCTCCGATTCCTCTACCGTTTAGATTGGGTACAGCTAATCCTAAGCACTATGGTTAACATGGCATTGCCCAAAGACAATTCAATCATGTTCAATGGCAGGGATCTCTCAGAAAAAGAAACGTTGATTCTGACACCTTCCATGAAAAAAATATTTTGTTAGTCGAATTACTTGACTTGATAGGATAGGTTTAGTGACCTAAATCCTAAACAAGAAGAAACTAGTTCCACATCCATTATTAGGACGGAATCAACAAACCAATGGGAAAAAAAAAAGATAAATGCAGCATCCCCTTCATCTTCAGCCAAGTCTTACCCGGCTAGTTGATGGCTTAGCAGATTCTTGTACCTCTTCATCATCACTAGTGGCAACTCCTGTTCTCTGAGAAATGTGCTTCCTCTTTTGTAACCCACTGGGATCTATATGAGACATTAGCGGGCGAAACTGCATAACTGCATGAACAGGATTCAAGTGTAACTGCAACATAGAGCAGAAAAAGGTCTTATAATTCTCAGAGATCGGTAACGAAAATTGATATCAAATGCAACAAAATTTACAGCAGGAGTTATTTTCTAGGACGTCTTTTTCCCCTGAAAGCGGAAACAACCAAAAAATGTTAAAACATTACAATATTACTTCAGGTTTTCTCAGTATCCAAATTCATTTGAGACAGTTAAGGTATCCAAGAATACAAATCAATGGAATAACTTGTTCCAGCAAAAAGTGTGACTCAGTAAAATAGCCTAGGCAATGAATTTGGAACCACGTAACCCAGTTGAAAGAAAATATAAATAAAGATTTCAAGTAAAAATACAAAGGGTTATTAACAACTACTGTGCATAGGAGGAAGATCACTTTCCTTTCTTATCAATCAACACAGGAAATACGGAAACACCATGCTCTTGAAGTAGATTAGAAAAAGAAAAAAAATTACATTACAGTTTGGAAAAGACAATCAATCAAAGTAAACATTAAGTTCAGAAAAAAACGGAGGAAAAGAATTTCAGACCAAAACTTGGGAAGAAAGGAACAAAATTACAGTTTGGAGACAATATATTAATGGGATCCATACGGGTAATATTGATAGTTAAGCTTCCCATACACCCAAGTTTATTCACCAAAATTAGGAATATTTCTTCAGCAAGAAATATATCAAAGAGTTGGACTAGCTGAAACTAAAAGTTTATCAGAGTCAAAAGTTCCTGAAAGATTCGCCTTTACGAAATTGGTAATAGGCAGAGGGAGGTCGGAGTGGGCTCAGTTGACAATGGGAATACCAATAGAGAAAATAGTACTTTGTAGCTTTCTTTAATTTGAAAATTGTAAAAAGAGTACTAATTCGATACTTTTTTATGATTTTCCATCCAAATTTGAATGAGAATGACACTTTTTGGCTCATATTTTGCGGAGAATCGTCTTAAAGTTAGGGGATTACTCAGCCTGAAGATGTCAGTTGCCTAGCTAACATGCATGTTCTTAGACAAACAAAGGACTTTTAGCTGTAATGGAACCAGGAACCTTCTCAGTTTGGGTTATCTGTAAATTTTGACGAACCAATCCCTGATAATAAAGGAGAAAACCAAATCCCTCCGTAGTTATGAAATATATGAAAAGGCCAACAGCACAAAGCTCCTAGCCATCTAAGTAGCACTTGGAAGAGAACTTTTACTTCTATCTGTCACCTGTATAAGAACAGCAATGCTCCATTTCACACTGAAACAGCATCAATAGCAACAGTGCACAGGCCCCCTGACTTGATTAACTGAAATTTTACAGAGATGGAGAACTTTACAACATAGAGTGATAGGGGAGTGTCAAATGCCTTTGCCCCTCAAGTTCAATTATCAGTAGGCTCCCTATCCTCATTCAACATGATAGCAGATTCTCAACTTTGAAGCTTAAGAAAGAGATCACTATGACCCACATGGCCACAAAAAAAAGAGACTGACTCGCCAATGTTCCTTCTCAAACCCATTAATAAAATGGGGTTCAATACATTGTGATTTGTTGCTTGCCGTTTGTAACATCAAAACCTCCAACTAATCCAGTCTTAATATAATCCGAAAACTTCACACTACCCACATTTATAAACATCTTCCACCTACCACGTTGTCAAGGCAATTGTAATATATATTAGGCTGCTCATTATGAGGAAGGGAATGAAAGCCATTACCAGCAGTGGGGGTAACTCAGGCATCAGGCTGGTACTTGTAGCAAAAGTCTTCATACAAGCCTCCTTATAAAATCTTTCCTTCCCTATTTATCAGACTTCCTGCTACCGTTGAATTGTTTAAGCAAACCCGATTGATTCTGTTCATGCGACTTATCAAGGATCTGATTTCGATTGATTTCACTTTATATCTGAACCAAGTTGTAGGTAAATAATTCAACTTCTCACTTTTTGGTGCCTGTCCAGGCACCCTATATGTAAACGAGATAACACCACTCAGGCAACATACTAGGCTCTCATTAGCATACCAAATTTTCTTGAAAGTCAAAACCACCAACTTCTCATTAAAGACGGAATCTTATCATAAATACGCACTACATTTAATTTTGATTCCAAATCTACCTTTTATCAGCACGTTAGCATGCACAGAGGCAACAGTATAAACAAAATAATTACCTGGTTTCCCACAAGTATCCCAACAGCATATCCAGTTACATACGGTATCTTTGAAGAAGACAGTACCTGGAAGAAAAAAAATAGAATAAATAGCATATCTGGCATAGCTGAACGGACATAAATGGTGCGATACTCCCAAATCTA
Source organism: Spirodela intermedia (assembly GCA_902729315.2). Lineage (NCBI taxonomy): Eukaryota > Viridiplantae > Streptophyta > Magnoliopsida > Alismatales > Araceae > Spirodela > Spirodela intermedia. The sequence goes on along the minus strand of LR746274.1, from coordinate 8,317,500 downwards.
AAACAAATGCAAAATAGGAACCAAGAAAAAAATATAAAAACAGAATTTTGGCATAAATTAAGGACAGAAAATGGTACAAAAGCATGAAAACCAATGTAAGTGTGTGCAGATCGCTGAATAGGTGATTTTACCGAAATTTCAAAAATATACACGAGAATTTATACGATAGAACATTTACATGCAAATGTACAATGCCAGGCTACATTAAATAATTCAACAATAAACACAAGACAGATCAAAACGATTTTACTATGAACTACCATAGATGTATACTAAACGCTACAACAAGGACGTAGAGAAGTTGTCACTAACCTGCTTCCTTAACCTTAGGTGCTCCTCAACCTCACCGTCATAATTTTCACTGTCAACATCCATGGCCATATCAAATTCGATCTTTGACTGCTTAGGTTTCATTCTAACCTGCTTAGACAACAGGACGAAGAGAATAAAAATTCTGACTAAAAGATTTCAACTTCCAAGTAAAGAAAGCAACAATCCGGAGCTGTTCACAAAAGCATTAAAATAATAGTGGTATACCTCTTGACATCTTTCATTCAATTCATATGGGCGCCAACATGGCCTGAGAGGGTATTGCATCACATAGAGCTGCAATGAAAATTACAATCCGATGAGAAGAAAAGAATGGTCAATCAAGAAGCTAAGCTGTCTTCCAAAAACACTAAACATACAGAAGGAAATACAGGCATGGAAAAGACAAATTATCTTGAGATAATGTACATATGTCATATCAGGCTTATCATCTATATAGTCCACAATTTGCATAGAAATCCAAAAGAAGCTGATTATAAGTTAAGCTTTCATATCCAAGTACTTGAATGTCACCACTCGCTCAGCAGGTCAGATCACATTGATATCAGCTACAAGGTGTAGTCCTTAAACTGTTCTTCTTTCTTTGTCAACAGACAAGTGCCTCAGTGTCAGCTATACGACCTTCATATGCATATTGTTGGTCATGTCATTATTATTGAAAGCCTGAGATCAACAAGTAGTCATTAAGCAACACCTCCCTTCATCTCATAAACCCTTCTCAACCCTTCTCAACCCATCTCAATCAGGTCCAATAAAATTCCATAGCCTACCACCAACAATTGATTTCCCGACATAAAGCTTCAGGACTTTACGCATGTTCTCATATGCACAACTAGGAGAAATAAACCAGCGTTTGTTCCTCACCCAGTGTTACTCTGTTCATCAGCTTTGGGCTATTTCTTTCCCTCTCGCTCCCCTCTAAAATCTATGGGCTATTTCTTTCTAAAATGGAGTTGCACGATGATCATGACCATGATGCCTCCTCAAACTCCGGCAGGCCCCACAGACGCTCACAGGATTACACAAAAGGCATGAAAAAGCAAGAAATAGAAGAATGCAATGCATTGAGAAACCAAAGCTCCGTACCTGTGTGTCCGAGTCCAAGGGAGAAGGGTTGAAGAATACGTCAATCTCCCGAACCACCTCGCCTTCTTCATCGTTTCCAACCCCGTCGACCTCCATGGGCGCCGCCATCCCCACGACGAACTCCTCTTCTTCCTCCTTCAAAAACCCCATGACGTCGGCACCTGCGTGCTCCCCCCCCAAGTCCAATGTCTCGGCCTTCTCCACCCCGACGGCGTCCTCCTGCTTCACCGGAGGGAATGGAGGGAGATGGGCGGCTTCGGCCACTGGCTCGGGTTTGGGTAGCAGCTTGCCCTTGAGCTTGGGCTGGAACTTGGACTTTGGCCTCGCCGGCGCCACGTTAATCCCCGCGTCAAGGTCGAGGGACATGTCAACGTCGTCCTCCATCTCCGGCGGCGGCGACGACCTTACGGCGGTGGCGCTGTTCAAAGGAAGCGCGGGGAGATTCCCTCCCTCCTTCCCCTTCTCTCAGCTCCCCTCCTTCCCTCTCTCTCTCTCCCTACCTCCCGACCTATATATATAGCCCGTTTACTCTCTCTCTTCCCTCCTCTCTCTTGCCTCTCCCCTCTCTCCCCTCTGTCCTCTCTCTCCCTCCCTCCCCTCTCTTCCCTCTCTCCTCTCTCTCCTCTCTCTATCTGTCCTCTCACCTCTACCCACCCCTCTCTCGCCTCTCTCTCCTCTCTCCTCTCTCCTCTCTCTCTTCCCTCTCTCTCCGCTACTCTCCGCTACTCTCCTCTCTCCCTCTCTCTCTCTCTCTCTCTCTCCTTTCCCCCCCCCTTCCCTCTTCACATGCGCTCTTTTTCAATTTCGGAAACATTTGGTGGTGTTTAGTAAATGAACCGGGCTCATATCGGGCCGGAAAGCTAGGGCCCAGAAGAAAGCCAATAAAAATGGACCCGTCACCCAACTTCTTATATAAGCAGAGAGAGAAAGAGGAGAGAGAGAGGGACGGGCTTCCAAGCCAACATCATCGAAAGAAACGGGCCCAATTTACGCATCCTGGTCAAAGTTTTTTATCAATGCAGTCCTCATATTAATTAATAAATGATATAAAGCCCGGAAACATTATGTGTTCATTTTATGGTTTATTTCACATTATTAAAATCAACAATACCTGCAATACAAGAGGCAATTAATTTAAATATTATTTTACTATTAATTAATTACTTATGTTTTCATTTATTCTCAGATAATTTATGTTTTTTATATCAAGCTTACACCAAGATATCTTCTACTATTTTTAGAACACATTTACATTTTATGTAATTATAATTATCATTCATTATAGTAATGTAATGTTTGGGATGACAACAAATATATGTGCTTATAAGTCCAAATAATGATGATATTATTTTGAAAATATTGCAGGCATAATTTATTAAACATAGCCATCAGATTATATAGGAAAAATCATTTTTGCACATTCTAACATGCATAAAAATGCAGCATACTCATTAAAAAATATATTTTTAAATATTATACAGCATATTTTATTTTTCAAATATAAAGGTTTGATGAATTTACCATATCTTAGGTTGTACCATAAATAAATCATCAATATTCATATTTTACGTTTATTTCCCATACAATATCTTTTTTAAAAATAACTCGAGACAAATATTAAAAAATATATGAAAAAATTAAATATAATCAATATTTTTGATTAAATATTCAATATTCAGATTTTAAAGTTATTTCTCATATAATACATATTTTAAATAGCTCGAGAAAAATATTAAAACTCTATGTAAATGAGAAAGGAAATAAAAATCTAGAATCTAGATGTCAAATGGATGATAGCTTTCCTACTAATTAATTTTTTAATAATATTTTCCACCCTATAATTAGAAAGCAGGTAAAAAATGATGTCTTCTTAAGCCAAACGTTAATGATCATCTCATTGAAGATTAGGTTTTGATGATTTTACCACAGATTATGTGACAACATAAAAAATATCAATATTCAGACTTTAAAGTTGTTTTTCTCATTAAATAAATATTTTTAAATGCCTCGAGACAAATATTAAAAAATTATGAAAGTAAGATATTTTCTACTAATTTAAATGATATATTTTATAATAATCATATTTTGAATAATAGTTGTTACCATATATTACAACGAGTAAAAAAAGAGGTTGTTTCAAGCCAATCATTAACGATCATCTCATTGAAGAATTAGGTTTTGATGATTTTACCATATATTAGGTTATACCATAAGAAAATCATCCCTATCGGATTTTAAAGTTATTTATCATCTAATACATATTTTAAATGACTCAAGAAAAAAATAATAAATATATTTAAACATTGAAAGATACTATAAATTTAGAATTTAGATCTCAAATACATGAGATATTATCCACTAATCACATTTTGGATAATATTTGTCATGATATAAAATTAGAAACAAGTAGATCTTCTCAAGACAATTATTAATGATCATCTCAATGAAGATAATATTTTTAAATATATCTACCGTACATATTCTTGAATAATGTTAGTGTTGGCTTGAAAGATGATGCAAAGTTCATTGGATCACATTAAGACTCATATTTATGTTGAACACCAAAGTTTCAACTGGCCCTCCACTAGATTTCCTTTTTTTAGTTGTCCCTTGTTTCTCATAACTATTTACAGGAATATTAAAATAAAAATGAAGAAAATAAATAAATAGGGATCTAATATCTTTTAAATTCATGACTTTGGGTCAGCATGAATAATAGGAATATTAAAATACAATATAAGAAAAAAATGCTCTTATAATTCAACATTTTGCAAGAATTGTGGAGGTATCTTGCAATGTACAAGCATTTAAATGCTGGAGAAAAATTAATTGAATTCTATTAATTAGATTTTTTCTCAGCTTTGGTATTGGAGATAATTTCCTTTCATAATATTTTTTTAAAATTTTTTAGTTAATAAATTTTAGAAGAAAAAAAAATAACTCCAAAAATAGTTAATTTAGGGGCCTATGTACCATTATTTGCCTAATGGAGGGGGTTAATCAGTTATTTATAGACAAAAATCAATACATCACTCAAAAATATTCGTTGGAACTCAAAATTTTGGGATCCGCTCAGTCAAATATTAACATGGTCAACTCTTATGTCAACATATATAATGATCTTTATAGCCATCTTATAAATTTGACTAGCTTTGAGTTGGTCACTTTGCAAACAAGTCATCACTTTTATATTTTATATTCGAACACATGTTCAATCTCTCCTAGATGTTTGTCTCATAGATAATATTTCTCTCTCTATTGATATTTAATTCACCTTTACTTGGTTTGACACATGAGTCAACATTTTTTCATTTTTTTATTTTTTTTAGTTGGATCAACATGGATCAATATGAAAACTTTGATTTTCCAAAGTTATTATTTACGAATAATTTTTTTTTAATTTTAAAATTTTTAAGATAATTTTCCCTTTTAAAAATATAATGTTTATTTTTATCTTTCTCGATTTTTTCATTAAAAAATAATTTAAATCCTAACTAGGTTAATTTAAGGTTAAAATTTATGGGGTCAAAAGCCAAGAGTCGTATAGTCTTCGGGGTTCTTGATAAGAATATAGAGTTTTTCGACAAATGTAATTTCCTAGGGGTATGAAACGAAAGACGCTAATTTATTAAGGGGAGATCGGTGTGACCTTGAAAAAAAGGATACAAATAATGGTACAGCCTATATATAAATATATTCTATTAGGAAACCTTCTAGGCGCGCAGGATACCACTTCCACCACCTTCACTCGACTCTGGGCATCAACCATCGCCATCGCCACCACCTTTGTAGGCCTCCCTCTCTCTCTCTCTCTCTCTCTCTCTCTCTCTATCCTTCTCTCTGTGGAAGATTCTCGTCTCCTCCATCTTCAGGCTTCTCGCAGACGAAGCCTCGTTGTTCTGTTCCATTTGTTTGGTTCAGTTCGAAACGCGAGGAGAATGCTGCTGAGGGTCCTTCTTGCTTGTGCCCCCACCGCCTTCGGTTGGTTTTCCATGGTATCGTGGAGGAAAAATCTTTTGGGACTGTAATAGCGTGTAATTCTCTTGGCCTTCGTGAGGTAAGAAGCGGCGGCTGGCCTCTTTGACTGCTTATTTGGGATTCCCTCGGGAATTTTGTTTCTCTTCCTTTGAGAAAACTGCCTGGGGCCCTCCAATGATAACTTTCCGTGTTCTTGTGTAAATATTTATCCCGCAATTGTGAGTTTCTTTAGTGTAAAATTTTCCATTTTTGATATCTGAGCCAATCATTTTCTGTGTTTATCGTTGTTTAATTGTAAACTCTTGTATGAAGATTTTTTTTACCTTATTCTTGTATTATTTATAGAGATATTAAGATTAAATGGCGTCCGGTATTTGCCTAGACCTTGAGTGAACTGTGTCACTTTGGGCGTCCGCTTGGAGATGTATAGCATACATATCCTCGAATCAGTTGAAAATTTGGAGATATGTAGCATACATATCGTCTAATCAGTTGAAAAATCATCAAGAAAAATATTTACCGAAAACTATGATTTCAAATAGGTTTCTTACTCCTTGAATTCAATTACTGTAATTTATTTTTCGCAGACAAAAATTTCTAGACTCTCTAGTTAGTTTTTTTTTTCAGTTTTTGGCCTTTTGTTTTGATTCTCATTTTTTAACCAGGTTCAATTTTTTTTTCCAGATTCCGTTTAAATGAAGAAGATTAAGTGTTTGCCTGGATCTGTCCATAGCTCCTTGCGAGCGAGTGTTTTTTTATTTGACATAACTAGAGTTGTGGAGGAGTTGGTATTGAATAGTTTGGATGCAGGTGCTACCGAGGTAAAGATGTCAATGGCAGATATTTATGAATATTCTTCTATATCCTGTATTCTTATTCTTTGGTAAACGAAAAACAATATCATTCCGTTTATTCGTTCTTTTATCATGTTATATTTGAATGACTGTGAAGCTTGTGAGGATTAGTAACTATAGAGCTTGATGGTGTTAAATAGAGAGATGATTATCTGTGTTTTTTATTCCTTTATTGGAACAGGGTGATTCCCTTTCTGACATTTTGATAAGACTGTTCCCCTATCATAAGATTTTAACTCAAGATATTATTACACCCAATTAGATTCGGAAAATGACAGACTGACTCAAGGCATGTGAATAGGTTGTCGTACATAACCAGGTTTTTTGATGCAGCACGCCAAGAAGAAAGGAAGCTGGCCTGGAATGGAATTTGATCTGGATCTATTGACTGTGTAGTGAATCTGTTTTTTTGAAAGTGGACCGTACTATATATTCATCATATATTCGCATGAAAAGGGATCGAGTAGTGAGTATTCATTCTTTGCTATAATGTATCCCTATCATCTGAACAAGATGAGGCAGACAATGACAGCAATTCGTACAACCACCCCTCAAAATCGAGAGAAGATGCCACTATTCAGGAGAACAATTCGTCATCCACATTCTAACTCTTGAAGATATAAGAATGACTGTCCTGTTTACTTAAAAAACTGTGCCACCAGAAAAATGATTCCACATGGCCCGAAGCTCTTACCGGATGATCCACTGGACTTTTCGATCACCTATCTAGATATCAACCTCGCTGAGGTTGTGGGTCTGTTATTAAGGGTAACTTCTCCATCTGTAATGTAGAAATGTGGCCTAGAGGACAAGTGCCTAAAAAAAAATTGACGATGCCTTTTCATGATGCATTATTTTAGTAATTTGACCAAAAAATTAACAAACCACGTGAATACTTGAAGTATAATGGTGTCCAACAATTCAAGACTTCTGGATTGTCCAACTTGATTTCCCTGTCTATATCTCTGCTGGGGTGATGAAGATGTGAGGCGACAGAGGGAGAAGTACTAGGACTGTCAATTAGTTACACAACTACTAGAAGCAGAGTTGCTTATTTATGGCTTACGAGGCTGACACGATTCTTAAATCCCTATTATAGTTCTGTGAAATCTCTTCCAAGGTCATGAAGTGGCTCTAGATTCAGCCTGGAGACTTGTTCACCTTAAGTCCATGTTTCACTATAAGTGGAGTGAGATAAAGCCTTGCAGTCTCTTTCTTACATTGTATGGCTATTCCTTCAACGACCTAACATGCGACATATGATGATTATCTTCGATTAATGCACTTTGGTAAAGAATCATAACTAATATTTTCTGGCACTGCAAAGTCCAATTGGCCTAAAATTCTTAATAATTGGTTCAAGGTATTCAGAATGTTGGTGCAAATTCCAAGGCTCCTTGAAGGTGCAAAGTCACAGAAAATATTGCTAAACCTTGTGTACTGAACTTATTGAAAGACATGATTTAATGAAATTATTGGCTCTTAGAGTAAGTTTTTTTCATATGTTGCATTTTCACTGAGTTTTCCATTCCTAGTGTCTACAAATGATGATCCATGAGGTTGACGATTTGAACTTCCTTGTTTATTGGATCAGTGACCAATGACTATGCAGTTGCTGATGAATTTGTGGCAGACATTTTACTTGCTTCGTTTCTGGACATTATGCAGTACAAATTTTGCGCTTTATATACAAATTTTGCTGATGACATTATGCAGGCGAAGAAGGAATGTGTGAAATGAGTTATCAATTTGATATGAAACTTAAATTTGATATTTCATGTGTGCTATCATTTTCAAATTTAACTTTTCAGGTTAATGTCGGTGTGAATGTTGGGGCATCTTATGTTAAAGTAGAAGACAATGGTGAGTTGCGAACTTTTAATGTTGCTATCAGAGTAGTATTTGAGAATCATGTGGGCACTTGTGCATATGCCTGCAGGATTTGGTGTTACACGTGATGGATTGGCGCTTCTTGGTGAAAGATATGGTACTGATTTTATGTCATTTATTTCTTCTTTTAGATCTTTTTATATGTTGTTCATGGAATCTTATATGGTTATTTATTTATATATACTTCACATGTGGATAATACTGACTTTCGTGTCATGAAGATTTCTTTGATTTTTACATGAGGAACATGATAGTTTATTAAAGTTCGTCTTATGTAGGATCAAAAACCTAGACCACTACTCGTCTCGTAATATGTTGCCATCTGAGACGTGAAGCATTAATCCCTCAAGTATACCTGTTCCTCATCTCATTTTTCGGAAAATGGCTGCCACATTTCTTTGTGTTGTGCAAGCCTATGAATTTCTGCTTTTCTTTTTTCAGTCCATCTACCGACTTGTCCGTTTTATATTCTATCATTCTTCGTCTGTTGTTTTATTTTTTATAGAAAACTGATTGCTTTCTCCTAGCGTCTGTACTTTTCAAATTTAGAAGATGACAGGAGTAAAAATTAAGTACGTTATCCGTATATACAAGTTTAATATAATCCGAAATCTTTTGATGATCAGGTGTACAAGTAATGCTGTTCCCCCAGTGTCTGATCAATATCATCACTATTGCTCTCCGCAACATCCAGATTTGGTTGTTGTTCGCCTATAGTTTTTTTTCCCATTCAAGTTCTATTTTTTCCACACCTATAATTGAAATTAGCCAATAAGGCGCTTTTTTATGATATTAATATGAACTGAGGTTTCTGCCAGCAAATAAAAGCATATTTGTCCAGACCTCATGTTCCAAAGACCTGTCAAAACCCATGAGAAAATTTCACTGGAATGACTACCACACTATTAAAGCTTCCACCCCAGGTTGTTGGAAAGGTTGATATCGCCAAGCCCTCAGTCTAGATTGTCTTTGCTGTGGGAGAGGCTGTGGGGTGTCATTACTCTCCTTTCAGGGGTAAGAAAATCTTGTGAAACTCCTTTGCGTTTCTTTTCGGAAAACGCCATTCAACCTCTGTTCGTCAGAAAGAGGAGGTTAATTTATCCTATACAGGTTACGATTCCTTAGTACTTATTCAGCACCCCTAACGATCAATATTCTTTTTTTTTTTGCAATTTTGAAACGAAATGAGAAAGGTTACTCATATGCATTCAATTCATATGTGTTTGGTTGGTTGCATAGCTTATCTTGACGCTATGGATGAGCATGCAATCTCGACTGCAACTCACTGCTTTCTGGTCTATTTTTTTCTTCTGAAGGAATTTTGTAGTTTATTATTGAACTAATTTGAAAATTTACTTTTATGATCTTTGTTCGGTCTTAAGATTTTCCACTTATTTTATTGCATTTCTCGGATGTCTGTTTAGTATTTCAGGTAGACATCGTGGCTGATCTTTTCGTTTTGATTAAACTTGTTGAACAGTAACATCTAAACTTCGTAACCGTTGTGGCATGGATGATCATGGTGGACAACTGGGTTCAAGAGGAGAGGCTCTGAGTTCCCTCTCTGACATTTCTCTGTTAGAAGTTGTTACAAGAGCTCGTGGTAGACCAAATGCTTATCGCAAAGTCATGAAAGTCTGTATTTCTCCTTAAGTGAAATCTTACTTGAAAACGGTTTTTGAATTGACTTTTGTTAACACTATATTCTTGTCTCATAAGGGCCAGAATTGCTTATTTCTTGGGATTGAAGAGAGCAGGCAAAATGTTGGCACTACTGGTAATGCTAATGCTATGTTTTTACGAAATCAAACTTTTAATTCTTGAAATTTATTTACGGAAGGAGTAAAATATAATAATGTAGATAGCGTTGATGAGTATGACTAAGCTCTTGGTGTTGGGAAAACAGTGAGAGACAATCACAGTAAAAATCATCAAGGAGATCATGAGGAATATCGGCTTTGACAGCTGCCAACACTTTGTGGCAGATGGCTGGAGAGAAATAATTCAAAGGGGAATTCTATCAATTCTATCAGTGTAGGATAGTAGTTTTTTATTTAGTGCAATATTATTTTTCATGTATTCCATCGTATAAACTTCTACTACAGCTACGCTTTCAAAAATTTTATTTGTTACTTTAGTACTGCATCTACAGATAATATTGGTTGTAAAATATCCCTTCAAACTCCCTAGATTATCACATTGTGGTATTTGAATTTTTTACCACGCTGAATTATAATGATGAAAACCTCTAATGTCTTGCAGTCATTGTTCGAGACTTGTTTTACAATCAACCAGTTCGGAGAAAATCTATGCAGGCCAGGTTTCAGCTGCCTTATCTTCTTTCATCTTGTCAAACTTATGATTTTTTTTTTTTGTTTTTTTTGTTTTTTATGGCTATCTGTGTGAACACTTAGACTTGATAATTACTTTTCTCTACTCTAATGGTTCTGGCAGCCCTAAGAAGGTTTTGCTTTCAGTAAAGAAATGCTTACTCCAAGCTGCTCTTGTCCACCCAAAAGTTTCATTCAACTTAATTGATCTTCAGAGGTGCGTTCTTGTTATGGTTGAGAAACTAGTATCTTACTTTCGCAATTCGGTTCTACTCTATACAGTTTCAGAAGTTGAACCCGGTTTTTACAGTTTTGATGCCAAAAATGCATTAGGGTTACAATTACATGTTTATATATTTTAAAATAAATTTATATGAAATTTAGGGATTTGATTAATATTAGCATTCAGTCTCTTCTCGCTGTTACAATTTGTGAAAGATTTGGGATGACACTGATGTTTTTTCACTTTCCAAATCTTGTTATTGAATCAGCCTACACTGTCTAACGATCCTTTTTTCTCATTTGGGGCGTCTTAATTGCAGTGAAAATGAGCTGTTTCACACGGTTCCTTCATCTTCCCCTTTGCCTCTAGTGTCCAGTTATTTTGGAAGTGAGGTTTCTAGTTGTCTACGAGAGGTTAGCTATTCGGATAAACACTTGGATCTAAATGGTTTTTTGTCAGGACCAGCTGGCACTGGTTTCGTGAAGGTACACATGATTTCGTTGTCTTCACTTCTTATTAGGTCTATTATCAATTATATTGGATCTCAGTCATTATGTTTATTTTTTGCAGGCTTTCCAATATCTTTGTATCCTTCCAGTTCTTTTTATGAATGAAAATTTGGTCTCATTTATCTTTATTCAGGAGACGAATCTTCGAAGTTTGTCTTTTACTTTTTCAGATATAAACTCCAGGTTTGTTTGCAGAGGTCCAGTTCATAACTTGATTAATAGTTTAGCTTCTAGTTTCCCTATGTCCTTGGAACATTCAAGGAGTGAACCAGAAGTCCATGATATGAAGAGACAACGGACACAAGGTTATCCTGTGTATATGTTGAATTTGCTTTGTCCTTTATCAAGCTACGATCTGACTTTTGAGCCCTCAAAGACTGTTGTTGAATTCAAGGTCACATTTATCTTTGCCTTGTTGTGTTTCAGTATGCACATTGTATTGCCTGCTTTGTCTTTCCTCTTTTGACCTTTGTTCAATTTATTGTTGGGTAAACTATGACATATTTAGGGATAAAGTCTTCGCACCATGTGAAGAAAGGTTTGTGATTCCATGTTTCCTTTCTCTTTGGTCGATGGAAGAAAGAGTTACTTGGGGTTGGAAGATGAGCGGAAAGGATCTTTTGCCAACTTTAGATGAATCATTCTCTCTGGGTTTGTTGTGCAAAAACATTTAATTTCATTTTACAATCTTGGGAACTACACTCAAGAATCTTCCATGCATCTTAGTTCTGGAAAGGTCACTAATTTAGATAGCCCAGTTCTATGCAATCCTTATTCTGTAAAACGCATTTGAGATGTTGACTAAAAAAAGGTGCGGGCGCATGGCTATGATACAGTCGTTCCTTCAATGCATTGTGCATCAGAGTTCTGTGAAGGCTATGCATGGATAATCAGTGAGAAGCGTCAATGAACTAGTGTTTTCAAGAGAGTTCCGAGGGATGCTCCTCTTTCTATAGGTGATAAACTACCTTCTCTTTAATAGGAGATGAAGGGGAGGTTGCTCTACGCTAAATGATGATATTTACTGGGGCTAGTGACATCATGCAGAGGAGTGCCATATGATTTGGTTAATTAAGCAGAATATTGAGTACTTGGTCGTTTGGATATCCAAAAGATAACAAGACAAGGTGCCCTATTCAGACTCTAATTTGAAAATTAGAAGTTTGATGTTGGCATGTAACTTCTCAGACATGGCTGGAAGATACTTTGGATGACCATAGGCACATTCTGAAGTCCTACATTCATTTTGAACCTCTTCTTTTGGTGGCTATGTGGATTTTACTAAAGCAAGGAACTAGTAGTTGTTGTGGTCAGCTTGTCAGAAGATGTGCCCCAAGCATTGGAGATCTTGACTGCAAGGGTTGTATTTTACATTCTTCCACGGAGGACAATTAAACCTCTGTTATAACCTTGGTCTGCTAAACACTTGATATCTACGAACGTTAGGAATGAATAAACCCGGATTGCTACTGCCTACGAAGTGATTGGTCGCATCGTACTAAGCATGCTCTGCATCTTGATTGGGTATGCTATGCATACGGTTAAGATAGAATATTGTTGCCATCCTGATTGAGAAGGAATTAAACTGGAAACTTATAGTGAAGAAAGTCACTGTAGATTGAAGTCACTATGAAGAAAGTCATTTTTGCCTGTTGTTTGTTTGTCCGCAGCAAGCACCTTTTCCTCCAGAAGAACATAAATAATATAAAAAATAACATTGCGATAACTGAATCAATTCAGCTGCGACCAAATAAAATTTCCACCGTATTCCATGGAAACAAAATCCGGTTTGGCCGTTTGTCAGTTGCTTTTAGAATGTAGTTAGAATTTTCATTATTTTACCTTCTACGGAAAATAGTTTCATACTACACAAAATATGGGATACTGAATCTGGTGTTAAATCTGTCCCTTAAGTACTTTCATCTGGTCAGTCTTTTTTAAAGGGTGCAATGATATTCTGTCTGAAATCCGTGTTCTTTTCCTATCCAGGATTGGACTTTTGTTTTGTCTTTTATTGAACAAGCTGTCTGGAACTCCTGGGAGGGAACTTCTGCACGGTCATTTTTAGGTGAACAAAGATCAAGTTTAGTCGAAAATCTCTCTAGCGGAGCTTATGATGTTCAAATATTATCTTCATCTGCTACTTCATACAGGAAATCACCATAGGCAGAGACGTGGCTCGAGCATTGGAACTGGAATTGAGCAAGGAGGTAGTTATGCTGTAACCTTTTGAGCTTACGAACATTATGGATTTCCTTTTAGTACCTTTACCTGCTTGATTTCCATCAAACATTGTGCTCTCATCTGCATATTCTTTCGCTTACATGCTGCAGAATCTGCAATGAAATTGGGTTTTAATGGTGAGGGGGTAGGGTTTCACCGTTTTCCTCGTCTCTTTAGGCTTAGTAATAATGCATTTGGTGTTACCCATAAGAATAGGATTATTACCCGAGTGGAATAGTGGGTTCTGCTCAACATGATAGGAAGAGTAAAATCAAGGTCTTCTGGGGAAGAGATGATTGTTAAGCATAACAGGATCCAATCATAGCACGTGGAACATACTTTCGATTTTCAGAAGTTGTCATTAGGCCAGACACAGAAAAATTGCAATCAAACTTTCCTGCGGAGGTTAGGGCATAGGTGGATAGGATGTCAGTCTCTGAGGATTAAATGAAACAGGTTTGCGAGTGAGGAGAAGGTTGTGACAATTGAAAGATTCGAGAGGAATCGTAGGTTATATCTAGAGGATGGGATCTTCTTAATTCTATTGTGAGGCTTCCTATCATCCATATGACTACAGAATGTGCATGTGAACCCGTAAGAAGCTATAGGTTTTATTCTTTGAGGATTCCTTAGATCATAACTTGGAGGTCTTAGAGAAGTGGGTTGAGAAACGGTGAAGTCCAGAGTTTGTTCCCATTAACTCCAGGTGGAAGGTAGATCTGATGGATCTTTCTTCAAAATTCCTGTGGAAGGCACCAAGGAGCAATTGAGGAAATTGTGTTTTTGAGGCCATAACTTCTCTCCGCATTCAATTTTGGAATGTGGAAGAATAAAAGCTTCAGCCGGGTCAGTTAACGAAAGTGCACATCCGCTTGAAAGGAAACTGGACGGAGGAGCTTTGAGGAGCGATCATTGGGATAAATGCAGGGAACTAGCATTGGCTAATCATCAGGACAAGTTGACTCATTTTAAAAACATAGGATTGGGTGATTCCCAGACGATTCGGGGGGTGGGAGGGGGGGAGGGGCATTTAAATTGGTACAATTGACTAATAACCGATTTGTCTGGGAAAAAAATTCCTGCCTTCATTAATTGTCATAGGAATATTGGGTGAATAGTTCTGCTTAAACTGTGCCAGCTGCGAACGGCGAATCTTCTAGAATTTTGAAACTTTAGAAGAAAATTGCTATAACGCGTCACATGCCCTCTTATGAGCAATTCGTCTGGAGAAAACAGAAGTAAATTTAAGATCTTCTTCACTCAATCCAAAATTTCATAGGTAAATCAGGTACATCACTGGAAGTTTGGAGCATGCCTTAGTATAGTCACTTTCAGCAAACCTCTTTATGATCAATTTTCAGAAAATTTGCTAGAATGTTATCAAATGCGTCATGCTTTTCATTTTTTGGGATGATTTCATCCACTCCGTATGACGTTGAACTGGTGACTGGTTTATTAGTTCAGTTCTTTTTCGAAATGGTTTCAGACCCTCCATTCAAGACATTGTCAAAGGTTCACTCAAATTGTAGGTTATGGCTACTTTTCAAAAGAATTTTTTCGAAGATTCGACATTTGCAGCTGACATGGGTTAAGCAAAACTACGTTTTTTTTCAGAATTTTTTTTGAGTATCCTTTTCTCAATCTTCTTCTGATCTCGTTCATTGCAAGGTCAGAAAGGGGTATTTCTTTTCCTTGTGTTATGACAATTCATGAGTGTTTGAGGCTGGCTTTTGCTAACTGACAATCTGTCTGGCAGTTGTGTTTTTTATAGTGGTTACTTCCCACCATCAAGATCATTAAAAGTTCCTTATATTTTTAAAACATCGGATAATATAACAGCACCATCGATCATATATTGCCATTTCTTAATTTTTTTGATGAATATTATTATGACTCAAGTGAGTGGTTTCTATTTATCACTGTTGTTTCTAATGATATATTTTCTTTCATAAACTTAATGGACAATTTGATTCGCAGGTGTTTACGCTCCGGATATATCTACAACCTCTAAGTTGGATGAAAAGGGTTGTCGTTCTCATGGTAAAGGAATTTCCTTTGATGACCTCACATATGAACATTCAGTGGAATTGTTACAGGAAGATTGTGGTGTTCGTCATGATCAGAGAAATGGGGGATTGTATGAAACCACAGCTGACATAATTTTTTTCCAAAGGGAGACTAATTTTGGTCATCAAGTTGATTCCTATAAGAGGAAGGCTTTTGATTCAAGGAGAATTTCTGATTTTTCACGTGATGAAATGATTTTTCCAGAGAATAAAGCCCATCTATTTGCTTCTGATAGCAGTTTTTTAGGAGGAAGTTACCTATTGTCTGATCTTATTAGAAGAAGTTGCGAAAAGGGTGATTATCCAATAATGGGGAAGGAGTTGGTCAAAAACGATGAAGAAGACCTAAATAATGAATTGACAGGCAGCAAGTCAACATGTCATTCATATGAGAATAAAAGTCATGTGCGGAATGTTCCATTTCTATCACGCTGTGGTCACAGCCTTGACATATATGGAAAGCAATTTTTCTCTACGGAAAGTCCGCCAGAAAGCATGGAAAAATTCTCTGCTCGAAGAGTACCCGGAATTAGATTTAATAAAGGAAACAACGTCTCTCCCTGCAGACCATTTACTCTGGGAGCTCTTAACCATAGTGAGAGTTCCCGCTCCATTAGGGACACAATGGAAAGGACGGATCAGTTCAGGGGTTCCTTTGATTTAATGGGAGCTGGCATAGAGAAAAAGGAACCAGATAGGTTATGGACTGATTATAGGATATGCGAAGATAATCTTGGACAATATCGTCCTGAGGAGACTGATATTTGTTTAAATGCCAAACATGTTATGGAAAACACCCTTTCAAGCCTGCTCAGCGACTCAGAACCAGTTCACGGATCCACAGGCTCTCTCTCTAGCTTGTTGCTGCCTGCTGATGATTTGGCCTGGATTTCTGGACAAAGAAATTCCAAATCTTTCAATGTCTCTGGGAAATTTCAGGCTTTGCCAACCGTGAACTGTAATGATGATGCATTATGCCTTAATCCCGAAAGAACAGTGTATGACCAGCACACTTCGAAGGAAATTAAATCCAGAAAAGTTGTACCTGGCGAAGTTAATGGAGAACACTTCTGGATAAAATTTAATTTACAAGCCACAGACAACAAAAGCAATTGTAACATGTATACCCATGATCTGCCTGGTCAAAAATCTAATCAGAGAGGTAGGACAAATACAGATGAAATTAAAAATTGTGAATTCAGTCATCTGGAAAACATAAGGCGAAGAAGTCACTCTGCTCCCCCATTTTACAAGTCCAAGAGAAAGCTCTCCTTACATATTCAGTGCCCCAACGATGCAACTGCTTTGTCAGGTTTGTTTTCTCTGGTAGGCATCTGTTGTGACCCTTATGGAAAACTCCTAAGTTGCCTTTTGCATTATATTGGCCAGTGAATGGATGCGTATTGGAGGATCTGTCCCAACCTTGCGGCACATCACAACTGCAAACTAAGTCAATACTTGATGCGTCCTCCTCAGAACTTCTTGATAGTACTTTGCTTGCAAAAAAAGAATCTGTAATTGAACTTAATGCAGTAAAAGCCCATGGAGGATCCAATGAAGGTGAATCATTTGGATTCATAATGACAAGGAAGTTTGTGGATGGTTGAAATCAACTATGTTAATTCATTGATGAGTTGTTAAATTCAATGTGCAGAAGCTGATGAGATGGAATATTCAAATTCAGACACTATTAAATGGCGAACCCGTGATTCTTTACATTTTTCTGTGGTTCAGGCAAGCTTGACATTTCACTCAAATTTTAGATAGTAGATAATTTTGTGCTTGGGTTCTGAACACGGTGAAATTCTTGCATAGTGCAGGGCAGTAATAGGGCACAAAAACATTCCAGCTATGATGACATACTTGACATATCATCTGGCATGTTGCATCTTGCTGGAAATTCGTTAGTACCTGAATCTGTCAGCCGGGATACACTTCAAGATGCAAAAGTTCTTCTGCAGGTAGATCGGAAGTTTATTCCTGCCACAGCTGGTGATGTTCTTATTGCCATCGACCAGGTATGGCTCCTTGGATTTTTAATTGATTGATATTCAGTAATAAAAAATCGTGTTAATCAACTCTTGAAGAATATTTGCATTATGAGTCTTTATTTTTTGCTCATCCTCAATTTGGTGGGTCAGCTAACCCACATTTGGATGAGGCTGAACAGAAATAGATCACTTGCGATATAGGTTGACTGGGCTCAACTTGACCGAACTTGCACTTGATTAGAATCAGCTTTTCATCCACATGGAATAGACACTGACCCAAACTAGTTCATATATGATGTAGCTTATATTGATATAGTAACATGTTAGGGAAATACAAGTATAACAAAAGAAGAGCTTATATATATATATATACAGAGAGAGAGAGATAATAAAGGGGCAGTACACAGAAGACTAAATTAAACCACAGAAACATCCTTGGATAACGGTGGATCTGTTACAATATACTTTTCACTTTATCCATGTTCAGCTTTGAAGGATACGAAAGTAGCATCTAACTCTGAGTTAGTAGGGATTGCTTTCAATTAACTTTTCAGTCATTGTATATTTCGTAAAAATTGAACCAAAAAATGGTAATTACTTTAATTAAGATAATATTCAAATTTTGAAATCAAAATGTCAGTGGCATATCTGACATTGAGCATATCTGAGTTTGAGATGCATATCTGAGTTTGGGTATGGGATCAAGTTGAGCATTGGTTCCGGGCCAGTGATAATAATGGAAATATTTGTACATGCACAAGAAACAGGCAAAAATCGTTGTACCCTTTTTCCCATTTTTAGCTTTGTTACGAATTATTTTATGATGCCGATTACTTTGTTCATTGAAGCAATATAACCAAATGGTTTTTCCACTGGCAAAAAAACTTTAGTGGGGGGTAATCAGCATTACACACTTCAGTGGAGATAGCCGTGCTTGCTATCTCGTGTTTTTAAAGGCTTGAATATTTGAATAATATTAATGCTTTGACTTACCGCAGCATGCTGCTGATGAACGAATCCGCTTGGAAGAATTGCGCAAGAAGGTCTAGTTTATCCTATTTAAAGCCCTTAACTTTTCTTTTTTGTTTCTCATGTTTCACAAAGTTATCATTGAAACTGCAGGTAATGTCAGGCGAAGGCTGCTCCATCACTTACCTTGATTCACAGCAGGAGCTTGTAAGTTTCTCATTCGATTTGATCGTCTTTATTATGCGCATAATTTCTTGTTCAGTTTTTACCACAGGTCACCATTTTGTTCATAAGATGTCCGTTTTGTTTTCTTTTCATCGTTGTTAACAACAGGTGCTTCCTGAGATTGGGTTCCAGCTGGTCCAGAACTATGGAGATCAGATAAAGAAATGGGGTTGGATATGCAGCTCCCATGTCTCGAGCGAAGGGTCATTTGCAAGGTAGGGTTTCAGTAACAGTAGAATCGATGATATCAATATTGTAAAACCAACTTCCTTTCTTTATGGATTATATTTTCCTAGATCTTACCCTTGCTTCTGTTATGATCCATAAGCAGGCATTTGTTTTTTTTCTGCAGGAACCTGGGCCTACTAAAGAAGAAGTCATGTAGCATCACACTTCTTGCTGTAACATACATCACCACCAACCTCTTTGATAGATTGTCTCATGTGAATGTTTTGTTACCTCTGTACTTGTATTCATGTGTTTGAGATTATAGATTCAGGGAAGAGGAATTATTGATTCTTTTGTTAGGATCGACTGTATTTCTAGGTTTTATTTAATCTACCCTCTAGGGAAAAAACCCTTCTCATCATATAACATTGCACTTTGGTGATCCATATGTCTTCGTTGACTTCTGCATACTTGGCTGAATACTGACCCAAGATCATGCCTTTATCAGTTCTCTTTCAGGAATTCTAAGGTCATATCAGTTTCTTTTTCCAAGAAAGATCACAAGAAAAAGTGAATGTAGTGGCCAATTATACGCTATATTAGCTTTTGGAATATCATTCCAACTGTTTTACTGTTGAGGGGCTATGAAAATGGTTTTCCAGCATTTTTTTTCCCTTTATGAATGCCATTGATCTTCAGAATTTGTTTAGATTACCGAAATCATGTTCTTTTTACTTTCTCAAAATAGCATGTATGGTTTCTTTGTATCGCATTCCTGAATCTTCTTGGTGGTCGTTGGGAATCCATAAAACTTTTCTTGAAATACGTCCTTTGAGTAATAATGAACTCTTTTGGTCATTATTGTCCATCGCAGGTGCCTTGTATTCTGGGGATCAACTTGTCTGACAAAGATCTTCTGGAATATCTTGAGCAGGTATTAGTTTCCTGCATCTTTTCAATACTTTGACCCTCATCTCTCCAAGTGATTTAAACCTTGACCATCTTGCTCGAGGTATTAATAATGGCCACTATACGCCTCCATCCCCTAAGCTGGCATCAATCAATTTTACACTGGCTGACGACTCTGGGTCACATCTAGGAGAGAGAAAAAAAAAAACCTCTTTTTTCGTTGCTTAAACCTTT
This sequence comes from Spirodela intermedia, assembly GCA_902729315.2. Taxonomy (NCBI): domain Eukaryota; kingdom Viridiplantae; phylum Streptophyta; class Magnoliopsida; order Alismatales; family Araceae; genus Spirodela; species Spirodela intermedia. The sequence goes on along the minus strand of LR746274.1, from coordinate 8,297,515 downwards.
CCCACTGTTCCCAGCTTGCTGATACGGATGGCACGTCGAGCATGCCGCCCTCGGTCCTCCGTGTGCTCAATTTTAAGGCCTGCAGAGGTAGGTGCTCTGTTTTCTGGCGCTCTTCTCCCTGCAGAGGTAGATGTGGAGTGCTCGGGGCAGAGGGACCGCACTTACCGGTTGTTTCTTCTAAATGACAGGCGCTATCATGTTCGGCGACCCGCTCCTGCCCTCAGAATGCTCTCTCATTGTGGATGAGCTCAAGGAAACATCACTCTGTTTCCAGGTGTGTCTGGTCTTTATCTTGGGTTGATGTGTGGGAAGCCAAGGCTTCTTCTGTGCCATGGATGATGATGCAGCTTTCTGGTGTAGTGTGCTCATGGACGGCCAACGACCGTGCCCCTCGTCAACCTGGCTGAGTTGCACAAACATTTGGCAAAACTACGACTGCATGCCGCTGGCCGAATGACTCCGTGGCACAGGCTCCGGCAGCATAGACCGAGTGTTGAACGAGCACAGGCCCGTCTGAGCTCAGCGAAAAGGTTTCATAATGGCTGATGATCCCAGAGAGGAGCATGCTGGAATTGTAGTATATATCCTTCTCCAGGCGCTCACTGCAGGTCCACCAGCTCATAAAAAAATCAGGCAAAGTCTCAGACTACTGATTCCATCCAATGAGGTGATTCAATTCTTTTGCATGATAAGTCGGTTTTTCTTTTTTCTCCTCGATTCTTTACCAGCCAAAATTTTAAAACAACTGATTTGGTAAGAACTATGTTCGTGATTCTTTTACTACTTTTCTACCTCTGAGATAGGTTTCCAGCTTGGTTGCTGTTCGAGTTTAAGCCAATTGATCCCTCATAGTTCTTTAATTCCTTTATATATACTCCATTACTGACTTGAATCCTTGGATAATATAAAGGGATTTCGTTTCCAAATCATATATGATAGAGATGTGACTCAATGTTTCTCATATGTACTGTTCGCCATAGATCATTTGCAGTTTTAAATGAAGAAAAAATCTCTGCGAATATGGGGAATCAGAGTTCCCCAGATCCATGTCTTTATTAAACTGAGGATCTGGTTGATGGAGTGTCTGTCCTACTTCTTCCCAGCAGGGCTCTTCAGACTTGAAGCAAATGAAATGGAGAAGGGTGCTGTGCTCATCGACAGGGATGCTCGTGGACCAAATTATCTGCGTATAAAGGTCAGCTTCTTGAAATATTTGTATGCACACGAATTGATAAATTGAAAAAATGCTTCATAGTTATGTGGTGGGTTACAATTTGATTGCCCTGCTATTCCCTCAAAAGTGTAGTGATCAAGTGGGGTTTTCTCCTGAGTGGTGAAGATTTCAAACTCTTTTCATTCTTTATTAGGCTTGAAATTGGCAGATGAATGAGGTTCTCTTCTATGAGAAATTTATCCATGTAAGTTTGTGAGCAGCTTAAATAGAAAAGTACTGATTTTTTTGGTGATCCCTGTTGTGATTGCATGAGGATGAGTAAATGTGTTTTCTCAGATTATTCTGTCTTGAGAATGATGCTCGGATGATAAGATAAAATGGATAGAGTGGAGTTCTCTGGGCAAAGAAGTATAATGAATTGCAATCAACCTATAACTAGGGTGGATATCATATCAATGGGCTAAGAGTTTCAAAGCTCACCCTGATTTAGGTGTGGATCCCAAAAGTGAGGTTAGAAAGAGTAATAGATCCACAAGTACATCGTTACAAAAGGAAGAATTGACAAGTAATTTCTTTTTTCATTGTGAAGAATACTACGATATTGATTATACTACAACTCTATTCATGGTCAATATGTTGCCTGAGTTATTTGGTTCATAAATCTCACATGGTGTTAGAGCCTATGATTTGCCTCGAGTTGAGCGCACCACACACTATTTATGTTGTCCACATGACAAAGCCACAAGTATTGACCATGCTAGAAATAAATGCGTGATGATAGAAACTTGGTCTTCTCCACTCAGGTCGAATGGTTCTTGACTTGACTTGGGTGGCCTAATAGTTCTCAAAAATGTCATGGTGCTAAAGATTTTGGAAAACTTAAGCAAATGACATCTACTTTTAACAGCTAGAGGGTCAACTTCGTGAGGTAATTATTTCTACTCATGGGATCCGCATGGTCAGAGCTCTAAGCTTTATTTTCGTGGAATATTAGAGAAAATCAAGCCTTTCACTCATGTGATGGCAATTACCTTGACTCAAGCAGTGAAGTATAGGAGCCCCCCCCCCCCCCATTCATGAAGGGAAATCATTTACTCTCCCATGGGTGAAAAAGAAATGAATCTCTCTCTTCACTTGCCTTTCATGTGAGCTGGGGTACCCCTGTTCTCCTCTCTTCTTCAGACTAAGCCCCTCTGAGTCAAGTAACTCTCGATGATCCTCTCCCGTGAAAAGTCAGTGAAATAACCCTTCCCAGTGGTCAACCCCTCTCTTGCAGCAAGCTCCTCGACCATGCTCTGGACTTGATTGGCGTTGACCCTTTCTGGGTCAAGCAAATTGCAGGCCACTTCTGTTGAATTCTCACTGTGGACCAAAGCCATGGCTTGGACTGACTCAAGCCCACCTCCTCTTCCGCTTACCAACCTGGCGATCCTTCTGATGGCCCCAATGTCTGTGGACTGGATGGGCACATTATAGTTGTCCACCCATCTTGTGGCTCCGATCACCAAAACGCCCTTTGACTTTGGGGCTTTGTCGGGCCCCACATCGGGCTTTGGAGTCAACGGCTGCAGTTCTAGCGCTCCCACCCACTGGTTGCCTAATGAATTGGGCTTGAAGTAACCTAAGTCTCGTCTGAGTGAGTCCAGAGTCCTTCCTTCCTTATGTGCCGCGCCATATAGGAACGTGGGTACTGCAGAAAGAGAAACCATTTTAGAGACGATTAGGAAGCCAAAAATGAGATGAATTGTGGCAATATTATCTATTTATTTATTTATCTAAAGGTAAATAAGCATATAATATCACATCATATTAGCCTGACTCTAACTAATGAGCATGATCAGCTTCTAGTTCCCAAAGATCAGGGTAGATCAGGCGAATCAGGCAAGCTATAGTTTAATCTGCATCAAGGAACTTGGCAAAAACCACAATACCAGCAAGGGCTACAACGTTCATGTAGTATTACCCACCACATATCTCCAGTAATAACATGATTAATCAAGTATAGAAAAGACTTAAAATAGAAAAAAACTAAAAGGTCATAACTGGAGTTGACTAGTGTAAGTGTATATATTCAATATTCACCCATGATCTAACAGTCTCATTGAAAGGCCAGTCCCAATCATAATCCAATGCATACTATCAATGCTCACGTTCAGAATTAATTGCCAGTGAGTAGAGTTGACCCATGCATGCTAATCACATGATTTAATCATCCCATTCAAGATATTGCCATGATTAGATATTGAGAGTCTACAGCTGCTCCTTAAAGAGGGATTCCCTTAAATTAATTGAGTTGACCTATAGATTTTAATCACATGATTTAATTGTTTCATTCGAGATGGTGAGATTTTCCAACAGTTACAGTGATTGCCTTAAAACGGGTTCTCAAGTAGGGTTTTGCCCACCTTCAAGATTTTTACCAATATCAACTGCCACAGACCTGGTCACCGAAGCAACCCGGTCTAGGGAAGCCGGAGACAAGGGGTGGAAGCAGATGTGATCCACAACCCCCAGACGAGGATGGGTTCCACTGTGCACCTGGAGATTGATGGTTCTGAAGGCTTCTTTGACCATCTCAAACACAGCATTCCTCAGAGGATTAGCATCAGATGCGGCCTCCGCAGGGAGATGGGAGACGAGAGTATACCCCACCCGGTTGTAGGCATCGTCCCTGAACTTGTTCACAATAATGACCTCCGGGAAGAGCTTCACAGCTCTCTCGATTGATTCCAAGGACGCGTGGTTTCGGCTTTCAGAGATGTAGAGCTTGCAGCAAGAGAGCAGCGAATTCATGGTTTTCTTCCCTTGGGAAAAATGAAGAAATGGATGTATGAAAATAACGGGATTCAGGCTATCAACAACTGAATTCGGTGATTAGTGGAAGGAAAATCTGTGTATCGTCATGAAAACCCCAAAAATAATTCAAATCTTAGGATGAGAAAACCGTGAGATATCATGGAATTCAATCTGTAATATCCTGGATTGCATGATAAACAGCTAGGAAACGAGCACATTATGGTGGAATCTTAAAAATCGGAAACTATGAGATCTGTTTTATTTGCTTTTTTTTTTCTTCATTCGGTGTCGGCTACTGTGAAGTGTTCGAAAATCCATTTTCACATCTACTGGATTCTCGACCGTTCGGAATGAGTCGATGCGACCTTGGAGCATATCAACATTTTGCCAGAGATTTGCCGTAGATGAGAGAGAAACTAACTGGAGGCCGAACGGCGGCGAAGGATGGCCGAGGAGACGCGGACGATGGAGCGAGGGAACTCTGGCTCCTGCCGATGCCGGTGACTTGTGCTTCCGCCGGGGGTGGAAGGAGACGACCAGACGCACGGCGGCGAGAGCGCCGGCTCCGCCCTTCCGGCGGCGAGGAGGAACAGCCCTGTCCCCGGCCCTGGCCCTGGTCCTCTCTCCTCTGCTATCTCTGCCTCAGCCGAAGGCCGCAGTGGAGATAATAAGGATGACGATGGAAATGGAGGGAAGAGGATGACCCGAATATGGGCCCACAAAGTTATCAGCACATTTGTCCTCTGCTCTCTGCATTGGAAGCCCATTCTAGCTCAAGATGGACCGGCCCATTAAAGACAGATTTTTGATGAGCTAGTTTGGAACAAAGATGGGCCCGCCCTGGCCCAAAAAAGCCCACCACTCCTCCATCAATAGGCCCCTTGTGACATCCCTTGCTATTTCTTAAATTAGACACTACAAAGTCTTGTTCATCATACATCAAGTTATTATTACTATTGAGTATTGGGCCCGAGCAATATCATGGTTTTGGATGTCTGAATTGTACATGGACACGTGTTGGGTGTGAACAAAGGCACACAGATGCACTAACAAATATGTGTGCCATGCAGAAAAGCACGCAACGACATGGGCAGACATTTGTGTTGTGCATGGAGGCATGTGGCGGCATGGGCACAGCATAATGAAGTGATGAGTATTGTGCATGGGCATGTGTGATGTCTGCAGGATGGCACTATTTAGCACAAACAAGGACCATAGGAGTGGTTGTGAAACTTAGTGTTGCCAAAGGATGGTGTGCAACAGTGTGGTATGGCTCGTGTGTCAGAGATGGGCTGATGACTTAATTAACACACTGATGAAGGCTACTAGGAACTTTGCACTCGTGGCAAAGGGTATCATAACATAGGATGTGAAACTAGCATGGGTAAGATTTATAGTGGTGGATAGTAACATAAGAGTGTGTACACAAATATGGGTGGCAGAATAATAGGAGACCCTCCTCTAAGTTGAGGAAGGGATTGAGGATGTGAAGGTGGTGGCAAAGTAGGCCAACCCTTACATTAGACACAAGGTAGGGTTGGGCTCATTCATTGATGAATTATGAGAAGTGTTAGTGGGTCCTGAAACAAACACAACACTATTGAAGTGCATGTCCATGGGTATATGTTGATAGTTGGGATGTGGCACACCAAATTCCTTATCATTGAATTTCTAGAGACACTCCTAGCTAACATCTTCCTCTAAAAAACTATTCATGGTTAATCTTTTTTATTAGCTGTGAAATAATCTTGTGATTAAATCCTTATTTAATTATTCAAGATAGTAGACACATTAATCCATTGTTGTCTCTTGGAATCTTGAATGTAAAAGATAATTTTGATGTTAAATTATGTGGGAGCTAAACTCAATATAGTTAGTTGTGATTCAATGTTTGATATTAATTGTGATTATTTTTGGAGAGTGAATGTGGGCAAAGGACCAAGATTTTCAGCCTTGATATTAAATTATAATCTATCTTAGAAATATTTGAAAATAAGGAATTATCAATTAAATAAATATCTATGGACAAAGGATTAAGTATAAACATATAAGATTGTATACTATGTATTAACACATGGTGTAGCACATGATCTATGTGGTGACACATGATAAAAATAGAATATTTCATTTGGATTATATTCATGACAATCTAATCATCATGTTGCATTTATTTATTCTATTTTAGTCCTACATGATGTCTAACATGTTCTCCAAACTATTCCCAATATAAATCAACAAGAAAATAAGGAATGGATTGAATACTCCAATTTTTAAAGTTTATCTTGATAGTGATATGCTTGAAAAGTACATGGATAAAAAGTGAAATAAAATTAGATGATTTAGAGCTAATGCAGATGTCAAAGTGTTCTCCATCAAGTTAGAAAGTTCACCATAACTATTAGAGATATTAATTCAACCCCCCCTCCCTTTTAATGTTTCGACTAATCATACAATTCTAACACATTTCAAACATGTGACAACATTGAGTGAGAGAAAATAGCACATTGATTGTAAACCTTAATAGATTAATGTGGTACAACATAGGTGGACATGCATAATGTTTGCATAAGCACATGATAGATAGACATGGATGGTGTGGCAACTTAGGTGTGGCACATGCAAAGTGATGAGGCTATGCTTGGGTGCATGAAACTTGGTCAAATTACATTGTCTAGTGATAAGTTTTTATTATCATGAGTTAATAATTAGTAAATAATATAGTTTTAGCCTTAACTCATGATAAATAGACTTATATTTGTGTTAAAGAATGATTTTTGGTTTTTAATTGATTAACGTGAATTTTTGGGTAATTATGTGATTTTATACGATTTTTAGAGTCTTACTTTTGAGATAAATGAAGAACAAGAAATAAAAATAAAAATATTGCAAAAATGGGGGGACCCGCCGGCCAGCCGAGCTCGTAAGAGGGTCGGAAGCGCAGTCGGGGAGTAGTCGTGAGCAAGGGCTTGAGTGGCTTTAGCTTGGACCAATAGGGGCATGTGTGCGCCACTCCCCTTCCACGTCACTGGTGGCCAGTTGGCTGTGGGGCAAGAAGTGATCGTACACGCAAGAGAAGGGACTTTGCTTAGAAAGTTAACATTACTATATATTCGCCCGAAAAATCGGCACACAACCGATGTGGGACTAAACCCGCGTCACACCTTCCTCACAGGCGGGCGACTAGTGCGGGTTCGAATCTTTCCAAAGTCAAAATTCATATATTTTTATTTAATTATTGTGACTTTCCTACAGATTGCCGGTGAAGGATTAAGCAACCAGAATCGCTAGATCATTGGCGAAAATCTCATCAACGCGATTTGCATAATATTGCTACTAAAATTGCTGAACAATTCGTGATAAAAGAATCGCGAATCCATCAAGTAAATGATCTCTGATTGATCGACGAACAAGTCGTCGTCGGGAAGAGGACGATCTGCCGAGAGACCAGTCGCCACCTCCTGAGAGCGTACCAGATGCGATGAAGAGCCTCCTCTTGCTGCGCGGATCTGAGGATGAAGCTCCCTGACATGCGCCCCACCTCCATCCAGCTCCTCTCTGTCGGGTGACAGCCGCCAGAGAGACGCAAAGTCGTCGTTTTTCCACTCCGCCGGGTGACAACCACCGGAGACGATTCGACGACCCACTTCATTGATCTCTAGACTTCGCGAGAAGATTTAGAGATTGCCCACGTCGTCTTTGTCCAAGGAGAGCCTTCGAGGCCGTGGACACTACACGACGACCCTCCCGAACGCTCAGGATTCTGGTGCATCGCCGACGCGTCGCCGTCGTGACGCCGGAACTCTGTTTTCTTGCTTTCAATTTAATTTACGCTTCATTTAGTAATACTTTGTGTGATTTTAATTTACCCAACTATACTTCGTTCAATTACGATTCTTCCGACTTTTACATATCTTAATTTGATTAATTAAGTCGTCTGTAATCACTTACGTAAGAATCACCGGGCAGAACTCTATTTCTGCTTGATTCGTGTTCGTCGGGTGCTGACATCATCATGACGTCCTCACCCTTTTTTTTTTTAAAAAAAAAAGAGCAAATGGCAGGGGGGTTTAGGGTTTAGGGTTTTTTTTTTTATAACTATCTTGGGCGAAACTTCTCAAGAGGTCACCCATCCCGATACTTCACACACCCAACCACTTTGGTGCCTCTCAAGCACATTCTTCAGAGATAGATGCCACATATGCCTCTCGACATGGTGGCAAGGGTGACTCTCGGCATGTTCTTCGATGCTCAAGGCATCTTGGCATGGTGGCATAGTGAGATGGATGCCACATATGCCTCGCGGCACGGTGCCTTTCAACACACGTATCCGAGGACTTCCCAAGGAGGTCACCCATCTAGGGATTACTCCCACCTAAACACGCTTAACTCCAAAGTTCTAATGAGATCCGGTGGCAACTCTCCCACTATGGGGGGTTCTTATAAGATCCGTTTGGACACTTAACTCCAGACGTCCGCACCCTTATTTCCTTTTTTTTGTAAATTTTAAATATATTTCCTTTCTATTTCCTAGTATAAAATTCGTAAGAAAATCATATTCATTGAAAAAAATTATAAATAATTACCATATATTATATTACATCCCTGTGATTGACCTGAAAAATTACCGCTATTTTTAGAATTTTTATTGAATTATAATTGGTATATTTATTTAGAAATACTTCTAAATATTCAAAAATTCATATTTTCTAGTTTTATAAATTTTATATTTGCGTGATTTAATATACAACGACTGAGTCACGTCATCTAGTCATAGCAAGTATTAGAATGTCAAATATTTTGTTATGTAGTGTAGTTATTTTATACATGAGATATGTCTTTAGTTATGACTATTGAATCGAGTCCACTTATACCATGTAATTGACCCAATAGTCTTTCAGCTTGTGTACTTAAATGATCTTCAACCTTAATTCATAATAGAAGTCATTTTCTTTCTCTACACTTGAAACTAGATCAAGCAGCACTACAAGCACATATAGCTAAGGGTAGAGGAATCTAACATGGTATCAAAGCTTCATGTGCTTCATGTGACTATACTAAAATGACATAGGTATACTTGATGGACTACATTTAAAGTGAATGAAAAATTAAAATATTTTTTAAAATGATTACATCATATTCTAATATTACTATAAAATGCCTTAGATTGGACAATGCAAAGGACTATATCCATAAATACCTAGTTCACTTTTCTAAACAAAATAAATACCTAGTCAATTCTAGTAAGTGTTGATTTCCTTTCGACTAAGGAAATGTTTCAAAATATTTATGAGGGGAGGCTTTAATCACCACCTCCCACCTAATTAATAGATGGTCATTGAGAATATTAGACAAAAAGCACCCAATAAAAGCCTTGGGATTTTATACTTTGCGAGTAAATTTGAAAACCAACATCCAAACAAAAGTGTATGGGTAGGTGGCATATGATCACATACCATACAAATAAACTAGGCCCAATAGCACTTAAGTGTATATTTTTAGCATATTCGATTACACAAAAAGGTTTAAATGTTATGACCCCACAAAATCAGAAATTTTATATTACACAAGATGTCACCTTCAACAAAGGAGAAAAGTATTAGAAGATAAATGAAAAACTTAGAACAAAAGGTAAAAAGCATGATCAAACCACATCTCAAGGAAAGTATTTACTTTCTAGAGATGAATTGAATCGCATAATCAAAGCCTAGAAAGGAGATTTGGGCAAACATGCATTGGAAAAAAAAAAGAATAAAACGTCCACACAAATCCAAAGAGAGATATAACTCATGAAGAAGAGTTAGATTCCAAATCTAGACAATAAGAAAATTGTATAGACTTATTCATCATGATACTAATAATCAAATAAACTACTCCTTACAAAATTACCTTTCCCTACATTATTTATCCACAACACACTCATCATTATTCATGAGAGTAGGATCAATTCCAATCCCAACTACACTATCTGATGCCTTAAGTAACATAGAGTGGAAAAAAGCTATGGATGTAGAAATGAGGCCATTAATTGAAAATGAGATGATAAATAATTAAACTCCCTAGGGATAAGAAGACTGTAGGATATAAGTGGGTATTCATAACAAAATATAATCCTAATGGATCAATAGAAAAATATAAGGTGAGATTAGTCACCAAGGGATATACTAAAAAAATAATAATTGACTATGATGATACCTTTTCACAAATGTCAAAGATGAACACCAAGTAATTTTTTTAATTCCCATGACAATAATGAAAAGATGAAAACTTCATCAATTAGATGTGAAAAATGACTTCTTATATGATTCCTTTAATGAGAAGGTTTATATAGATACTCCTTTAGGTTTTAAAAATGAAAAGAACAAAAATGTAGTATGTAAGTTAAAGAAATTCTTGTATTGATTAAAATAGTCACAGAGGGCTTAATTTGGTACACTCTCAACAATTATGCATGAAATGAATTACTTTCAAAGTAACAAGGATCATTGATAATGACATTTATATTTTATTAATTCATGTTGACAATATGATTCTTATCGCAGATAATTTATCATAAAGTGAATCATTTAATAATAAATTATCTACCTAGTTTGAAATAAAATGGTTAGAAAATTTGAAGTTTTTTCTAGGAATAGAGGTTGTCTATTGTAGATGTAGAATATTTTTGTCCCAATTGAAATATAGATTAGATTTACTCAAAGAAACAAATGCTAGTGAGATAAATCAGCAGCTATTTCCCTCAATTTAGATAGAAAATTAGGGAGAGGAGAGAATAGTCCACCAACAAATCAAGGGAGGTATCAAAGATTTTTAGTTGGTAAATTAATCTACCTTTATGACATGACCTAATGATAGTTAGTTGGACGAAACCAATTTATGCATGACCTCAAAGAGATACATGGTAGGGTGGCAAGATAGGACTTTCTCTACCTAAAGGGAGCACCTAATAATAACATTACATTCCAATCAAATGGAATAATAATTGAAAATCTTTACTAATGCATATTATGCATGTTCTATTGTGGATATACAATCTACATTAGGATATTGCTAATTTCTTGAAAAAGATTTAATCATACTACACAACAAAAAAAATTAATATTTTTACAATCGTGTAGATTATGAGCTTAGAGTTATAGGCTCAAGGAGTCTATAAAGTATTATGGATCAAAATAATCTTAGATGAACTCAAGATACAATATCAGACTTCATCACTTTATCAAAAAGAAAATTGAATCATGAATTCTCTACATTCATCATGTTAAATTAGAGGCTCAATGTGTAGATCTGTTCATAAGGGACTTCATGGTCTCACTATGTGAAAATTCATGAGTAACATGGGAATGGGAGATATCCATTCACCAACTTGAGGGAGAGTGTTAGAATATAAGATATTTCTGTAGTGTAGTTATTTTATACACAAAATATGACTTTAATTATGATTATCAGGTTGGGTCCACTTATACCCTATAACTAACATGATATTTTGTATACTTACATGGTCTTGAACCCTAACTCATAATAGAAGTCATTTTCCTTTCTCTATATTCAAAACACTATCATGTGGCACTATGAGCACAAACAACTAGGACTGAGGAATCCAACAGCAAGGGCCATAAGGAGTAGTTCTAAACCTCAATAGATAATGCACAACAACATAACTTGGCACACATGAACCATGTATTCTCATGTGAATGAGTGATGAGGATAGGCATATCTTTGCCATCACATACCACAAGTTCACGAGGCCTATAAGTCATGAAACAAGGCACCATAGCACATATGTGCTGCTGACATAGAGACAACACGATATAGTAGACGGCAACATATGGATAAGTAGGGGTAGCATGAGGTGTCAAGCAATGAGAGGATAAAGTGCTGGGCTCCCCCCTTATGGAAAGAGTAAATTGACATTTTTTTTAGCAAGTTAGCCATTCACATATTATGTACCCTCCCCCCTTATGTGAAGAGTGTGACTCTCTTGTGTGGCTGGTTGAGGATTGAAGAGGACACATCAATACCATCACATGGATATAGATAGCACATGATCAAAGATACTAAAATTTATTACTAAATATAAATATTATCCATCGCATTAAAATAACGGTCTATGGAACTAATCAACGTACTTGATACAAACTAGATGAGCTCTTAACATGCTCAATTGACCAATCAATAGTTAGGGGTGCATGAACTGTATAGGTTGAGTAACAAGATGTGTCAAGATTATGGAGGGAATGCAATTAGCTTAATATGAGAATATTTCATGACCCATGATGATGTAACAACTTAATAAAAATGATTAAATAATTCACCCAAAACTAAATGAGTAGCATGTCCTTAGCATGGGGCAAAGATGTTGTTGGTTCTTAAATGAGGAGGGCCATGGTGTTTACATTGCCCATTAATTATCTTAAAACTAATATGAACTTGTATTTATTTTCTTCTTATTTTATGATCTTATAGTCTATTTTTTTTATTAGCCATAATTATGCACATTATCGATCATAGTATTGATTGTGGGCACTCTTTAGAAAATTCAATTGGTAGTAGGAGTAATTGCAACTAAACAAGAAAATAAACTTCAAGATGTTTAATAAGAAGAAAACCAGTAAAATCTGCTATCAGTTCTACGATGATCAGTGGGCTCAGTGAGCCCATCACCACACTAAGCAAAACTAGAGTATGGTAGCCTCCTAAAAGAGTGAAAGAGTATGGTAGCCTCCTGAAAGAGTGAAAGAGTATGGTAGCCATCATCCAGAAGGCAGCCTGCTCCCCTCCCCTCCCCTCCCCCACCGTTCTCTCTCTCTCTCTCTCTGGTAAGTTCAACTAGGCTCATGCTGGGTTTGGCAAGGCCCGGGCCCAACCCAAGTGACACTCTAGCAGATAGGATGGAAGAACCACCACTACGTGAAGCAGCCAGAGAGGGGGGGATTGGGGTGGACTGAAATGACTAGGCCGGGCCAGGCTGGGCTCTGGACTTACCCGGCTCATCCACATCTCCAACATCCTCTCCTTTCCCTTCCTTTGTAAGCCCCCTCCTACACTCAATACCTCTCATTTTCATTGTTTCCTCTGAAAGGACAGGACACTGCATTGGCACGTCATCAACACATTGTCAACATGCACGAATGATGATCGAATATATACATATAATAAATATCTATATATATACAAGCATATAACTAAACTAAAAACTTTGGTGATAATATTTTCTATAATAAGTAAAATAACCTCTATTTCTTCTGAACTATGCAGATCCCATCTCAGGCTCTTGGCCACTGTGGGCTAACTACCTGCAGAAACCCAGAAAAAAAGTCCAGAAATGAGATAGGAATTCAGCATGAGTTGGGCAGATGAAGTTTAGTACGATGGACATTAATGAAGGCAGAATGTTCTTGACTGGTTAAATCAGATAAAATGAAGGTTAACCCACATCACTGGCCATGGCCATTACTATATTTAGAGATAGTACCAAGCTAAGATGGACATTAATTCGTGAAATTTGTCTAATCTTAGAAAGTCAACACCAAAGTTCATACCATGATGAAAATGGGGTGTTCTTGCTGCCAGACTACTTTTTGACACATAACTGCCGAATGATTTTATTTTTGAGTGAAATTGGGATACCGAAGAACCATTTAATAGGCTGGATAGCTAAGTTTGAGATAAATTAAATACCTGATAAATTGATTTTGGTTTAATCTAAGTTCTATGTGATCGAGTAATTTCTCTGGAAGATCAATGTAAAAGGATCTAAGGGATGATGACAACATGTAAATCACATAATCAAGAGCTCATATTATGATAAAAGAATCAAAATCTCATGAAGAACGTATTTTTAGCAAGATCCAGAGACCGACCATTTTAACAGGTTAAAAAGAGAAGTTTGGCGTAGAAGAAATTATTGATGAAGGAAATTTTTATTTCAAATAACTATATGGTTTAATTTAACTTCATGGGTTTATCCACCATTCGGTTCTTTAACATAGAGATTAAGATAAACCCCAAAATTAGATAATAAAGGCACCGAAACTCTCAATATCAAAGATGATACCATGATGAAAGAGAAAAAAATTCAAGCGAGATGTTGTCATTAGTCACCAGGTTTTTTTCTCAGCAGAGTATGATTATTGCATTTTCAGTGAAATCGAGAGACTGAGGAAGCATTTATCCAGTTTGTTTGGTAAGTTTGGTGTAAAATAAAAACTTATCAATGAAAATTTTTATTTTTTTTATTGAAGCTATAAGAGCTAAATTGGTCCCATTGGCTTATCATTCAGCTATTTTACAGTAACCAAGAACACCCCCCCTCTCAGGAAAAAGAGAAAAAATAAAAAAAAATCTAGGTACGGTAATTAGAATATCAAAGTTTAAATAATGTCAAAAGAATAAAAATCTCGAAACTGACTGTATTTTTATTGAAATCTAGAGACTGAGGAACCATTTAATCGGCTACATAGATAAGTTTGGCATAAGATAAGTACCTGAAAAATGAATTTTTTCATAGTTTATTTAAATAAAAAATTAAATATTTTCATTTACTTAGCCACCACCAACTGTTTTACAGCTACGTAAACTTAAAAAAACCTTTAAAAGAAAAGTCAGCCATGATAATCTGATGGGCCATAATCGAGATCACTGGTAGAGATATTGAAGAAATGCCCAACCTCTAGCGTGCTAAACACCAGCTGCATCCGGCTGGAGACAACAGATGGTTCTTCAGCGCTCCCTATAACAGCCAACTGTTCTAGTTGTAAGGTTTTCACCGGAAGCCTAAAATAGTCAAAAAAAAACAAAAATAATTACGGAATTAACGATAATGCCTTCACCATCAATCTTATGACGTGAAAAGATGAAGCTTTGGCTTAATCATACATGATATATAGGCTCCAAAATTTAACCATTTTTCTTCCAACCAACCTAGATTAAGCATATTGCATGATATATTGATAACTATCCATATCATGAGAGGCCAAATGAGATAATCTATCACATTATGAAGTGCTAAAATAGCCCGATTTGAATCAGAAATAGTATGGAGAGGAGTGGAGACAAATAAACAGGCTCATAAGGTTGACATGAGCATGTGCATGTGTTTTGTGTAGATGCCCGTACCATGCCATCCCTTTCACGTAGTATGCATTTGCTATGAGGGCACAGAATCCTTTCCACCTAGCCATGATTTCGTCGGAGACGGGCGGTGTAGAAGACCATCTGATGACAGTCGGTTGTGGCGTGCAAAGAATGGTGATAAATATAATACTTAACCAGAGAATGCATTCCTGGGCCTGCAATAAGGTAATGACACCATTTTGTAGAGCTTTCTTTTCGGATTAAAATGACAAAAAAATTGGAAAGTCAATCAGCTAAGGTTCTTCAAAAATTAAAAACCTAGGATTTAATTGGATTAACAAGTTTTTCGACAGGCTGTTTCGAGAATGCAGACAAACAAGCAGGTTAAAATATCTGGCCTCAAGTTACCTCAAAAATCTGAACAGGAATCAATGAGCTATAGAATTACTCAATTAGTAAAAAAATGTCACGGAATGTCGGGGGCTTAAGATGATACATAAATAGAAGAGAACACCCTAAGTTCTCTTATGGTTGCGATTTTCATCATATTTGAAGGCTAAAGTAGGAGAAATCATGTTACATGTTAATTTTGAGCATCAAATAGGAACACAATGTCAATATTGTTGCGCTACTCATAGGGTTAGTAGCGTCATCTGGCACATAATCTCGAGCTTTATGTCAGTATAATCGATCTTACGAACGATCCAAGACAAAAAGAGCAATTACTTTTTGGATTTTTTATGGGAAGGGCTGCTAATTTATAAGAGTCGGCCAATTTAAATCTATTTTAGCAATCTCAAGATTCTGCTTTGGCAGGAAAACCTACCTCCTCAGACAAGACTTTGTACTTCAAACTGGTGGCTCCACCATATGCACGTAGTCCTTCTATCTCAACGCCAGTTTCCTTCAAGTTTAAGAGTTCTTTCCTCAGTCCCTCATCAGTGCAACCCAAGGCATATGCATTCACCCCAACATTTATGAACTCCTGGAAAAAATAAACAAAATAGATTTTTTACAAAATTGCACTGAGAGGCGTAAATATTTTTTCAAATAGACTCAAAATGCATTCTAGTGGAAGGGAAACAAAGGAAGCCTGGTAGATACCTTTAAATTATCAGCACCACCACGATCAACAACATTCCTGTATCGCCTGAAGAGGCTGATTGCAATATTCCGAGATGAACGGTAATCTTCATCTAGCGATGCACAAATAGGCAGAATCTGAACAAAGTTTATAGAAAAAAGCGTCATGAAGGATTATTTTAAAGCAAAGCCACTGGCAGAAAATAGTCGAAAACCAGAAATTCAGAAGCTTTTGCATACCGGGCCCCTGTTTGGAAACTTTTGTTTCGGGTTCATCCATAGATAATGGCTCCTCAATTCCTTGAGATCATTTGAAGAACCACAAACAAATGAACAACGAGCAGAAACACTACTAATCAGCAAACGGGAGCGAGGGGTGTTGGTTGAAGCATTCTTTGGAAATATTTTAGTTTCCCCATTGGTCCACCACTCCTGGGAAACCTTGGAAAAGTGGATAGTCACCATGCTTGCCTCATAGCCAACTTGGCATTTACGGTTCTCAAAGAAGAACAGGGTTGCACGTATTTTTCTGGTGAAAGATAAAACACGAAAATGCAAGAGAATGTTCAGTAATCATTTTAACCATGAGAATTCACTTAACTACAAGGTTCAAAAATCTCATTAGTTTTCTCCCAGATCCAGACATGAAGCACCATGAGTTCAACATATGGCCTTCACCATCTTGTAAGGAGATACTTGACTCATGCCCACCCTTGGAGGAAAAGCCCGAGGCTTATGTGCCGCTTTATCACAAAATATCTCCAGAAAGAATATATTATTGCAGCAGAAACACACGAATAAAGTTATAATGCTGCATAAAGTCATGAAAAATATTTTATGTAATTAAAAAAGGAAAAAAATAAGTAGAAAGAGTTTCATACCCAAAAAGAGTAAGTACTCGGAAAGTTCATAGCTCATGAAGAATAAATGTCCTTATCTTTGATGTCACATATCATGTTTCCAACCATAAAGAAGATGAATGATGTAAAGGGTTCGTAAGAGCAACCACCAAAATAATAGACAATCTAAGATATCGGGACAAATCTACCTCGGAACTCTATAAAAAGTGAACGAGGTCCATTAAAATTTTCTTCCTTGTATAAAGCTGGTAAATGATTTTTTAAGAAAATTTTCACACGAAGACATTCATTTTCCTTGGGAGATATTTCATTCAAGGCTAGTTTGACCACCAGAAACTATCATCTCCAAGTAAGAAAATTTTAGCAAAGAACATAATCGAAAGGTTTCATTTTTTGGGTGGACATTCATCACATTCTTAATTTAGAGTAAAAAACTTTTTCTATCTATTAGACTTATTCTGCAAATGTACATTACGAGGGCGTCAACATATATCATGACATTATTCGTGGTAATGTCATATATAGCCTACGAAAAATGGGTATCCAATTTATTTGCATTCAACTAAAAGTTTAAGTAAATTCTAATTAGCATCCGTTCTCATTTGAAAATTGATTTATTTTCCATAAAACAACTTAGTCTATGATGCCTCTCCAGGCAGGCGACCGATTGGAGTGAACTATAATCTTTGCAATCCATCTAACGGACCTCTTGTAGTTTTCTCCTCCGTCCAAAACTCTTAAATAATTAAAATCCTCCGGGTACAAGAGGAATAAGTTGCCCTAAAACGAAGGAATTTGACGTCATAAGAGGCTACAAAATTCACCGCCAATCAACCAGTTTTCTTGCTTAGTCCAGTAATTTTCCGTCAACCATAATTTTCTGGAAATCTTTCGTTCTCACTTGAAAGACCTGAATAGGAACAAAGTGATATTGCTCTAAGGTCATTCATATCCAAATGACATATGTAAAGCTAATGTGAGGTTCTTCCAGTAGAACTGCTCACAGTGGGAAGACGGTTCACGCTGGCAAGAGATCCAACTGAAAATTTAAACATAAAAAAAATATTACCCAACTAACCCTTCCAGGACCAGCAAAAAAAGAAAGAACACGACATTGAATAAAACAGCTGATCGGAACAGGCAACTGAAAACACCACAAACTCTTATCCAGTTTCCCCACTATCTATCTCTATTTTCCACAAGTGGGGGGAGGGGGGAGGGGTACTCACCCTGTGAGTGTCGAACACTCCGGGACCCCGTTCAGAAGGCCGCCCAAACCTTGACACAGAACGGCACCAGCAACATAAAGTAAGTCACAGAAGGACGTCCCGGAAGAAATCAGAGCCGTGCAAGCTTCAGGAGGCCCTCTGGACCACAGGAATTCGAATGGCGAGGAGAGAGTGAGGAGGAGAAGGCGAGATCTCACCGCGTTTCGCTTTCAGAAGCCGGATTCTTCCTCCCCACCATCCCTACTCCCTCTCCCCTGCCTCATATTTCTCCGACGCAGAGCGGGAGGAAACCCGTGAGAGTCCAACCGTCAAAACGGAATCACTATATATAATAAATCAATTTAAATATAAATTAATAAATTATTTATTTAAAATGTATGATATTATATTATAAATATTAAAGTCTGATTGACGGTCCGATTTTATCGACGCCTGAGAAGGATGCTTAATAAAGTATATATGCAATTAAATTATTTCAGTGAGGCGGAAAAATATACTTTACCATAAAAGAGATCTGGCTACCTTTAATGGACCATAATGGGTTATGGCCCAACAACATAGTTGATATGGCCCAGGCCCGGTTAGAACCGTCTGGGTCGGTCGCGGGGACCGGCAAACCGGCTGGGCCAGCCACCGGGGAGGGGTGGAGGAAGAGATTGGGACGTTAGTGGTCGGTGGGCGAGGCCTTCCTGGATGCGGTTCTGAGCCACTAGCCACGGATGCGGTTTTATCCTCCAACCATGCCACGTGTCCGACGGAGGGCTCCTGTCAAGCGTCGGATCCTCATTGGATATGCACTCGCGAATACACATTCGCTATGAGAAAACCCTATCGGCACAAAGAGAGAAACGTTGTCCGTTTGAAACGTGGTAGTTTTCTGAGCAATACGCATTGGGAATGTGCCTCTCGATACACAGCTAGACTGCAACAACGGCCGGAGCGTTACCTAGTTGGGAGCGACGCTGATCATGTGATGGTTTTGTCGTAAGCACAACATTAAAATGAGGGAAAAGCATATTTTTTGTGTAAAAACCCTAGATAGACATGTAATTTCTCACCGACATGTTCATCAAGATATTTTAAATTTTCAGGAGTTTTTTACACATTCCGATAAAATTTAGAGATGTCTCGAACGTGAAAATTTTAATCCTCATGAATATTTTTCAAATAAGTAATTGAAGGTTGTCTAATATTTAAGTACTTTAGGGAGTTTTCGATAATTGTACATGAAGCGGAAAGACTTTAGACTTTCGTTTGAAAAGGTTCTGATATCTTAAAAGGTTTTTTTGTAAGTTTTGAAAAATAGAGGAGTCCACGTAAAATATCGGAGAATTGGAAAAGGCTTCTACGGACCAACGGCATCTTTCTTCTCCCTCCTCTTCTACCCGATCTGAAACAGAAGGCAGTGCTCCCCTCACCCACTCTCTCTCTTCCTCACTTCTCTCTCTGCTCTCTCTCTCTAGAGATCGCAGGATGAGGGGGGGACTGTGGCAGCTGGGGCAGTCGCTGACGCGCCGGCTGGGGCGGCCGGGGGGAGGGAGGCGGTGCTTCGCGGCGGAGGCGGAGGCGGCGCCGGAGCTGAAGAGGACGGTGCTGTACGATTTTCACGTGGAGAATGGCGGCAAGATGGTCCCCTTCGCCGGATGGAGCATGCCGATCCAGTACAAGGACTCGATCATGGATTCCACCCTCAACTGCCGCGCCAACGGCAGCCTCTTCGACGTCTCCCACATGTGCGGGCTCAGCCTCAAGGGGAAGGACTCCGTCCGCTTCCTGGAGAAGCTCGTCATCGCCGATGTGGAGGGGCTGCGACCGGGAACTGGGACTCTCACTGTGTTCACCAACGAGCGGGGGGGCGCCATCGATGATTCCGTCATCACCAAGGTGACCGACGACCACATCTACCTCGTCGTCAACGCCGGATGCCGCGATAAGGACCTCGCGCACATCGGCGAACACATGGAGGCCTTCCGTGCGAAGGGAGGCGACGTCTCGTGGCACATCCACGATGAGCGCTCGCTTCTCGCTCTTCAGGTTTTCATTCTCTTCGTTCTGGAATCTGCTGCTTTGTCTGGATTTGGAATGCTAATGTCTTTTGGTGGATCTTCTCATTTACCTTATCCACTACCTGAATTATCCTGCTTGACATGATTCCTTTTTTCAAAATTACTTCGAATTTTGGTCGACGTGTGTTGAACAATCAATCAATATGCATTGATTTCTTCCGCTATTTTTTTCGGTCCTTCTAAATTTTAATGCTAGATGAGAATATCGCTCCGATAAAAAAATCAGTGATGATGCAATGTCGTACGTTCGAGTACTGAAATTCTTCAATGTTTCTCTGATGTGACTGCTCACCATGACGACAGATTAGTAAATTCAGGAAGTGAACTATCTCTATTTGTTTCGTAAATCGACTTAGTCACATGATTTGCCTGGAGATAGACAGTAAAATCGACTTAGTCACCATGACGACATAAAACACAATTTTCCCTACCAGCCTTCTCGTTCTACTCGCAACTCTTTTTATCACTCTCCTCGGTCAATTTTCGTTCAATGGTTTCCCCATTATCCTTCTCACAATGCTAGTGTTGTATAGGAAGTGCCTCCTGTTTGTCTTATACATGTTGTGCCTTCATTCATTTTCATTACAACAGCCTTTTTTTCCTTTTTTTGCACGTGAATCTATATATATGTAGCGTTTACCTTTTCTGTTACTCCCATTTCACCATTTGAGATCCGTGAAGCCTGAACCATCATGTAGGGCCCTCTTTCTGCGCCAGTTCTCCAGTTCTTGACCAAAGATGATTTGAGCAAACTCTACTTCGGAGAGTTTCGGACATTGGACATCAACGGAGTTCATTGTTTCCTCACTAGGACTGGGTATGTTGCTTCTCTTTTGTTGAAACTTTCATCTTTACGCCATTTATTAATCAGTATATGCAGTGGATTATTGCTACGCCTTTTTCAGTTCTGGGGTCCTCTAGGCTGGCAGATAAAGTATCTAAACAGAGGGTGGGCAGTATTGACTGGTTTTGACTTTCACTGAACCGTATAGCAATTGAATTGGTTGCCTTCAGTTTCATGGGATACCTGGTTAGCTGCTGAGGGAAGTGTGGGTAGTAGTAATTAAAGAACCAGTGTTGGCTGTCGGTAGTTATAATGCATCTCCTATCTGTCAGTTTTTCGCGGCAGCAGAGCTTTGTCAAATTTAACTTTTCTCTAATCGATTGCCATGCTGTACTCGTCACTGTCTTACGAAGTTTAGTGAAAACTAAAATACTGCAACATCTGACATAAGCCTGTTTATTTGAGTGTTCTTCCTTCCATTCACCTGTAGACTTTTTTTTTTTCATCAACAATGCATTTTGTTCCTCTAGTACGATCTTCTACATCAGACCAGCCATTCTTGTAATAAATTTCCTCAAATCAACTTCTGGTAACTATGATAGTAATGCGTTTGAATGCTGCGAATATATACTGCTGCAAGTAATTTTCTCATTTTAGAAGCCATTCTCCTAATACATTATGATCCGCTTCGCTGTAAAAATATTATTCATCATAATTTTTAGGCTAGAAAGAAATTCCAGTAAATGATTCCCCACCGTGTAAGGAACAACTGGTGCGAACTGTCACCAACTTGATTTCTCATGCCTTCGAGTTATTCATACGTCTGCATTCATAACCCATTTTCTTAACAGAAAGGATTCCTCGCAAGGCTTTCTAGTCATCTACCCAGATGATCAAAATAGATACAGGAAACGAATTATCATTTACTATTTCGTCATGACCTTAATCCTTGCCAAATATGGGAGAGTCAGCAGCAGGGTGCCTACTTACAAGTTGGAGCTTCTGAGAAGCTAGGGAGAAGATCCAACACATTGTGAAAGATACTATTACGCTAAGATTTGATATTAAAGTTCTCATACTTACTCTGTGAGTGCCCCGATTTTCGTCACATGAACATTAGTAGTAATTCTCTGCATAAATGAAACATTATCAGGATGATTTATACATTGATGAAATGCCTGATCTTATGATGGGAGAAATTAGAGATTTTAGTTATAAAAGGACGTGTAAAGTTTGTAGATCTTATGAGGCCTTGTGATGGTTCAGGAGCTGAATGTATATTAACTAGTGTTATCATTTAATTCGTTGATCAATCAAGTTTCCATAAAATAAATTACATCTTTTTTTATGCACACATGATCGTCCCAAAATTTTATTTTGTTTTTCTGCCACAGTAATCAGTGAGATCCTCACTCACTGTTAGATCCAAATTTCTTGTAATTCAAATGAATGGTTTCCTTGCTTCAGACGGGGACCACAAGCTGATCAGCCTTTACCTTTTTCTTTCCTACTTTTAGAAATATTTGTCTTCTCCTCTTGATCGTTAAACCATCATGAGGCATATATTTATAATTTCATATGGGTGTGATTTGGTCAAGTCGTATATATTTGCACCCGGGAAGATCAGAGTCTACTACCTTTTCTTTCATTAGACTTCTCCTGGGATCTTCATGCACAAGTGGAGTATTTTTATTGACCTTAACTTATATCTGTTCCCCTTGAGATAGAAGATCCTATTTTTTTCCTAGTAATCTAATTCAGTCAAATGCTCTGCATCCGGATTTTCTAGTTAAATTTCTTCTTCTGAGATCATCAGCTACACTGGCGACAAAATAAAATAAAATCGATTATTCTTTTCTTTTTCTAATGATCTCCATTCCTCTGTTTTCTTAGTAAATCATGATTCCCCCGCCTGATCAGAAATATAAGTCAATCAAATGATCTGCCAGATGATCATTCATACACTTTTTTTTTTAATTTCTAGTAATCTTCGTCGTTCTTCATTCCCCTTCTGCTCATTCATACACATCTATACATAATTAATAAATTTGCATGTGATATGAATGGGATCCGGGAAGGTCGGAGTCCACATTCTTGCTCTAAATTAAATCAAGAAGATTTATTCAATGGTAAGATTGCCTCATTGTTTTATATTTCTAGTAATGCTCATACTATATATAATAGATAAACCAGCATGGTTTCATTTCTTCGATGTTGTGAAGAACGAGATTGGTGGTGGTGGTGGTGGCGCTACAGGTACACGGGGGAAGATGGGTTCGAGATCTCGGTCCCCTCGGAGCACGCGGTGGAGCTGGCCAAGGCCATCCTTGACCGCTCGGAGGGCAAGATCCGCCTCACGGGCCTCGGCGCCCGCGACAGCCTCCGCCTCGAGGCCGGCCTCTGCCTCTACGGCAGCGACATGGAGCAGCACGTCACGCCCGTCGAGGCCGGCCTCTCCTGGGCCATCGGCAAGCGCCGCCGTGCCGAGGGCGGCTTCCTCGGCGCCGAGGTGATCCTCCGCCAGCTCGCCGACGGCCCTACTGTGCGCCGCGTGGGGCTCTTCTCCGCGGGACCGCCGCCGCGCGGGCACAGCCAGATCACCACCGCTGCCGGCGAGCCCATCGGGGAGGTGACCAGCGGGGGGTTCAGCCCCTGCTTGAAGAAGAACATCGCCATGGGATATGTCAAGTCCGGGCTCCACAAGCCGGGCACGGAGCTGAAGGTGGTCATCAGGGGGAAGGCCAACGATGGTGTCATCACCAAGATGCCCTTCGTCCCCACCAAGTACTACAAGCCCACCTGAGGAGACCCATCACGGCCAAGGCCAGGAGAGAGAGAGTCGCCAGAGCTCTGTAAGTCGTTTCTCTGGTTTTACTGTACCTGCGGCTGGTTGCTACTCTCTTGTTTCGTTGGGGCTTAACGGGGAAGAAGCCGGTACTTTGCTCCATTCAGGTTTATTCTCTGTTTCCTGCTTGTTGGGTCCTCTGGAAGGTTTGATTTTTTAAAAAATTTCTCTGGTTAGGAGAGTGGTAGGGCGAGAGAGAGAGAGACAGAGAGATCATTGATACCGATCTTATAGTTGATTGCTACCCTAACCATCTAACTCAATGGCTCTGAAGGCTATTTTTGGACTTATCTCCCAACGTAAGAACATGGAGCAAATAATGGGACCGGAATTAATGATTTAACAAAAATATGATTTCCCATCCTTCATTGTTTTTTGTTTATATTGGTTCTTAATTGATAACCATTTTAATCACATTATCAACCACTTAATCTCTTAATCTTAGCTGTTATGATTCCTCATCAGCCCCTCATTATCATCATAACTAATGTAAATGTTTTGTTCATCAAAGTTCTCAATTCTTAGTGATAAAGTCGTCTTATGATTATCATTACTCATAAATTGTCAAATTTATATTATCATTGACTTTATGTTTCAAATCTTGAGCTTTTCATCATCTCCTAGTAGTTATTGACACCACCTACTCTTATTATTATGTTACTATAAATGGCTGTTTCTTCATCTATTTTACCAAATTGCCTTAGCTTCACCTCATATTTGTTACTTTGATGGAGGCTCCCATAGAAACTAAGAGCAAAAAGGGGAGGGAGGGGGAGTGTTAGGATCAAATTTGTATTTTTAGATTATCCTTTTAACTTTAGTTTCATATTAATTTGTGGAATCAATAGCTATAACAATTTGGCCACTTAGATTATCCATTCTCTCAAGAACACCACCTCCTTATATTCCATTAACTTACATTATTTTATAACCTCAACATATGTTTCAATTAGCCTCGAATCAGATTTTTATATTTCTACCCACCCAAGTGTTTCATCTAAATATATTATGTAGATTTAGATCTATAGATGACCAATCAAGTAAGCAACTAGCTAATATCCTTGAGAGAGAGAGAGAGAGAGAGAGAGAGAGAGAGAGGAAGGAGTCATCAGAATGATTTTTCCTCTTGTGAGATATTGAGGGGGGTTAAGTCCTTACATAGGGATTTTTCTCTATTAATATTTTTTATTTTAAATAGTAAAAAAATAATTCATTTTTTTAACATTGTCCAATAGTTACTCAACACTTCAAAGATTAATTGGAAAGGTATTCTTAGTAGCTTATCTTATTATTATTATTATTATTATTATTATTATTATTTTAGCATAATGTACAAAGTGATTAAGTAAAACTTGCAACCAATAATGTGCTTATAAGGGACTTTGGCATGTTTATAAAATACCTTTTTATAAACATAAAGTATATGTAATTTTCCTAGTATTTTAAAGATACCTTGCTAATATTTTTATAAACTCTTAGCATATTGTGGCATCTATATATTTTATGAGCATCAAAACTATATTGGCTCCAAATATAGTACATGACAAAATAAATATAAGACAAAGTATTATAATATAACCATAAAGTCATAATTGAATTTTTGGACCATTATAACACTTACAAAAGAAGAAATAAATGTTATGTAGAAAGATTAACAACCACATTGGGTTCATAGTTTTAAAAAAATAGTCAACATCTTTCATGAGCATTTTTTTCAAGCAATAATTTCTATATAAATATTTCCAAGCTTATGGTCAAGAAAGATCTAATTTGATAGTCATATGTTAGGAGATGAGTCCCTTTCTTGGATAGCAAAAGGAGTGCAATAATAAGATATAGAGAGAGAAAAACAGAAGACACCATATTCATGTGGTTTGAAGAATCCTGCTACATCCACAATCAAACAAAGCCCATGTTCTTCTTTCCTTCTTAGAAAGACAACCCCACTACCAGCCCACTATAAAGCTTTATTTACATTCTTACCATATACTCAACCTTGATCATTCGCCACATACTTCCAATAGTAAGCCATTTTTTGTCCTCTAAGAAAGATCCAATTGGGCCCACAAAGGCAACCTAGAGCAATCAAGTTGTACATGTGATGGTGCCAAAAGGCTAGAGTGTTGGCCCAATAGAGGCATGACTTTGGAGGTAAACATGTGGTTGCTTTCGTGTCTTGTGATCACACTTGCCAAAAAGTTGTGAATATTTATGAGTCCAGTCCTCACAAGAGTTGGGTTGCCAAGGTGGGTCAACTCCTTTGCAAGATAGAAAAATAAAGAGATTTGGGTTGTCAAAGTGGGTCAACTCCCTTGCAAGATAGAAAAATAAAGAGATTTGGGTAGCCAAGGTGGGTCAAAATCACTATAAAATCTCTTTATTTTTATATCTTGCAAGGGAGTTAACCCACCTTTCTCATGAAAACTAGTGTAAGGCCATAAAAATTCACATACCTAATTCTTAATATTAAGAACATTAATATTTTAAATTTTCTCTCTCCTCTAAATATTTTGTATCCTTAATGATGCATAGGATTTACACATATTTTTTTGGAATTTAAAATCCATAAATTATAAATATGTATGTATTAGAGTATTTTCATTTTTTTTAAAGACACATTTACTAGTTTATTAAATCACAAAATGATATGAAAATTAGAGCTGGATATGAGTCAAGGAAAAAAAAGGAGCATTGACCCAATCAATATGTACCTATGAGAGCATGGAATGGCAATACTGATGTAAATTTGTCATGATTAGGGTTTTTGATGACTGGGCAGGCCCAATAAGGCCCATAATGTCATAAGCCCAGTGAAAGCCCAGAAAATGGCCCTCCATATACACATAAAGAGGGAGGGAGGGAGAGAGAGAGAGGGAGAGAGAGAGGGAGAGAGAGAGGGAGGGAGAGAGAGAGGGAGAGAGGGAGGGAGGGAGAGAGAGAGAGAGAGAGAGAGAGAGAGAGAGAGAGAGAGAAGGCTTTCATGGGCTGGTCACATGTTGAGAAGAAAGGGACTTCCCGCCTAAACCCTATTTAAGTTCGAGATCTGACCAGATTGGGGAGGTGGGCCCGGGCAGTTGTCTGAGGCTTAAATTGTGACGGGACGGGCCTTTTCTGAGCTTCTTTTCAGCGCTAAGTTGGCCCGTACAGGGCCCGTTTGAAGCTTATTTTGAGCGCATCCCGGGCCGGGCCCGTTATACTCAACCCGGGCCCGTCTGAGCCCATTAACACCGACTATATAGAGAGAGAGAGAGAGAGAGAGCTTTAATTTAAATAGGAGAAAGAAGCTTGCGGGTCGCCGTCTCCGCGTCTCTCTCTCCCTCTCCCTCCATCTTTGCACGATAAGCCTGCCTATTATTTGTTTAATATTCAATTACCATTCTAGGTAACATATTTGTGGTTATAGCCTTCTCCGAAAGGAACCTAGCAACGGCTCCTCTTTGTCAACTCGGATATCTAAGTAGTTGAATAAATATGGATATATTATTCACAATTTGTTATCTTGGCGAAGGTGTACCTTAAATATTCGTCTGATTTTTTAATTTTTAATTTAAATAAAATATTATCCCCAATTTTTTAGTCTATAGGTGATAATTAAATGGATAAGACAGAGAGAGAGTCCCATAAACAGTTCGACCTGGGGCCCACTCTTTTTCTGTGATAAGCAAACCCCGGGGCCCTACACAAGAGAGAGAGAAGAGGAAGAGGGATAGAGAGGGAGAGAGGGAGAGAGGGGAAGAGGGATAGAGAGGGAGAGAGGGGAAGAGAGAAGAGGAAGAGAGGGAGAGAGAAGAGATAGAAGGACAGAGGGGGAGAGAGAAGAGGAAGAGAGGGAGAGGGAGAGGGAGAGGGAGAGAAGAGGAAGAGAGAAAAGGGAGAGGGAGAGAGAGAGACAGGGAGGGGAGGAGAGAGAGACAGGAAGGGGGGAGAGAGAGACAGGGAGGGGGGAGAGAGAGAGAGGAAGAGAGAAGAGATAGAGGGAGAGAGAGGGGGGAGAGAGAAGAGGAAGAGAGGAAGAGAGGGAGAGGGGAAGAGGGAGAGGGAGAGAGGGGGAGAGAGAGGGCGAGAGGGAGAAGGGAGAGGGAGAGAGAGGGGGGGAAGAGAGAGAGGGTACTCGAAGTCAAAGTTGGGGGGGGGGGGGCAGGATGGGAGGGAAAGTCAAAAGAAGAGAGATTCTTAAAAGGAAATTGATGTATATCAAATCACGCAACGCTCAGCCCATTATTAAAAAAAAATTATTATCACCCCGTCGCCTCTCCCTCTCGTTGACACAGTCCAGGGGTCCCCCCCACTCTCTCTCTCTCTCTTTCTCTCTCTCTTTCTCTCTCTCTTGCTGGTCGCGTTGGCGGCGGGGAGGAGTTGGCTCCTCTCTGGTTCTTCCTCCACCGCGTAGATGGCCGGTGATAGCTCTCGGTGTCTTCATTTATGTCGTGTTAAGCAATCGATACCTTGACCTCCTCGCTCTCTCTCTCTCTATGCCTACCTGCTAATCTTCCAGTCCACGTTGAGACCAAATTTCTCTCTGCAGAACCAGCGGGAGAAGGAGAGGGGAGGGCAGGGCAGGGCAGGGGACGAGGGAGGCGCTTTTCATCGTCTTCCTTCTTCTGTGATCGGATTGTGGGGTTTCTTGCTAGTGAATTTGGGGGAGGCGGTGGTGGAGGGGGTTAGCCTCCGATTGGAGGGAGTGCCACGGGAGGGCGGCCATGAATAGTGAAGGCTGTAGGGAGGGACTAAATGGGAAGGAAAGGGGAAGGTTGAGGAGAGGGTTGACGCAGGGGATTGCCGGGTTCTGTGTGCTGATTGTCGTCTGTCAGTTCCCTGCCTCCGCGACTGCCCTGAGGCCGATCAGGGAGAAGGTGGCCTCGTCTTCTTCGTTGGTGTCTTCGGGTTCTTCCTTCTGGATTGATGAGGTCAGCTATTCTCTTTCCCTATCTATAATCCTCGCACAACGCACTTGGAGAGAAAAAATTCAGGAAACCTGTGCAGAATTGACGAATATGATCCTCATCAGACTCTTATGCCTCGCATATTTCGAATTTTCAGAGAGAGAGAGAGAGAGAGAGAGAGAGTCGTCAAGTGATGAATGAAGAGCTGATCAATATTTTGATCGAGACATGCCCCTCTGCTAACCCTCGAACAACCCACCTTTTGGTTTTAAAGAGAGTATATTTTATCTCAATCGCCTATTTTTGTGGACAATATGGAACGAAATTGACATCATTTCTCTTTGTAGATCATGTATCGATTTTTAAGAACGATTCCTGTTGGTCTCTAACTCTCCCTGTAATGTCTGCGACAGAGTGAAGCCTATCAAAGTTATCACAATAAGACCTTTAGCATATCTATAGCATAATTGTCAAATTATAGTAAATGCCACTCATTTCATCTTTACTTCTTCATATATGTTTTTCAACATGTCTAGCAATCAAACAATTATCTGGACGGTTGTGATAAACAACGGTTAGGAAAGGACCAAACTAGTTGGAAAGCTTTGCCATATGATTGACCATGAAGATAAAAATTTGGGGCCATGAATTTTAGGTCAGTGTATCACATGGCTGAGTAAATGCATTTCTACCTCCAAAAGTTCATCTTGTCAGTCTCTTTGCGTGAGAGTGAGCAGTAATTTTTGTAATGAAAACTTATGCAAGCTTGTGCTTCTAAACCTGGTGGATAATTTCCTATTTTCTATGCTAGATTTTGAAAGTGTTTTTAGCTTTATATGCTATCAGTCCGTATTCATTTCCTTTTTTTTCACCAGCCCATTATGAGAAGAGATGAAAGCAACTTTGGTCCACACTCTGTCAGAAATATCACTGGAACATACAAAGGTTTCCAATTTATTCCTTCTCCTTTAAAGAGGCTTTATCCCTGTAAATAAATTGTGGAGATTTTGCTTAGCCTGAAAGTTCCGGATTTCTGATAATTTCATTAATGGCTTCCGTAGAAAAAATAAATTTCCTCTTTTTTTAGTATTTAACCCACAGACTTACCAGTAAAACAAGTTCTATGTTAGGGAAACATTTTGACCGGATTTACTATCCTATATCTCCATTTAAGATACACATTGTGCTGCTCTTGTTATTTTCATTTTTAGTCTACACTTTGAATGCTTTTGAATTTGAAAGATAACAAAGTGAAAGGTTCTTATTTTACACGTGTAGCTGGAAAGTAATTTGTGTACAAATAATGAATGCCACTACTGCTAATACTGATGAGCCTAAAGTTGCCACGGAAGCATCATTTGAAGTACAAAGTTACATTTACATTACACACCTAGAATTATATGTTAACATCTAGTTTTCATTGTAGTGGAGCCATCTCCCATGACCAAGGGGTAACCTGTTGCAATGCTCGCTGGCATGGCCATTGGCAGTGTGCTCATTGTTCTAGAAAAAATCATATGTCAGAAAGTTAAGAAAAATGAGTACCTACCTTAAATGATGATCACAATACCGTTGGAATTCTTGGTACTATTGGGCGATTCATGTAATTATTTGAATTTCTATATAATGTCTGGCCTCTATTTCACTCAGACATTAAGAGTACCTTTTTTCTATTTAAATAAAGAAGTATATATGGAGTAATTGCCAACTTTTGTTGCCTGGCGGAGGGGGGTGTTGAGGGACGCCAACATCATGATGTGTTGTCTTAAGAAGATAATCTATGACCTTTAGTGATGTTTTCCACTGTGGTTTTAAGAAATTCAATCAAATTGTATTAGATCCTGGTTTCTTAGGAGTCAAACAAGTTACTTTGTGTTCATTCACCAGCAATCTTTAGGAGTAGGTATTCTTATTATTTATGTTGATAGCATCCTCTTTTCTGGTGGTGACTTGGAAGGCATTGAAGAGACAAGATAACATTTAAATAAGCAATTTTGACCGACGATCTTGTATCAATAAATATTGCATGGTGAAAAGTTATTTGCAAAACGTGAAATACTGTACAATATTTATATAGCTTCCTAAGATGTTTCGTTGAGATGTTTTCTTGGGAGTTTTGAGGTACATAAATGGCTCTACTAGTAAAGGGCTCTATTTTTTCAATGGAGGACGCACAGACAATGTTTCTTTTTCTGATGCTGATTGGTAGAAGATCTACCATTGGAGGTAATCTTAACATTGTGTTGAGCTTGAATATAGAACTGTGCCTCAAACAACATCCGATGTAATGCGGTTGAAAACTCTCATTTAAATTTTGACACTGAATTCCAGTGAATTCAAGTTTTATAAACATTAAGGCGTCATCTTAATTCCTTGCAACTCGAGTTTTTATGAAAAAAACAAGCATATTGTTGTATTTTGCCATTTTTTAAGGGAAGTTGTAATGAGCCGGAGGATTTGCCCTCATACTGAATCCACAGATCAATATCTCATGTGACAAGCGGGTCATGGTTGATATATATTCGCCAACTTGAGGGTAACTGTTAATGTGGGTAAATATTCTACAAGTAAGTGGGTCTGACCAAGCCAATACAAGTAAGTGTTAATGTGGGTAAATACCTGATCCCTCGTATTGTTCTCAACTTCTTCCTAGATATAGGCGGGGACCCTCGTCTGGAGACACTTTAAGGAAAGTTTTTTTCTTTTTCACTCTCACACAACGATTAAAAGTAAAACTATTGACATTTGATTATCAAATTAAAGGTTGTAGACAACTTAATATAAGCTGAAAGATGCTCAAGCTGACATTGAAAGTACAATACTTTCCTGTAAGTACAATATATGGTGAAAGATGCTCTGCAATTGTATCAGTGATTCCAAACTTTTCTCTTGTGGATAAGGGGATTTTTTTTTTGTTTGAAAATCACTTATTGAAACGATTTAGTCTCTAAATTATGCCACCAATTCATCTAAACAAACTGTTGAATGAAATGGCTTAGCTCATGAACTATGTAGCCATTGTTGAGATTTCCCATGTTATGGTAAAATAGAGACTTGGTTGGTTTATCATTACCTTTCAGGGTATGGGCATTAATAGAAACTGGAAAATTCTTCAAACAGGTATCGAAGTTGGCAGCTATATCGACTATTGGTCAATACGTTGGTTGAGAGGGCCTGAGGGAAATGTTGACACTTATTGATCATGCACAAATACAATAGAATCTTGAAAGGAAGATGAAGGAGAACAAGCCAGACATTCATTGAATGCTCAGTGGTAGATTGGAAAAATCACAGATGTGGATCGTAGGTCATTATTTAATTACACGTGTGGATGTCTTAGGCTAAGAGATTGTTGGGGAAATGTGATACACTGAACAAGATTTTAAGACCTTCAGGAAGAAAGTTATTAGCAATAATCTTGACAGGAATTATGATGGATGAATCACAGGCTTCTAGGGCCAAAAATATTGTTACAAGGCGCTGCTACCATTGGAATTCTAAAGCAGCAGGCAGGACGGTAGTATCAGAGGGAAGTTTAAATAGAGTGCGGAAGATGGGGAGAGACAGGATGAAAAGATAAGAGAAAATAGATTCTCTTATTTTCTTGCCATCGTCATAGAAGTCAAATTATTCTTTATGCCTTGAGAAAATATTCATAAGATTAACAATTGACCCCAGATATATTTCTGCAATTTATTTTCTGATTTGAGGGTCATCCTAGTTTCTTTTCGTTTTTGCGGTATAATTGGAATATATGATTAACTGTAAGGTGATAAATGAGAAACATCCCGGACTCCATAGTTGCAAGGCAGGTGCTTGTGGGATCCGCAAGTAAGCAATGAACAGGGCAGAGATTTTAGGCATAATAAGTGAAGTAGGAATATAATGGAGGACAATATTTTTGAAAATACTGACAATCCCCGGCTGTTGGTAACCTACAGAATTTGGATATTCCAATACTATTTATACAGTGCCTAGGAACAGAAAGAGGTTATTGATCATTTATAACATTGATAACGTAAATCAAATATTTATTAGCTAGACACATGTTTGGCATGGTTGCCAGTGACCTGAATCTCATATTCAATCTCATGTTGTATCCACCAGTCAAAATAAACTATTCATGAAATGGCAAATTGAGAACAAGACTGTTTGTTTACAATTTCTATGCTGTGCGGCTCTTTTCATTGGTCTTCTTCTATGTTGACTTGGGTTAAACTTCCTGTAGGCGAATGGAAGCTTTTTGATAATGCCAATGGATCTTCAAGGTTCTTTCATTTTATGAAATCCCATGGTATTTCCGTTCTTGAGTTAGTGAGTGTTCCAGCAAAGATAAATGGTGTTCATTATGTTCAGGTATTTCACTCAATTGATTGACATGTTGACAATTTTCCTTGCTAGACATGATATATTCCTCATTTCGTTTCGATGATCATCCCATGAAGGTTTCTGTATTGCTCAGATAATTTTCTTAGAAGTATTAGCTTGCATTTGAAAAACTTGTTTATCCTCTGTATTTTCTGTGATATCTGGAATTACTGTAAAATATGCATTTGGTCTCGGATATTTGGATACCAATTCTGTTTGAGAAATTCTGTATTGGTAGCGTATTAATATTTTGTATAGATAAAATGACTGTAGCCCTCTGAAATCAAGAATATGCTGAAGACAGGGACAGGCCGCAGTGGTGTACTCATTTGTTATATTGAATAAAAGAATAGGTCAGTATTGTTGCATTTTTTTCTCTTGGAAATATTCCAGAGCGTACAGGTGATTATGAAATTTAAATATGGAGTTACTTTTTTAAAAACCATTTGGGGAAAGAATCATAGTGACTCCACATTAAACATTTGCGCAGAGAACTTTCCACTGGACTTTTTCCAAATTGTATCTTAAATCAATCAATCATCATGAAGAAACAACACTGACAGCAACCCTAAATAATTTAGAATGTCCCTCACATCAAAAAAATGTAAAGAGTTGGAAGAGAAAATGGATATATGATTGAGCACCATGGTTATTTTGGCAACTTTGGAATAAACGAAAACAAAGAAGAGAAATTATCTTATTCATTATTTTCAAATTCTGGAGAACTTTTGAAGAGAAGATTAGTTTTCTGAGTTTTATTAAGGCGCCAAGCATATTCCTTTGCCATCAGATAAAGTAGGAAAATATTTAGTGGTTGGTCAATGTAGGATTTTATTTTCATGAACTTTGATATAACCTCTGATATTGATTTTAAAAAAAATCTTCTAATATTATCCTATGTTCTTATTGAAATGGAATATGGTTCATTGATATTTGAATTTTTTTTGCCTGTAATATCACTGAAGTCAAATTGGGCGCAGCAATATGTTATCTTTTGCAGTAAAGGCTTATATATTTTATTCCTGTCTTCCATTTCAGGGAGCAGTTACTTTCCACGATGTTGTTGACAATAAACAGGATCTTGGGGCCGTTCAGATGAGAGTTGAAGGTGTATACATATGGCCCTTTAGGCAACTTCGTTTGGTGGCGAGCAGGTCAGCACATCTTTACTTGTTCTGGCAACTTCGTCTGGCATATGCATTTACTTGGTCACATCTTTCGGTGTCTCCACAAGATCATGCAAACAGTAGTGCTGTTTTTTCTTGTCTGATGGATATCAGGATACTGAAGTATTGTGTTGTCTCTACATTATCAACGGACAGTATCGTTTTTATATTTTTGTTTCGCATTGTGGATAATGTGCACTTCATTTTATGGGCAAGATCTATGATTGGGTTTACTTTGTTGAAATTATGATCTGATTTTGTTGAATCTTACTGTCGTAGCTACTCAGCCTGGTTTTTTTTTTGTTCTCAAGTTTAGAATGTTACATATCCTAAAGGCCGTTGATAGAATAATTAAATGGAACTTAGCACAGTTCCTAATTCCTTACGAAAATTTTAAGTAATATACATGAAGAATCCTTGTCCGCCTCATTTAGGTATGCATACTTGCAACAAATTTATGCACATTGAGAGGAATAAACACCTAATAGTTTCCAGAGATGGCTATATATAGGAGGATAGGTGTGAACAAAAGTTGTTGGGAGAAGGGTAATGTTTCCAGAAATTTGGTGAAAGGTATTGAGATAACAGTCTAACAAAGGAGGGCATTGGGTAGATGTTGTAGTTGACCACGTCAACAATTCATGCATTTATCAATGTTTCGTAGTGGCAGGAAAAGAAGGGTACTATTGGAGATGACCATTGGGCACCTTCCAATCTTCTAGAAGTACGTCATGCAGAGTTCACCATTTTGAGTGTTAGAATACACCCCCAAATCATGCATGCTGAAGTAGAAAAAGTCATGTCATGTGAAGTAGCTAAAATAATCAACTCTTTTTGAAGTCACTTCAGCTGATAACCAGCATAGTGGGTGTGCTTCCTCACCTTGGGACAGCCTCATATCAATTATCTTCCATCTACCAACCTCTGGCCTGCTCCAAAGTGGATGCGTGTGCCAACGTAATGCTTGAAGTGCTGATTAAGTAATCATACAAGCGTACTGGTCTACCTTTTTTTAGTTTGAATAATGGCGGTGGTCGCTTGGAGAGTATTAGCTTTCCTTTTTCATTTTATCACCTATATGCTATTTTAATCCACCATATTGTTGTGGTTTTCTGAACAAAAAAAACTCTCTGATGAGTCAGAGTTTGAATATTGTTGTTATTAATGAACTACACCTTTTTATTTCTAATGCACCAGTTTTCATCATGTAGTGGAACAGATGGGGAGTCTGGACAAGAAGATTATTTTTCTTCTAATCCTTATCATTTGGTAAGCACTGTCTATTCTTTTACGCTTTATTCCAATATGGGTTTCATTGTTACTTCATGGTTCATTTTAAGATCATCCCTTTTATATTGGACATCTTGCTAGTTAAAATTTCACACATGTCATAAAGGACACACCAGCAAGCAAAAGAATTTAGAATTATGTTATTGGAACAATAGAACGTCATCTTCTACTTGGTGTCATTGCTATTGATTTATTGTGATTCATTTGCTGACTTCTGGTGATATCTTCCAAGTTTATTTCCTGTATGTCAGATTTGAGTTGGATTCTCTTTTATATTTTTTTCTCCTATCTCTAAGCTAATGACTTTTATCTATATCTTAATATGATCCTGAAACATCATACCCTATTATTAAAAGCATTAGCAGGGTGTTTTGCACCGTCCAGGGCAGCTCTTCTTTGACTGGCAAATAGTGTTTTCTGGTTGTGGTATACCAGATTGATCATTAGCTAGAAAAGTCCCGTCGTTTTGTTGAGGAAGCTGTACTTTTCCATGGATGGAGAAATGGCCTTCTTGAAAAGTGTTGTAACAATTGAAGAAAGTCAAAGGCAATGGGTGGAAAA
Source organism: Spirodela intermedia (assembly GCA_902729315.2). Classification (NCBI taxonomy): domain Eukaryota; kingdom Viridiplantae; phylum Streptophyta; class Magnoliopsida; order Alismatales; family Araceae; genus Spirodela; species Spirodela intermedia. The sequence continues at coordinate 8,261,337 of LR746274.1, read as the reverse complement.
TGCTTCTGAGATGCTTTATAGGTAGTGGAGGGCATTAATGAAAGAAAGGAGAAATGAAAACCCAGAATAATCCTCTAGAAGTGACTATCCATATTTAGGTTGCATGATATTTGAAGTGTTTCAAAATTGGTAGAAATCAACTCTCTGCCATGGATGTCAGGAAAGCGTCTCTTTGAGCACCCAGAACTAGATTGTACATCATGCGGATGACTTTGGAAAATTCCATACTAATCACATTCTTTAAAAAATAGAATGCCCATATCATGACCCTTTCTAAAATAATTACTTTCCAATGCTGGTTTCTGCCTATGCCTATCTTTGTTTGAATCCAAGTATTATCTTTGGGATATAACTTACTCTTGTCTTGCTCAATTTTTATGATCTTTGGACTTGGTTATGCAACTATTATATTTCAAGTTCAACGCAGTTGATGAGATCCCTCATTGTTACCGACTCATTTTTGCCATGTGGATGACAACTGAACCAGTAACTGCTTGCTTTTTATTTCAAACAGCTTGGCGCATTTTCTTCTCAGGTGTTTCCAGAGTCTGCAAGAGACAAGATCCAGTGGAAAAAATGTATCGTCATTTTGCTTTTGGCTTTTCATGATTTAGTTTGCAATGCCCTGGGATCCTCTTAAGATGTCTTCTTTTGCAGCACTTATGCGTGATCTGGAGAAGCATTGTAGCATAGAGATAGCGGCTCAGCTTTCACCTATCTCACCCAGCCAAAGCAGTAAGTTTTTTTCTAGATTTATTGTAAGATTTTCTATTGCTCACCTGTCATTGTAACTAATTTAGTTCGGAGTTTTCTGTGATAATGGGCAATCAGATAGTGGTGGCACCAATTGGATTTACTCTTTACTACTAGTCTGTTATACCAGTTGTATTGTCGTTCTTGTGATGCGCTAGGTTCACAGGTATCCTTCAGAGTAAGATTGTTAGAAGCTACCTTTGCATGTCAATCATTGGATGATAATCGGTCCCCTGCTTGGCATTTTTAATCGCATACTTTGACATGTATAACCATGTCTCCGGCTTGTTTTATTTTCGCCAATTATTTTCAGTGTGATGGTGATCTTGAGTAGAGTTCTTCCAAACTGTGGTAATCCGAATCTATCAGTTCACCGAAGGGAGAAGGGATGGGACCGATATCATTTGCTATGCTACATACATTACTCTAGGTGTTCCCAAATCTATGCACAATTGGCCTAATTAGGGGTTGAATTGTTCTGGGATTGACCGAGATTCTAGAACGCTTCCCGATGGTTGATGATCTTATGGATTCGGTGCTCCAAATTAAGGTGGTGCCGTTTTATCTTTTCGCTTGTTTGAAGTCTGATATGCTTCATGTAGTCACATGCAGGAATGAAGTTCAGTATTTTTTGGAGAAATGGAATGTACACTGAAATACCTCTGAACTGACCTATGTGAGTGGTATATACATATGAACTCCAGGAATAACTAGCTACCTTTAAAGGGCCTTTGCCTCAGAGACCCAGAAGTGTTGTTGGCAGATATTCAATGTATAGTCTATCACAGTGATTTTAGGTGCATGTTTATGATCTGCATTTCTGTGTTGCTCAGATGCACTTTACAAGATCAACATTAAAGTGTTTTTCTGAATTTCTTTGAAGTGTTTTTGGTTTTCAATAGTAGCCGGGCAAATATCTTCTAGTGTCGTTTTTACAATTGAATATATTGGTAGGATCGTGATAAACTCAACCTAATCCATGCTTGTAGCATACTGTGATCACATTCCTTGGGATGTCAAGGTTTACCAGGTAGGATGTGTTAGGGGCATTTCTATTAGTAACGTTATCGTCATTATATAGATACTTCGACGGGTTTTTATTTCCAAGACCATGTTGACAATTAAAGATTTAGGTTTTATAGCCCTTGAAACCGTCATTAGTAAGTGTACAGCCATTAAATGAGAAAATAATGTTGCAAGCATGTATCTACTATTGTAAGTTTCTCACCTCCTTGACCTTAGACAAAATGAAGTTTTGATAAGGAACCCCCTCGTGCTGTAACTGGTAACCAGATATTCTAAGAGCTCGGGGTTTAGAACATCTGTTCAGGGTGCCATTTCCTCGCTTATTCATTTTTATTGAAAGAAGCGCCTCTGCTTGCCCATGGGCTGCGAGATGCCTGTTGTGTATTCTTCTCCATCCTCTCGATTGCTAGTTACATGACTAGGACTTCAAACAAGGGTAAAGATAAAATGGCACTACCTTAATTTCTAACCCTAAATGCATAATAAACTATTTGGAAGGGTTCTTGAATCTTGCCCAACCCCAGAACAATTCAGCCCCTAATTTGTCAATTTTGCACAATTTTTGGAGCATCTAGAATAATGCATGTGGCATTATTCTGGGATCGTTCTACCATTTGAGAGGTCCTGCTTGGTGACTGGCATTCGAGAGGACAAAATAGACTGCTATTTTGGAGTGATTGCCTGCAGAGTGGAGACTTAATATGACGAGATTAACCTGCTATGCATTTGGGCAACTTGCATGACAAGACATTATGAGGCATATGAATAGTGAACAACAAAACAGTTTCTAGGAAAACTTCATTTCCTAGAGCTTCTTTTGTGAATAGATATAATATGTATTAATACGATCATTCAAGATTTCTTCCTAAGACAATGCTTGGATCCATCAGTGGGGAGTGGGGTATTTCCTGTGATCTATCATCACGCAGGAAATATTAATTAGCCACCGACAAGTGATAATTAATTGGAGGCTCATCATTTTCTGTAGAAACTAGAACGGAATGAGATCTGCTTGTTTTGCTGTGATTCCTTTATAGCTAAAAAGTGGGCACTCTGTTGACCAGTAAAATTTATCGGCTAATGTATCTTGGTGTTGTCCATTTGTAGTTATTCATAATTGAACTTTCAGCTGTTCACCAGGCATAAAAATCTTCATTCAGACTGCCATATTTACATGGTCTCTAACGTAACTACAGACAAATATACATAATGTAACCATGGACAAATAAAGAAAATAATCTTGGCAGCAAGCACATCAGAGATGAACTAAAATTACCTGGGCCATTCAGTCTCAGAGGAACGATAAAAACTCCAATTATAGTCAGCTTCATAAATTTCAAAATAAATGCACAGAAATTGGGATGCACCAAGACCATATTCTGCCACCTCACACATCCCCTTTAGCCTGCATCCAGCCTATAGTGTGATCAATCTGGGGAATACATTTCTTTTAAAACGATTGTGCTGAAAGAAGGCCGGTTGGAGGGCATGGTGTTCATTGAATATGCCTTTCATATTTCAGCTTTACTGTGTCAATACAGTGCTTTAACTTCCAATGGGTTACTCTGGTAAGTGGGTTTATGTCTTTTATCCGTTGATACTGAATGCTTCCGCTCGAATTTTTTGGTACCACCACCTATTCGTATTAAATTAAATGAAACTCTCTTGTTTGTCACATTATCTATGCATTGTTGGTAGATAATATATTTTTTTAGATTTCATACATCTTTTATCAGTTGATTCCAAATGTTCTCGTTCCAACAGTTTCGTTGTCATCATTTATTCATGTTAACTTGCATGCAACTTTCTCGTTTGGCATGTGATCTTTGTGTTGCCAGTATGTTACCCTCTTTTCACCATCGTTATTAAATTGTATTTTTTCCTTGCAATCAGATGGAGATCATGAAAGATACCATTTAGAGGGCATAATGGAGAGTCCTGGAATTGGTGATGATGGAGAGTGTTTCTCAGCAATTAGCCTAAATGCCACTTCAGTAAATATTGAAATATACTATAACAAAGCAGTTAATTACACGCTCATGGTTACACTTGTATCCTTTAATTTGGAAAGGAATTATTATGTATTGATATATTATTATTTACGGGATTTTCGATATTCTTTTTTTGGAATTCCTTGACAGTTTAACAATAGGTTTCCTTCCTCCAAGTTCTTTTATTGATTCGACAAATGGAGCATAGCAATACTCAATCGGTAATTTGATCTACATTCTTTCAGGCGATTCATAAGAATTGACTTGAGAATCAACTCTTTTAGTGTCCGAGAAAGCCTGATATTATTATTTTATTACTTTTAAAAATCTCAGGGGGCGGCCAAAGTTTCTATTATAATGATTGGGCAGCAAGCTATTATGGATGCTTATCTTTGTCTCCTGCATCTAACTGCGGGTATTTTGGTTGGTGAGTGCTTCCTATTCTCACTTTTACTTGTGTTGCTCTTTCATCATGAATTCAGTGTGAGGCACGTGTTGGGACTAAATACAGAGATCATATAATTGCCAGGGGGAAGCTACAGGTGGATGCTGTCTAGAAGTGTCTCAGTAACACTCATGAGATACCATATTTCTAGTATTTTAGTGGGGATCCCTGTTATCACAATAAAAGGGAGAAATTGGCCATCAATAAGGCAATGATGAATTAATGATGTTAATTGATTCATTGTTGGGCCCAGTTAGTAAATTAAGCCCTGTAATGGCCTTAAAATATTGTGTCTTGCGTAATGCGTCTGACATTCCATAGTTCACTCCCTCACCCTTCGCATACAGTAATGCCTACCCTCTCTGTCATGCAACTTTGCTTTTAAAAATTCCCATTGTCCTTCTTATCCCAAATAGCATAAAGCATGAAAGATGAATCTGAAAGATGACTCATAGCTTCCCATCACTTTTGTGCATCACTTACTTTTTATGCTAATATGTCAACTACTCCACTAGACGAGAGGCATTTTCTATTTTACCAGTTTATCATGGAAAAATTAGTCCTCAAGAAACAAGTGGTCCAATAAGTCATCCTTCTCTTCACATCGGTCATCCTCGCTCCTTGGGTCGTACATAAAGAGAAAGCTGATCATATGTGGGTAGTATGACAAGGAATTTCGACATTAGTGACGGAGTCACCAATGTTAACCATCAAGGAGCGAGGATCTAGCTTTAAAGAAGACTTAGACATGACAACTCCAGAAATGCAAATATCTAACTTTACGAATGAAGATATTGATCGAAACATCAGGATAGAGAAAAAGTTGGATGAGTGAATATGAGCATCAGTCCAATTAGCATGACGAACTTCACAATGAGCTATGTAATCTCTTTGAATAGTAACTGGGCTGTCCGACTCATAACCAATTGGACATGAGTGCAGTAGGCTCATCTTTATAGTCACAAGTTTACTTTTGTTCTTACGAATTCAGGACAGCTCTTAGCACACTCCCCTGTGAGCCAGCATACCAACTTTTGAGCGTTGTTATGAATAATACCAGTACCCTGTGAACTATATCTTACATGGTTTTAGTTTAATGAACTTTCTAGCTATCATTTATAAATCTGGAATTGAATCATACCGTCTTGGTGTGCCATCGTTCAGTTGATCTTTGTTTCCAAAATGACTTATTTTGTGATTTCTTTCTCTAGACAGGATTCATCAACTGTTGTACGTGTTTCTATTTGCATTTAGCACTTGCCTGTGCTTCCTACATTTCTATGTTCTGTAGAGCAGTACATTTTATCTATTGCATAATTAAACCAATCATTTAGTGGGCCTGGACTGGTCTCAATATCACTCTGCCTTACATTTGTTTGCAGAATCCCTGTTTAATGCTTTTGCAACTGCTGCCTTCTTCAAGTTCGTAGTTTTCTCTATCTTTGAGATGAGGTACCTTCTTGCAATATGGAAAGCTAATAGACCTTTGAATAGCGGAGAAGGTTGGGAATCAATGAGACGTGAGCTATCAGTTCTTTATAGCCGTTTCTGTAAGTGATCTAATGATATATCTCCCTTATTTTTTGTTTTTTTGGTTCCAGTTGATTCAGATTGCTTTGCCTGTGACCCCTTGCCTATGAAAGTATATATCACTCTATGAAGGAATTATTCCTTGGGCTATACTGCCAACGAAGGTCTATAATATTCTGGTGTCAGATTCAACAATTAGGAATATCTTGGTGACAGGCATTCATTGTTCCCTCCATGACTTGATTAATGATCTTCAGTGGAAGGAGAATATAGTTTTTGATGTAGTCAGGTCACCATTTGATTTTAGCTTTTTGTTCAGATAGTCCCCAGTAATTTTTGCATACATTATTTATTTATTAATCTTTTAAACTTAGAAGGTACAGCAAATATCTTGGAAATTTTCCTGAATTTGAGATTTTCTTTAGTCTACTTCCAAGGAAAAAAAGGTTCCTTAATCCTCGAAGAAAACACTCATGGTTCACCTATATCGAAGGATTTTAAAGTATGACTCCTTACAAAAACCAGAGTATCTTTGTAGGGTGACCAAAAGCACATATCATGGAATTATGTGGACCGAAAGAAGATGAGTTCATTGTTTGATCTTGTAGATGGACACCATAGTTAGTTATATCTATATGACCAGTAACCCCATCTATTATTTATGGTGTTACATTAATTATCATAATTCATATAAGATCATCTTCTCTGTGTTTGGTCTCAAATTCATACGATGTTTCTCCAGTGAAGTACCACGTTTGAAACATCAACTTGCCTATATTTATGTCAAATATCTGGTTTTGTATTACTGATGATTTATGAGATCCCCTGGTGCCTGATATCCATGTTTCTATTTTCAGATGGTGTTCTTTTGGGGGGTATCCTGGTCATGTATGAGTTCCGGAGCATCTTGCGTTTTATTCTCTTCCTCATGTACTCCTTCTGGATACCTCAGATAGTGACCAACGTTGTTCGTGATACAAGAAAGCCACTGCATCCTCATTACGTATTAGGCATGACTGTCACTCGACTTGCAGTTCCATTATACATATTTGGTTGCCCGGACAATTTCATGAGAATTGAGGTTGATAAGACTTGGTGCATATGCTTGGGAGCTTTTGTTGGAGTACAGGCAGCAATTCTCCTCCTGCAACATTATCTTGGCTCTAGATGTTTCATACCTCGTCAGGTTTGTGAATCGACTGCCATCTTTGGAATTCCATCCGAGATGATCCTTTTTGATGCTGAGTTTGATTCCTTATTTTCCTCTAGTATAATTCTGGACACTTGAATGGGATGCTAAAACTTGCCATATTTCTCGCGCCACCTGTGTCTGATGCACTCCAGCAAGGATTTTGCCATAAAAGCTGGTGATGTCTAGCAGGTTTGGTGAGATCTAACTAGAGAAACTACAATGATATCTGGGTTGGAACCCAAGATGATGCTTTATTTTCCTCATCCTCGTGACCTTTCTAATGAGATGAGATGAGCAATTTATGGCCTTCATCTGCCTCAAGCGAGCTACGATTCTGGGAGAATTAGGAAATTTTATGGGCAGTTGGACTGATCTCACTCTGATCACCATATTCTGATCTAGAGAGGGCTTAACATAGAAAGATGCAAGGAGCCATATTGGGGAAAGTTTCTGTGACTAAAATATGTTCTACCATTTCAGTGATGCCACTTGTATTTACTAGGAGATGAGGGAGATGGTAAAGAGAGGAGATTGGCACAAACGAATGGATAGGATCTAACCCACATAGTCACTCAGGAGGTTATATTTTCTATTCCTTGAGTATCAGGCCCTGCACGGAAATGCTGGCTTGCCCCTTTCTGTAAATCCCTTGGCTTCTTTTTTAGTGGGACTGGGCTGGACGGGTTCCAGTCATGGAGTGATGTCACATCAGTAGAGCTATACTTTCTACTCAAGTGGAAGATTTCAGTAAAACAGGCTCCAAATTGAACTTCTAAAGTCTAATTTTCAAGTAAGATGAAAAGGCAGAGGAATTCAGTGGCTGCAACTGAGTTGAAGTGTCCCACTAATATTTTCTCCATCCTAATCTACTCTTAGCTCAGAGTCTACGATCTAAATAATGTCAGCTGGTCAAGTGTTTATTTTTTCCTTCTGTTTAAAGAGATGATATCTCTAAATTGCAGTCGTTTGCTTCAAATCAGGCTTTGCATTTCTCTGTGCTTATGATAGAAGACTATGATACTTTTCTTCACAATTTTTTTCTGTTATTTTTATGTCAGAGCATATATATTTATGGTAGCCGTGCTCATCTCTGAGGAGCATCAGTGTTTAGAAATCATGGCTTTGTTATCGTCAAAATCATTTTTTATTGTTCAGCGCGTTTTATCACTATAATTTATATATTTGCTCCTAAAAACTAAGCACCCATCTTAACATAACAGAGGTGGGTATTTTATGTCAAGATATTATCAGTATTATTTTATATTTTCTCAACAAACTCTGTGACTTCATCATCGTAATTAATTGCACTGGGTTGACCAACACCAAAAAAAAAAAAATAAATAAATAAATTTTGAGAAGAGGATATGGCCACTGAAAATTTTCACTTGGCATTCGATTCTTGATGGCTCAGAACCTATTTTAGCAATGTATAATTTAATCAGTATGGGTCAGTATCATCTTTTCTGACATCAAAAGGGAAATCAAAAATATCTTTTGGTTTAAATGTATGAGTTGAAAAGTTCAATCGATTAGCAGTTTGGATCATTTTAGACAGCTTTTCATCTTCAATCAAGCCGTACTCACAGCAATCTTCTTTACTCGTTCGATTGGTGACAGATCTTGCCAGAAAAATATAGTTACTCCAGGAGGCTCGACAATGACGCATCTCAGTCTATTGATTGCGTGATCTGCATGACTGCCATTGACGTTACACAACAACCCAGTGACCACATGGTATGGATTCGACCGAGCATGAAACTGTCAGCCCCCCCCCCCCTCCACCCCCGATATATATATATATATATCTATATATATATATATCTATATATATATATATCTATATGTACATATTTATATAGATTTAGTAAATTTGATGAAATTCATGTGTGTACAGGTTACGCCTTGTGAACATTTGTTCCATTCTGGCTGCTTACAAAGATGGATGGATGTAAAGATGGAATGCCCTACTTGTCGACGGCCGTTGCCACCAGCTTAGATTAAGCTTCTATGTATAATACTTGCTTTAGGCCGTCGTTCAACGCACCCACTGGCTGAATTTTGGTAAATTCGATTTCCTCTTTTGATTTCTCTTTACCTGTTTATCTTTTCACCCTGACATTTATTTCTATTTCTTGGTTCAGGTGGGTGATTTATCCAATACTCTCAGCAAGACAAGTCAAAGTCTCCTTTTCTCCCACGCCCTTGCAGCCTTTGAGAGAGAGAGAGAGAGAGAGAGAGAGAGAGAGAGAGAGAGAGAGGGGGGGGGGGGGGGTACCTCATCAGCCTGTATGCTTCAACCTTGATTATGATAATGCTGGCTTTGATTTGATTGAGATAAGTTCCTTTGACAGGCTGCTGCATTCCAAGGAAATAAAACTTCCACAGATCTCCTCTCCCCTCTTCTTCTCTCAATTACTCTGAAATTTAGATCAGATAATGAGTTGAAGTTCAACAAGCAAGAAAATAAAAAATAGAAAAGAGAAATCAGGGCATGTGATTTGATCGCTCTGGTTTCCTGAAGGGAATTCATGGCTATCCATCCATCTGGTTGCATACCATGGATATTCCCTCTAATACTTCTATAGTTTGTTGATATGTGGGTGATAGTCATTCATGGTTGTGAAGTGGATTATTGATTGGAGGGGCTGAATGAGAATTAAAGGAAGATAGTCAAGAACTTATAGATAACATAACCCTCTTGAGCAAAACCCTTCATCCCTACGCCCATTAGCATGTAAGGGTGGATGATGATCCCTGCCGGCAGTATCTCCCAGTTTTTCAGAGGTAGATGGCGGCTTCAGCCTTGTCCCCAGCACTAAAAATAAACTTATTACCAGTTTTGGTGTCCACGGCCCACCCAATTGGGAATAAATTGTCTGAAGTGGGCAGAGCGGATTCATATCCAATGAAAAATGTTTTGTTTCGAATAGTTGGAAGGATTTTGCAAATAGAATTCAGCAATATATTTTACATGCAATGAGTGGATTAAAATTTTGTATTTATTGATATTTTGCATATGGTTTATGATGATTTGGTATGACAGACGCTTTGACATTTCCATAAAATAAAATAAAACATGGGAAGATTCAAAGCCTCTAAGTTTACACTAATATTTACGCGTTAATTATGGATATCACCTCTACTATTTCTCCCTCCATCAACCGAAGAGGAAGGAGCGCCACATGAGAGAGAGAGAGAGAGGGAGATAGAGAAAGAGAGAGAGAGAGAGAGAGAGAGAGAGAGAGAGAGAGAGTAAGCCGGCCTTGTGAATATACAATGGCGACCATTATTATTCCAAGGTCCCCTTCGTCTTCTTCCGCTTCCTCCTCTTGTAGTACTCTGCAAGGACCCCCTGGCGATCAGAGGGCGAGGCCGCCAGCACCCACCTGCTGAATTCCATCACCCCCATCCCCCTCCCCTCCGCAATGAGTTCGTACTCGGCCCTCTTGCTGTTTCTCTCTCTAGAAGCCTTCTGTCTCCAGAAAGCGCCTCCTTCCATCTGATTTCCATCTGAGATCTTGGCCTCCGAGCTCGCAGGGCCTTCACCCGGCCCTGCATTCACAATGTCCTCGTTCCGGTGGGCATAAACAATCCCTGTAAGAGGAGGTGAGCATGAATGAAATGGGAGTCCACCGTTTAATGGGTTCAGTCAAAGAATGTTCTAACTAAGGAAAGAGTTGACCAAATATGGCTGGCTCAGACAAAAGTAGAAAGCCTCCTAGATGTATGATAGATGTGGGAGGGGGGAGTAGTCTCATCAAATTTATTCATAATTTCTCTCTCTAGGGGGGTTTGTACCTTCAAAATCTATTCATCCTTTTTTTTTAACTTCTAATTGTCGATTTGGGTAGAACAAAGATGAGAATCAAAGCCTTCAGTAGCCTGAATTACCCCCAAAAATGGAATAAACGTTCTGATAAATTTATTGAATAGAGTAGTCCAGAGCAGATAGATGTGATAGGGGGGGAGGTCTCATCAAATTTATTCATAATTTCTCTCTCTAGGGGGGTTTGTACCATCAAAATCTATTCACCCAGTTTTCCTTTTTTTTCTTTTTTTCTCTGTTTTTACTTCTAATTTGTGGATTTGAGTAGAACAAGGATGAGAATCCAAGCCTTCAATTGCCTAAATTACCCCCAAAAATGGAATAAACAGTTTGATAAATTTATTGAATAGAGGAGTGAGGTGAAGATTCCCAGAGCAGATGATCGAATGCATGGCTTCTACTTTCACCTAAATATAAATATACTTTTTATGGCATCATGTTGAGCTCATTCAAGATCTTCATTCAGTCCTTCGCCTAAGAAAGCTTTCTAGGTCAGCTACTCTTGAGCCATCCTCAAAAACCTTTCCAGACAAACCCATGGCAGATGAAGGTGATGGGCCAAATGGTATCCAAGCTATAATGACATGATCCACATCACATAGATCAAAGTAAATATATCCTACTGAAATTAATGAACTGTCCAATGAATTTAGGAGGGAGGGGGTGTTTCCTCTAAATATTCTACTAATTTTGACATAAAAACCTAATTAGAAGCTAATTTCGCGATGTCCTCTCCAGACTTTAGTCAATGAGTTGGGATCTTTACTGTAATAGTCATATATGCTAATTTTGACCTTTGAGGTCATGCTCCTGACCTTGTTGTATGAAGTGGAATGTTTCCTCTAATGTCCTACTTTTCTTGGCCTTCAAGGGCCACCATCAGAAGCCATGTTCATGATTACACTTCCTATATTTTTTTCAATGAGTTGGGATTTTTACTATGATATCCTTCTAACTTTGACCTTCTAGATAAATCAGAAGGCGAGGTCATGAGGCCACTCTCCATACCTTCCTTGGTCAACGGGTGGGGATGTTTATGATGTGACTTTCTATAATTTTTTCAGTGACTTGAGATTTTTACTGTAATATCCTTGTAACTTTGACCTTCGAGATGAATCAGAAGGCAAGCTCATGAGGCCACTCTCCACACCTTCATTGGTCAACGGTGGGGATGTTTTCTCTAATGAACATCAACTCTCGCAATGAACTTTGAGATGCATTTGGAGCTAAGTCTGACTTTGAGAATGCCCGCACTTGATTCATGAAGGTTGGTTGAGATACAAACCAGAATCCATGCAGAAGAAAAATTGGAACTAAATATAAAGGAACAAAGTCAACAATACTTACCCAAATCATGCAGGCCTCCAACTTTTCTCACATCCAACAGGTGGAGATCAAGGTTCCTTTGAGCTGGAACTCCCTTCTCTGTTCCTTTCATGGAAGGAAGACTAAGAATCTGCTTCTCTAGAACGGCATGATCTTCCCCACATTTTTCCTCAATGCAGTAAGATTTTTTACTACTTTTCTGTTGATCCCCATGCGATTCAATGATCTCACTAGTAAACAGCTTATCAGATAGATCTCGAAAAAGATTGCAGATTCCAAATAGTTCGCCCTTGAATTCTTTACAGTCCTGTAGATAACTTGATCCCGTCAACAATCCAAAATTTTCCAAAAAAGGAAAAAAAAACAGAGAGGGGTAGAACTGAAGGGCTGCTAGTTAAGATGTGCATCACACCTGGACTCCTTCAAAGTAGCGCCTCTCCATCTTCCCCGAAACAGCAATGTTGGAGAGCTGCTGCTTGTAGACCTGCCGAGTATATACGAGCTCCTCAATCGAACCAGCTGCAAGGAACCGAAACACCACAACATGACGTTTCTGACCATAGCGGAAGGACCGGTCCTGCGCTTGCAAGTCTTGAGATGGGTTCCAATTGGGGTCAAAGATCACAACCCGGTTGGCACTGACGAGATTCAGACCCAATCCACCAGCCCTTGTTGAAATCAGAAACACCTGCATGAGAAGATCGTATGCACATTATATGATCTACTTGTATTGGTCATATATATACTAGGGCAAACGATCTGTTGACGCCAATAAAATAGATGATACAGGTATTACATTCAAGAATATCAATCACCTGTCTACTAGGGCTCCTGTTGAAATCATCAACTAGAGACTGGCGTAAGCTCATCGGAATTGTGCCATCAAGTCTGGAGAAGCAGTAGCCTTTCCGGATGAGAAACTTTTCCAATATATCCAGCATCCTGTTTAGAGCAGAAAAGAAACCAAATCTCATCAGAATATGCATAAAAAAAAACAGAACTGTTTATTTTTTCCCTGGATATAGACACAACATAGAGAAAGATTCTTTTATCGTTACGCCACAAGCTGATGGCAGCCGCCCTCTGTTAAATCATCTGACATGACGCCATATCAATCAGGTCTGTGGGTTTTTTTTTCAGAGGGGAAAAATCCTTTTGGGTTTTAAATTTCTTCCATTTTGTGATTACGTTTTTCTGGTTCCACCTCTAATCCATGGAACTAGGCACACAACAAGAACGACAGAAAAACGTGGATATCATCCAGACGGTTAAAATATATAAAGTATATCACAAGGCCTTTTATTAATGAAAACTTACTCTGATATAATACTATCAGATGATGAACGGAATACACATATATAAGGCATTCTCAACAGATTAAAAATAAATAAATAAATAAATGATACTATAAGATAGATTATGTACATGTCAAACTCAGGGTTTGATCAAGAACTGTAATTTTTAAATAAATTAAACGGAATTATTGGGGATTAATACAACCGAACATAAAACAATTACAGGTTAATCGGGAAAAAGCCACAAATGGATTTCATAAGTGACAGAAATTAATGATCACCTGACAGAGTAGCTGAACAAGAGAACTTTATCGCCATATGAGATCCACGATGATAAAAGCTTTTCTAAAGCTCGCATTTTTCCACAATGTTCTACATCACTAAGACCCATAAAGCTTTCAGTCTGGGTACTGCCACCCACCAAGTCAATGTCCACACCAAACACCGCAGATGCAAACTCAGCGTCCTTCTTCTGTTTCTCTATTTCATCCCTAGGATTGGGCTTGATCAGTTCCAGGTGATTGCTTATCTGGAAAAATCATACTAATAACTTGAGGTTTAAAGACTAGTGACAAAACATAAAATGAAAAGCCGAGTCACCTGCTGCAGCTTCACAAGGCAGGGAAGAACCACGCAGAATGGGCAGGAGTCACAACCTTCTGGGTTGTCCTTGTGAAGATAAGACCAAATGATTCCAGTGGGAATTATCCGATGGCAACACTCAACCTGAGTAAGAGGGTTTCCACAACTACAAGGAAGATCCTTATTTATGAGACATTGAATCTCTGGCTGCGCCAACATCCTTCTGTAGACACGCTTTTGCAGCTCGCTCATAGCACAAAAAACAATGTTATCTTCCTTTCCCAACATAAGATGGCCGATGGTCTCCTCTTTGGTCCTCCTCAAGAGATACTTGTGTAGAACTGAGGCAAGCTGCTGCCTCCTCTCCTCAGCAATTTGGACAAATCTTTCAGGAGCACTTACCCTCTGGCCATGCTTCAAGGGTTCATCATAGAAATCTCGGAAATGTTCCCTGGTTCCAAGGGATCCAGGCAAAACCCAGTCAAATAAATTAAATACTTCCATTATTTTATTCTGCATTATGGTTCCAGTAAGCCCAAAACGCCTCCTTGTCTTGATTTCCAAGCACGCTTTGTACAGCTGGGATTTTTCATTCTTCAAGCGATGAGCCTCATCAACAACTACAATTTCCCACCTGACCTCAGATAGGATCTTGCCATGAATTCTGAATGTGTCAAAGCTGGTTATGAGGGCGTCAACACCTCGAACTTCTAGCCTGTCAAGGATCAAATCACGATTTGGTCCATGATAGATGGCAACACTGAAATCACTCCATTCTTGGAACTCATTTTCCCAGTTGCATATGACAGAAGTTGGGCAGACTATCAGCACTGGACCTATCCTTGTCATATGTTCTCTTTTGCTCACCTGGGCATCCTGATATTCGGAGCCTTTGCCAGCCACAGCAACCAAGAAAGCAATGGTCTGAATGGTCTTCCCCAGACCCCTGATTCAAAAGGAAAAAAATTGATATGAAAAAAAAAAATTAAAAGTGCGAACATTTGAGCAGCGCCTAACTGGTGCCTATGCAACCTTACAGATGAAAACCCTCGGTTTATATTGACACTAGCCCTGTAACAACTCCCAACTTTACACCATGAGAATTACTCAAAAAAAAATCAAATGAGCTAGAAGCAGTAAAAAAAACTTACATGTCATCCCCGAGTACACCACCATGATTCTTCTTGTACAACATGTACAAAAATCTCACTCCTTCCCTTTGATGCTCTAGAAGCCTACAATTGATTGATGCAGGAACCTATAAAGAAGTTCATCACTTTTAATAAAGAATTTTTTTATGTGAAAATCATTATAAACATCCTAACTCACTCCATCATGGTCTAGAGAAATGATCAAGTGGCAAAATGGACATCTTAGTAAGGAAAATAATGCTCTGAAGATTTCTCTTTTCTTATCCTATACTTATTCAACAAAGTATGAAATATGACTCATATGCAATGCAAGTTACAAACATTCAACTTATTTCGATACTAATTATTCCCTTTCCCTGGTTGTTCAGCTATATCTACCTTTCATGCATCACGCATGAAAGCACGATCAGATATATCTGACATAATCTCTCACCTATCTCCCCAACACACCATCCCTGACCCCTTTTCTATAGGCATTGACGTAGTGGCCCTTCTGTCTCTTCCCTCTTGGCTACGTACCTTCCCGCCATTTCTCATACCTGCTGATTGGATCTAGCCAGCTATTACTGATGTCATGTTTCCTCGTCCCCATAATGCCTAGTTCATGAATGCCTCATTAGATCATTGAACAATACCCAGTCAAGGAATTGCGTAGTTTCATCATGAAAAAGCTAGTTCTGCACATCGATATTTCCTTTTCCCCTATAGAGGGTTGATCAAATCGCAGACAGTAACTCTTGACTATAACTATTCGGTGAAGACCAAACACTACTAGAAGAAATAAATCAGACTACGGTAAAAACCCAGAACCCTAGCAAAGCCTTACTTATTTTGGTAAAGCTCCCAAGAATGCTCTAAGGGACAAGGAGAGATAAGGAGCAAAAGTACCTGAATGATAGGAGATTCACCGGGAGAAGAGAGGATAAATGGCTCAAAGGGCCCTCTGACGGCGCTGGAGAAGAAGTCCGATGAGGCTGGTCGGGAGAGGACACCTCGTACTTCATCTTGATCTTCTTCATCGCCTTCTTCGTCGCTGAGGGCAACATGTCGTTCAGCACCCTGCCCACTTGAAATCTTCTTCTCCTCACCAGTCGTAGAGTGTCCATCTCCAACGGGCGTCCGACGAGGGACGGGAGGGGGACGAGGAGGAAGGGGGCTGAAAGAGAAATCGAGGGAGCCGCTGCACCGCTGGAGCTGCTGGGAGAGCGAGGACTTGGGGGGTTTCCTCGGCGGGGCAACCACCTCCTGCAGCGACGACGAGATGGAATTCTGAGATTCTGATGAGAATCGCAAGGAGGCGGTGGATGATGAAGAAGATTGTCTCTTCAGATTCTCTTTTAAGCTCCTCAACGACATCACAGAGCTAGAGAGAGAGAGAGAGAGAGAGAGAGAGAGAGAGAGAGAGGGGAGGAAGTGCAGGGATCTTCAGGTTTTTAGTTAAACAGAGATCAGCGGTTAAATCGTTCTTGTAACCTTGCAGTGAAGTTACCGGTAGAGCATCTTCAAACGGCACCGCCTCAATGGCACTAACTCCCACGGAATTCCGTTATTTTTATTTTCGTCTGGACAAATTTTCCTAATTTATTTTTTAAATAAAAATAAAAATAATTAATGTAATGTATTTTTTGGCTAAATAATTATTAGAAACCAGGATATACATATAAATTATTTTTCAAAAATTAAAAATGTCTCCATATACTTTCATTTTTTAAATCTAAAAGATACTAAGTATTTATCCTTCAAATAATTTAAGATATATTTTATCACCAATATTTTTTTCTTTTTACGCAATCTTTTTTCTGTGTGCAATGAATTCTTAACTATGAAATATATATAATGAAATTATTTAAAATTATTATAATTCCCATTTATTTAAATGTACATGATATGGATAATTATGAAGTGGTCCACGAACCTCGCCTCGTATACCTTCAAGCCCCAAAAAGAAAGATAACATGGGACCAATGTAGTGCTCTCTCTCTCTCTTTCTCTCTCTATCACTATCTATCTCTAACAAGTGCATAAAAAAGGTGGAGCTTAGAAAGAAGGATAATCTAGATTGGGTCATCTCTCTTCATGTCTCTCTATCTCTCTCTAAGAACCTAATTTTTCACAAGCTTTCTATGGTCCATGTCTTGCCCTTGTAGAAGATGTCAATGTGTGAAAAGACTTAAATACCCTCATAACGTAAAGAAGTACCTCTACCCAATGTTGGTATTTCTTGGCAAAAGTTGACCTTCCAACATTGTTGACTTGTCCCTCAAAGTGCAATCCATAGATGGTAGTCAAATCAATCTTTCACTAAATGAGGTTGACTTCAAGTATGGTCAGGGTTGACTTACTTCTCATCAGGTTTGAAATTGCACAAGGCTAGTAGAGGAATAAAGCTAATATAAAAAATGTATGTTTAATTTATTAAAATATTTCATGTGGAGATAAAACTTTTAAAATGTGAGAAAAAGTCAACGATAAAACTAAAATGGAAATATGTTTTAAATTATTTAAATTCGGGATGTAAAAAATCCATTAAAATGAAAACTACTGTTTCGCACGTGCTATCATGTATGAGGGAGTGGGGGGAGGGGTCAAGCGGGCATAAGATGAAAATAAAAAATTCTGATTTTTATTTTATAAATTAGTTATTGTGAAGGTAAAACTTAAAAGCAGGCATTGATATTTATTTTTAAAACGCGGTCTTATATTTTTCAGACGTGTTTACACAAATTACGGTTGCGCACGTGCGATCAAGCACCGTGCGGCGAAGGACGAGGGGGACACGGGCATAAATCTAAAATAAAAATAGAAAACTTAAAAATGTAATGATTTGTTTTTAAAAAAAGAATTATTATATTTTCACACCTGTTTAGTTACATTTCCTGTTTCACACGTGCGATCGTGTACAGCTTGCGACCGAGCGCAAGGGGGGCGTGGGGGAGGAGGGAGGGGTTTCAACGGCTGGCTAGCCGAGCAGAGACTATATGAGAGAGGGAAGAGAGAGAAAGGAGAGAGCACAAGGAGGGGTGGAGATCGTCGTCTGGATCTGCGGAGGAGGAAGGTGGAGGAGGAGGCGACGGCCGACGATATGCCGGCGCAGAAGCGTCCCCCGCCGGAGCCGCACGACGAGCCCCGCTCCGGCGCTGACGAAGGCGGCGATAACTCCGGTGGCGAGGACGACGGGGTCGGCAGCGGCTCTCCGTCTCCTGCTCCTCCCTCGGCGCAGCAGCAGCAGCGGCGGCGGCGGCGTCGTGGAGATGAGGAAGGGGAGGAGGAGCAGAAGCAGGAGGTGGAAGGTGGAAGAGAGGATGACAAAGAAGCAGTGCCGTCACAGGAAGATCAGAAGGAAGGTAAAACGATGTGTTTAGCCACTTTTTCTCTCTCTTTCTCGTTCGCTTGCTGTTTCTTCTGGATATCTCGTGGAGTTCTCCATGGCGGGACTGACTGTTTGTTGTTGCAGATTTAGAGGAGAATGTTGACGATGAAGGCATCCCCTCTCCGTCCGGCGCGGCTGTTGATGGGAAACGCGAGTATGCGTTCTCTCTTCTCCCGGACTTCTGCTCCCTTAAGATTGTTGCTCCGTTGCCGTTTTAGTGTTAGTGGGGACGCTGGCGCTTTTTCTTCTGTTTATATGAGCGCATCGTTTTGCTTCTCTGCATCGGGATCCGCCTTACCCGTTCTTGTTGTTCTCACTTACTGAGCCTGTAGCAGGCGGAGTGCTTAGCAAGTTTCAGGTTGATCACTTCTGGATGTTTTTGCTTTTTTCCACGCATTAAAAGACGTGGGTAAATACTAGAGGTTGGATAGCGTCTTTTTCCTTGGATGTACTTTCAGGCTAGTGATATCGAATTTATCTGCGTGAAAGTTTGAACATCCCGCAGGATGTATTCATCGGAAGCTTGGATAGTGTCTTTTTCCTTGGATGTATTTTCATGCCAGTGATATTGAATTTATCTGCATAGAAGTTTGAACGCCCCGCAGGATATATTCATCAGAAATTTTAGTGATCATAATAATATTATGTAGCATGGGTGCCTGATGATCTGGTCGTTATGCAGAATACATCCATTTTTGGATGTACCTAGTTGACTTAAATCGCCCATTTTTGGTCCATCTTATGATCAGCAGAGCTGCCATCTAGATTTAATCACTAGTTATATGGACTTGTCTAAAGAGAAATCATCAGGTGCAATAAATGCTGGTGACGCTCTTCAGAACGACCCTCAACTTTTGTTGCTTATATGATTGATTCGGTGCTTTAGAGAGCAGCATATTTCGGTTGATTACTTTTTATTGCTATGGTCTTCCTTATTGCTTAAATTCCTCCATGTAGAACCTTTCCTTCTTCATCTATTTAATTCCTTCCTTCCACTATTCATATGTTAGTTTTTTCCAAATTATACGTATTATATAATAGTCTTTCAGCTACATCAGGCTACAACACTAGTCGAATTATCTGTACAGTTCTAGTTTCTCTGCTTATCTTTTATTGCTTGAAAAATTATTAAATTTGGTATTATTAGCATAATCTGGGCAGAACGCCAAATGTAGCATCCCATTTGACTGTTCCACTGGTGTTTCCATCTTCCAGATGATGCCAAGAATGAACACAGGAAGGGTGGTTTTCTGACTTGGATTTCCAATACTAAAAAATATATTGGCATTATTGAGTTGTAGAGAAGATAGATGATGGTTGAGTCCGTTAAGAGAAGTGTCTCTGTGTATATGTGGGGGGTGGGGGCACAGGTCGATCTGCTGTGTTTGCATCTAGCTCTGCATCTCTCAAGGCTGTAGGTGCTACTATGCATTGAAAGACAAGGACTGATTTCAAGAAGTGGCCTATTTTGGGAAAGATCAAGGCAAACATCATATTTATGGCTAATTACATAATAATCATGTAGGTGTTACCATGTGAGTTATTTCATCCGAGTCCATTGTTTTCTGGTTTACCCATTGAGATCCATACAGGACTTGGCTTCACTGGGTGAGAAGCAGGCTAGCACACAAATCCACATTGGTACTTTGAATCGAAATACGTTGGATACGGCCTGCTAAGTCGGTAAAAGTGACTTATAGCATTGATCTGCTGACTTCTAAAGGTCAACGTTTTTACTTTCAATCTGTCACTGGCAATATCTACCGATCATCATTCTATTTGACTGAAATAACTAAGGCTAGCATTATTCATATCATCTCGCCCAAAAAGGACATCTCTGGGTAATATGATGTTAATATATTAGGTCTAGTATTCTTATAAATAGCGTAATTCAAGTAGTGCGGATTGATGGAACAATTTGCGTCCACCCTGACGGAATTAACAAAGCACTTTGATGACGTGGACTTTATCTGTATCTTGTGCTGCTTCATTCATCATTTCATCTAAGGTTATCTTTTGGATCATGTATGCTTGTTTATCCTACCTAGTCATTTGCTTTCTTCCAGAGAATTCTCTCTCGTTTACTTATCTCCTATTTCATAGCCATTTGCTTTCCTCCAATGAAATGTCTCCCGGGTTTTATTTATCTGCCATAAATGTACCCACGTATGTCCTTGTGACCGTAAATAATGATATTGCTTATGTTTTGCGCTTTTAGGTACGTCCTTATTAAGCTTTCAGACATTCGCAAGGAAGTTCAGTGTCCAATATGCTTGGGTATGAGTTTAACTTTTCTGAACAGTTTTACAGCAGATTATTGAACTAGAATCCCATTTATCTTGCCGTATAACCCTCCAATTCTGCGAATGACAATGATGGCATGTAACACATATCGGATGCTTTTAGATTATTTAAATAGCGACGAATATTTTCCTCTCTGCAGCATAACGGTAGAATGATCATCAATGGCGCTCCGGGCCACCCTTCACACTTGTCATCAGTTTATTTCGCTGGAAGTTTCCTAAATCCTAGGGAGGAGTTGACAATTGTCAGACTTAATACTATGTAGTTAGATGATGATGAGGAAAACCCATGTATCGACTGGCATCAGTCAACTGAAGCAGTATCATGTAAAATCTTGAGGATCATCTTCTTCCACTAGGTTGACTTATTTTTCTACAATGGGTTCTCCTGAAAATCATCCTCATGCTTTGAACATCTTATCATATGGTGTATTAATTTTTTTTCCTTATTGGGTAATGTGTAACCACTCGAGGATAAAATCTCAAAGACGATAGAACCTCAAATTTGTGTTATCTCTATAATTATCCATATGGGACTATTCTCAATGGATACCAGTAAAGTGGACGGCTGAAGAAATAACTCAAGCTCTGTTGTAGCAAAGAAACGAAGCCAAGTCCACACATGGCTTTATGAACTTGAACTCCAACGGATCCCTTTGTTTTTTTATTTATTTATTAAAGCTAAGCTTGTATGCTAAACTCCAATGGCATTTAGCAGTAATGATTGAAAGCATTCTACACTTCATGAAAGTCGCTGTATATAACATAATATATAATACATATTTGATTCACTTTTTATTTTTATTTTTTTATAATTCACCGGCTTTCTTTATATTGGGCCTGATTGAGGCTACCTTGTTCATCCTAGCTCCTTCAGAAAAAGTATGATCTAGAATTACAATTATTGAACCTAGTTACCATCTTAGGTAGTTCCATTTATCGCCTTTCACTGCCTTGTTTTTCGGTTTTTTTATCTTTTGAAATATAGTTTTTAATGACTCTCATCATCTCCTCTCTTCTATGCTCGCCCAAGCATACTAAGAATAGTAGGAATAAGATATCTTTATTACAAAAATTCGTTACAATTTCGGACAATTCCATTGAATGGTTTTATTTTTTTATTTAATATTGAAATTGGTTACCATCTTAGGTAATTCCATTTATCGTCTTTCACTGCCAATCTTTTCGGTTTTATATATATTTTTAAAATATTTATTTTTGTTGTTCTCGTCATCTCCTCTCTTCTATGCTCGCCCAAGCTTACTAAGAATAGTAGGAACAAGGTCGCTTTATTAAAAAAAAAATCGTCGTAAATTAGGACAATTCCATTGAATGGTTTTATTTTTTTATTCTTTAATATTGAAATTGATTACCATCTTAGGCAATTCCATTTATCGCCTTTGACTGCCTTTTTTCGTTTTTTTTATTTTTTTAAATATATCTATTATAGTTATTCTCATCATCTCCTCAAGCTTACTAAGAACAGAAGGAACAAGATCGCTAAAAAATCGTCACAATTTTGGACAATTCCATTGAATGGTTTTATTTTTAATTATTTTTAGTATTTTTTTTATATAAGAACGCGTTTATTGATTTTATCCTCATCCTCCTCTGTATGGCCTCAGGGATAATTCGCAAGACAAGAACAGTAATGGAGTGCCTGCATCGCTTCTGTAGAGAGTGCATTGACAAGTCAATGCGGCTCGGGTAATTCCTTCCTCATAGCTCTCGAAACCTCATATTCATCCTCGTTTTGATTCATCTCAAGAACTTGTTCAAATCCTTTTTCGGTTCATCTTCGTCTTCGTCCTCATATTTAAGCTTCTTCTTTTTTTTTTCGTAATCTATAGAATTTCTGTTTTTGGAAAGTTCTGATTGATCTTCGCGGTGGTGGGGTTCTTCTTACTCCAGCAACAATGAGTGCCCGGCCTGCCGCACCCACTGCGCGAGCCGCCGATCTCTCCGAGACGATCCCAACTTTGACGCCCTCATCGCCGTCCTCTATCCAGACATCGACCGATATGAACAGGAGGTCATCATCATCCCCACTCCCCCGATTCCCACTCTCATATTTCCTAATCTGGACAAAATCCTGATCAATCGTCTTCTTTGTTCTTCCCCCCATTAGGAGCTCGCCTTCCATGAAGCTGACCAGCTGAGGAACAAGAAGGCACTCCCCACTCTCTCTCTCTCTCTCTCTACATTCTATGCTCACTCTCTTTCTCTCTCCTCTGTGTGGTGGCAGATTCAGGCTTCGATCTCAGAGACGTACCAGCGGCAGTCGGAGGCGCTGGGGAAGAAGAAGTCGCTGGTGAAGGCCACGGCCGCCGCCTCCTTCCTGAGGAGACAAGGTCCTCAGCCGGGGAGCAGGAGCAGGAGCAGGAGCGCCGGCCGGGAGCCTCCCCTCGGGGGGTCCGACGAGGACGATCAGGATGGCCGCGGCAACGACGGAGCCAGGGAGTCCTCCTCCGCCGACGAGTCCTCGCCGGATCTCCGGCAGAAGCGGCGGCGCAGATCCGGCGGGCGGATCTCTCCGGCCCCCTCCCCCGCCCCCGCCTGCGCCGACGAAGTACTCGTCTGGGGGAAGAACGGCGCTCGCAGCCAGTCCCGCCATGGCAGCTCCGCTGGATCCGCCGCCAAGAACTCCAAGCCCGGGCGCATATCCAGGATCCTAGACTTCCTCCGCCACTCTGACGACAACGACGACGAGGTACACATCAAAACGATCCTCAAAACCTCCATCAAACCAGCATCTCACTTCTTCTCCTTCTTCTTCTTCTTCTTCTCAGTTTGACGTGCATCTGACGCTGCTCCCCTCCGGCGAGCAAGATCTACCTAGCTTGCCGCGGCCGCACCTCTGCTGCCGGCCGGCCGTCTCCGTCGCGCATCTCCGCCAGGTGAGCTTGATCTTCTCCCTCTCCGGTCATCGCCGGGGACTTCTAACCGGCTCTGCGCTGCCGCAGTTCGTCGCGCTCCATGCCCCGGTGGAGGCCGCAGATCTGGATATCCTCGCTCGGCGGCCGGAGGCGGGCGGCAGTGGCGGAGCGGACCTCACGAAGGCGCTCCGCGTGGTGGAGCTCCAGGAAACCCTCGGCGGCCTCCGCCACGGCGGAGATGGCGATCTGGTGAGATGATACCCAGCCCCCGTCGTTACGATTCAAATTTATAATCCCATATCGTTTATTTTTGCTTACGTGTCATTCTTTCGACTTTTTGGGATACACGTAGGTCTTGGTTTATCGATCGAAATCCAGCTAGGAGAGAAGCTGGGTGAGACTGGCCGATCCGGATTGACTCGGCCGGGATCCCCCCCCTCCCCACCGATTCGCGTGGTGTGTGGTGTACAAAGTGAGAGTGTATAGAGAGAGAGAGAGAGAGGGGGGGGGGGGCTGCCACGTGGGTGACAGAAGGGGAGTCATGTTTCAAAAATGGGATCCGAGCCTTGATTCATATTTTATGTTCGATATTTTTATAGAGAGAGATTTTAATCCATTTCTTATTCGCATATTTTTGTATATATATAGAGAGAGAGAGAGAGATTGAGTCTGAGAGTAAGGTATTGTAGAGAGGGCTGAGAGTATGGTTCTAGAGAGAGAAGCCCGACTACGGCACACTGTTCTGAAGAGAGAGAAGGAGAGAGAGACTGAGCCTGAAAGTATGGCTGAAAGTATGGTTCTAGAGAGAGAAGCCCAACTATGGAACACTGTTCTGAAGAGAGAGGGAGAGAGAGATGAGCCATGAGGATGGACAGGCCGATGAGCCTGCAAGTATGGTAGATGGAGAAGAAAATGTTGTAGAGAGAGAAGCCCTACCACGGCACACTGTTATGAAGTCACGCATAGGGCTAGAGAGAGAGAGAGACAGATAGGGGGGGAGCGCTGAGAATGGACAGGCCGAGCCTGAATATATGGAAGAGAGAGAGAGAGAGACAGTTGGGAGGCACGTACCAAGAGAGAGGAATCACGAGGGTGACGTCATCCGTCAATAAATTGTGGACAACCGCTTGCCGGGTTCACACACGAATCCTTCAGGGAAAAACCCGAGATCTCCGGCTACTGTCAGAAAGATACTACAGTCATTTGCTTACGTCACCATGATGACATCATCACATCAAACCTTCGAACGACTCTAGGGCCTATAAAAAGCCCGGAGACTCTCGCCCGGCCCGGTCTTTTTCAAGGCTCTGGACCTCTTACTCAACACCCTGAAGCACTCCTGGCCCGGCCCGAAAAAAATACTCCTCTCTTCTCTCTTAACAGCAGCCACCGCTGGAAACCAGAAAGGGCCCTGTAGAGCCCGTCGGGCTCGATCCCGGGCTTTTCACTGGGCCCGCGATCCTTCCCCCTCTTTAAGTATCGTTAGAAGGGACCCAGAGGAGAGAGAGAGAGGAGAGAGATTTTTTGTGGAGGGTACTTTCTGAGAACAATATTGAGACCGCGGTGTGCAGATTATCCGATGATCTCGAGCTTTGCTGAAGATCTCTGAAGAACAGTCTCCAATCGTAGCTTTTTAAATCATCGGTGAATGAGCAATCTCTGTGGATGATGACGGAAGGCCACCCCCGACCACGCGGAACTGGTGAAGGTTTTCATTGGAAGTTAGGGTTTGGAGTTTGAAGGTTTTCTTAGAACGATCTTGAGATCGGGAGGTAAAGATCGCGCACGGACGCAGGATCTGCGGAGATTTTTCGAGAAGAAACTTGGAGAATCATGAACAGGATTAGGCAGATTATAAAGGTAGGCATCCCCTAGGGCATAGCAAACCCAAGAAGATGAACAGAAGAACGGTTTTGTTGCAGTCCAGGGGAATGACAGAAGAGAGGGAGCATGGCTGATGTTGGGGGAGATACAGAGGCCGGATCCTTCACCTGACCTGGAAGCGGTTACAGGTGGAGTTGGCGGAGAAGGAGATCTTCATCCTCCGGTGCTGATCCGCCGGCCTGCAGAGGTTCGATCCTCCTTCCCCCTCGATGTCATGGCAGATCTTCCTCCGCCGCTCGTTGTGGCCGGCCAGGCGCTTGCGGCAGCTGCGCTTGGCGTCGTCGAATTCCGGGATCTCGTGGAACCTGCAGCGATTCCGAGTTGTGATCGGTTGCCTCCATTTTTTCTGGCGGAAATTGCAGAAGATCTAACGAGATTCATCGAGAATGCGGATTTGCTCACGGCATTCCTTCCTGATTTCGCAGATCTGCGGATAGATCGGAGGAGCGGAGATGGAGGAGGATGAGGGAGGAACCTGCTGCATTGCTGGCAGAATCGCTGGCACAGGCCGGCGACGACGACGGTTGCGGCCTTGGAGTGGACCTCGCAGACTTTGTGCCGGCGGTGGTAGCGCTTCGCCGCCACGAGATCGGCGGCGCAGGCGTCCGCCTGGCAGAACGGCGCCACCGGAGCGCCGCCGCTCGCTGGAGGGGATACCTTCTCGCCGCCGCCTTCCTCCTCTCCTGCTGCCTCGCTAATTGCCGCCGCCGTCGGTCTCCGGCCGTCGGCGGGAGCCTCCTCGGCGGCCTTCGGAAGCAGCTGCCGGGCTCTAACCATGGGGGACGGAGGGAGCAGAAAAGGAAGAAGCTGCGGAGAGGTTAGCTTCTTCTTTTCTACGAGGGTTCTCTCTCCCTATCTGTAGTGTCTTTACCTCTCTCTCTCTCTCTCTCTCTCTCTCTCTCTCTCTCTCTCGCTGTAGGTTCTGTTCCTGCCTGTAGATGTCCCTCTCTAGGTTCTGTTCGTTTCTCTATGTCTCTCTCTCTATCTAGGTGCTCTCTCGTTCTTTGTTGGGCCTTTCTTCAGACTATCATGTCACGCGGACACTCGGCAGCTCAGGGAGAAAGAGAGAGAGAGAGGTTGGGGGCAGTCGAGGGTGAGGACCACTTCCTCGTACAATCGGCAGTGACCTACAGAGAGATGCTCAGAGAGAGAGAGAGGAATCTAGAGCAGGGAGAGGAGGAAGAGTTTACAGAGAGAAGGGAGGAGATCAGTCGAGATGGAGAGGGAGGGAGAGCGGGCTAACAGGACCACGCCGTCGCAGGTTAGAGCTAGATGCAGAGCGAGAGAGAGAGAGTTTCGTGACCTAGGCGGCATAGGGAGAAGGGAACTTAGAGAGAGACGGAGAGGGGTCTGAGATAGATTCGTGGGAGCTATGTGAGAGAGTGGCAGTCTAGCAAGAGATAGAGAGATGACCCATTAGAGAGAGGGAGAGAGACGGCGGGAGCTATGTAGGAGACGGACGAAGAGAGAGAGAGAGAGAGAGAGGGAGAGCGTAATTTGAGAGAAAGAGAGAAAAACATGATCCATCCATTAGAGAGAGGGTGATTTGAGAGAGAAACATGCCTGACCCATTTAAAGAGAGAGAGAGTAGGTGGGGTACCCAGAGAGAGAGAGAGAGAGAGAGAGAGAGAGAGGGGTGGACAGGAGAGAAGAGAGAGTGAGAAACATCCCGCATTAAAGATAGAGGGAGAGAGAGAGAGGGACGTTTGAACCGACGAGCCGGCCCAGCGATAGCAAAGTGGGGTTGGGTCGCTGTTGGGCCCCGCAGTCAGGCGGTCATCAGAGACTCAAACTCGTCCCGATGTCTGCCGTCTTCACACGCTATAAATGGGGATTTTTAAATAGAAAAAATATTAGGTGAAAAATATATCCCTGAATAATAAAATAATACCCTCCAAGAACCACGATAAATAAATCAATTTTTAGTTGAAAAAAAGAGTTGAAAATAATTAAATTTAGTAGTAATAATACCGTCCCCTCCAAGGATAGGCACAGTCAGTCTTCTAGAAGAATCTTCGTTTCCCAAAGAAAGATTGAAGAAGAATCTTTACATACAAAGATTGGACGAACCTTTTTACATCAAACAATGATGATGGAGGACACATTAATTAAATCAATTAATTAGTTGGGGTGGGTCCATCAGCAATTCAAGCGCTCTTGAACAAAATAGTTTGCTAGCTTTTCCTTCTTCTTCATCTCATCTGGGAGAGATGAAGCTGCTGCTGCTGCTGCCTCCTCGTCAGTCTCTGGGAGACTTTCAGAGCTGGTGATTTGGGCTTGGTGATCTCCTTGGTTGACCTGCCAAACAACAAACTCTGTTTAGACGCTGAATGAATAAATAATAATAATATCCCCGATTTGAATTTTTTATATAGAAAAAAACACCATTATCGTATGAGGATTGATTGATTGCATATGCTTAGAAAAATAATAATACCCGGGATTTGATTTTTTTATAAAAAAAAACAACAACAGAGGGAATCACATTTTTCGTATAATTTATGAGGAGCAGATGAAGAAGAGCATGCTTAGAAAAAAAAAAAAAAAGGCTCACTTTTGGGGAAGGAAGGGGTTGGCGAAGTTGGGGAGGGGTCGTGCCGTGGGCACCATCGTCTTCCTCATCTGTTTGACTTCCCTCTCCTCTTCAATCTGTAGAACAACAGCATCTACTCTTCAATCATATGACATATATATATATATATATATATAGAGAGAGAGAGAGAGAGAGAGAGAGTGATGAAGTCCTCATACCTTTTTAGAAACCTCATACTCGTCCCTCATCCTCTTGTACATCGTCTCCTTTTCTTTAACCTGCAGAATGAAAAAAATATATTTATTTCTGCAATGGGTCGGGGTCCTGAAGATTGATTAATTCCAGGAATTAAAATAACACAATATATTTTACTAAATTTGAGTTCTCAAATCTAAAAATAATTATGAGATTTCGTATTATAAAATATTTTTCATAAAAGTAACTGTGAGATTAGTTGAATTGAGACCAAATCGACCGTAGTTGTGGATGAGATTAGCAAAAGTCAGAGGGCCAACACCTTTTGGTCAAACTCTGCTCTCTCTGTGGCCCTGTGGTCTACATGAAGAGCGAACTCTTGGACTTCAGTCAACGGCTTCCTCTCCTTCTTCGCGACAGGGAAAGGGTCCCTGCTGCGATTATCAGAGGCAGTTTAAATTAGCACATATTTAAATAATTAAACAAAAAAGTAAATAAATAAAATATTCAATTCCTCGTCATTTTTTTTATAAAACTTAAACACCCAAGGAATTATATTTTCAATTCTTCAATTCTTCAAGATTGATATTTATTCCACTAATAATTCTCATTATTTAAGAAAAAAATAAGTACAGAGAATATTTATTCCACCAACCCAGACAACATTTGCTCATCATTGAATATTTACTTCTTTCAAGATTGATAGTTCATGCGATCGATAATTCCGGTGAGTTCTCATTATTTTAAGAAAAGATAAATGCAGAGAAATAAATACCCACTTCTCCAGAATGGGCTGCGCTCTGAAGACTCTCTTCTCTGCCTCTTCCCGTTCCGTCTTCTCCAGCTCCTCCATCTTCTTCTGCATTACCTCTTCGTGCCTAACGAGGCTCTCCAGCTGGAAAGCCTCTGGCTTTGTGCATTCCTTGGGCGTTGGTTTTGGTGGAATCTGCGCACAAACCAGGTCAGACAGACCCTGGAATTAACAAAGATTTATGGGAACTTTATATCAATCAACTGGGAATTAAAATCAGATTAATTTTATATCAACTGTCATTCTTCTTCACACAGCTGGGAGCTGAAAAACTAGAAAAATAAGATGGGAAATTTTCTGAGTTTTTTTTCTCTAACAAAATGAATAAATCTAAAATCTTCCTCAGAAGTGGTGGTAGAAAAAGTAGATGAATTTAAATAATTGAAAGGGAGTTCTGTTCTTTCTTACAACTGGATTTACTTAGAATTATTGCTAAAACTGTCATTCATCACACAGCTGGGAGATAAAATTATATTAATTATAAAAAAAAATGGATCTTCTTCTTCTTCAAAAATAGAAAAGTTGGGGATAAAAGATGGGAAATTTAGAATTAAATGAATATATAAAAAATCTTCCTCAGAACTGGGCTGTAAAAAGTAGATGAATGAAAATAATTGAATAGATATGGATAATCTTTCTTACAACGGGATAATCTGTGGTATACGGATATGGATTGGCCTTGGGGACGCGAGCTCTCTCTTGCTCTATCTCCTTGTGCAGGATCTGCAGAGATAAATCCCTCTCTTTTTCCAAGCCTCTCTCCTAATTTAAAGAACCACGCCAAGAAAAAATAAAAAAGAAAGTCAGATCCTGCAATTTTGGCAAGTCTGTGTGATCTACTTGAGGGCGTTGACTAACCTCTGTATGGAGATGGAATGGGTTCGGAATCGTCAGTCTAGGAACTTGGCGCTGCTGCTCGGTTTGACGCTCTGAATGCAGTGAAAGCTGTAGATACACACAAAATATGAGTACTTTGTCGCCAAGAAAAACCAAGCAATATCGCCACCGCCATGGAAAGCCTGTACCTTGTCGAAAGCCTCGAGAACAAATGCAGGTGGGCCCATACGTTCATCCGTAGCGAAATGGAACTCTTGAGGGATGGTGATCTGGCGCTTGGGTCTGCGGAGTGATCCGCGATCACCTCTCATCTCAAAGATCTGCAGAAAAATAAAATTGAAATTCTGTGACGATGATGATCGGCTGCTTTCCAATGTTTCGCACAGTTAAATGTTTCAACCAATAAAAAAATCCAATAACGTTCGTGCATTATCTTAATTCGATCCAAATTTGTTGCATTATCTCCAAAAATCTTGGCCATTTTGATCTATACCATAATTCAAAAACTTCTAAAAATTTTACGTCTCATTATACCATAAATAAGTATTTTTCAAAACACTGAATTCGGGCAACATCTCATTTTATCCATTTTCTTGATTGGAATAGCTGGAGATAATTTATTTAAAGAATAATAACCATAAGTAGATCAACATACCTTTTTATTTAGTGGCCTGGCCTTGAACTTTGGAATTCTCTCCAGCTCTTCTAGCTCCAGCTCCTGGGAGCTTTTGACTCTGTAAAAGTTATTTATGGATTTATTTTTTTCAAATCGGGCCCCACCAACATCATAACTTGGATCAAATTTAGCAAATTTAGCATCAAACCTGGGAGGACGAGCCCGAAGAGATGTCTCCAGTTGAGGCGGCTTGGGCTCTGTGAGTCTATTGATCTTGAAATGATCCTATTTATAGAAATAAATCAGTGTAAGATTTACTGAGAGAGGATCCACAGTGAGAAAAAAGAAACAATAAATCCATTACATTGAATGACGTTGAGGACTCCATCGACAAAGAAGAAGATACTACAGATGATGCTCCAGCATTTCTTGCAGCCCTCTCCATCGTCTTCAGATTGAACTCCTGTTCATCATCCCACATCCCCCCTTTTTTTAATTGTTCATTTATATATATTTTCAATGTAAATAGAAAAAAAGAGCATAATTGTTCTTTTCGTCTCTCTGCAGTACCTGGAATTCAGGAGGCTGTGGAGTGCTCCTCTGAGGAGCGGGCAATGAAGGTGCCTCCAGGATCTTTCCATGGAAAACAATTGACAATAATCAGATAAATAATTATTTCTTTTATTAGCATAAACCAACCATAAAATAAAAATAATTGTACCTTCTTGTTTATAGGCCGGGCTTTGAACTTGGGCATCTTGGACAGCATCTCCTCTTCTAGTTCTGCAGAGCTCTTAATCCTCACGGCCCGCACCCTGTGGGCTGTCTCCAGTTCGGGCTCCTTGGGCCTTGTCAAGGTAAGCTTAGGCCTTCGTTGAATCACTGCCTGCATGTCCTCCTGGAATAAAAAAATATGAACAAATTAATTTACTTCAATTGATTTATATATTTGGAATTTTAGGTCGTTTAAAATTATTAACACTATTTTTAATATGTTCAATCTTGAGGCAAGACAATGATTCTGAGGAATTTAACTTGGAGAATTAGAATATTTTTAATATTTTCAATTTATTCTTTCAATGCGAATTTGGAGATTTTAGCAAATTTCTCAAAAATATGCACCTTTCTGTTCACCCCATGGAGATCTCTGGACGAGAGGAGGTCTCCTCCATCAGCTGGAAGATCAGGCCTGGACTTGTGAACCAGCGCCCTGCTCTTCACATTATGTATCTGCAGGGAGAACAATCCCTTAGAACAAAAGCCCGTTGGAGAGAGAGAAGGTAAAGAAGTCTGAGAGAGAGAGAGAGAGAGAGAGAGAGAGAGAGAGAGAGAGAGAGAGAGAGAGAGAGAGAGAGTTGTGATTCTGGTTTCACCTGGCGAGACAGGCCCCCGTCAAGCTTCTGCCTCTTGACAGCCTGGTTTTCCTGAGCAATATCCCCACCGGGGCACCTGCAAGAGATTATCCTGCAGATTAGGATTTTCTTTCCCCGCTTCAATATTAAGATTTTCTTTCCTTTTCTGGAGATTTTGCTAGGACGACCCACCTGAACGACGCAGTCTTCTGAGTTGAAGCAGGTTGGATCCTTGGCTTTAGGGCAGACGGGTTTCTGATGAGGCTGGCGATCTTCTTGGCCGTCTTGTTCCTCGAGCCGACTTCTGCATCTACCTTTCCAGCGTTGCGGGAAATCGCGGGGGTGCGAGCAGCAGACGCTGATCACGGAAGATGGAGCAGAGATTCAATGCGAAAGATCGCGTAGAAATCCGGTAGATCTGTGGAATTTGATGTATATATACATACCCTGGGATGCGGCCCCCTTCGATTCGGAGTGGGCAGGAGCCAGATTTGTTGAAGTTCCGTATTGAACTCTGCTCGCGTCGACTGTGGAAGAATTTCCATTCGGAAGCCTGCTGCAGCTTGAAATTATCAGTGAGAATAGAAAAAGGAAAGAGAGAAAGAGAGGTAGAGAGAAGAGAGAGAGAGAGAGAGAGTACCTTAAATTTTCAGGGGGATTGGGACCGGGGATCTGAAAGTTCGAATAATGGTTAGTTAGATCGAGGAGAGAAGTGGTGAGATGGAGGAGATCATCGACTTTAATCGAAGAAAAAACAGCTTACGTGCTCAGTTCCTTCATCGTTGCTCTTCTTCTCCTCCTCCTGACGGGTTTCCGATCTTGCGGTTGGAAGAACAGCCGCTTGGATGTCTCTGAACAGATGAAAAAATTTCTAATGAGCTTCTTGGAGCAGGAGATGGAAGTACAACGATTAGATTAGATCCTCCTCATGATCATACCCTGTTCCTTTGGTTTCAACGACCAGAATCTCCCTCGTATCGTCATCATCACCTTGAGCTTCAGCCGCTGGTTCCGGTTTCTGCGCAGGATTGAAGGAAAAACCATGAGATCGGATTCGGTCATCTTAAACAAAGTAAAAACAGATTATACTGTAGATCACAATGCGCCGTCACCTTGTCAGAAGAAGAAGAAGAAAGTCTCTGATCCTCTACGTGTCCAAAGTCGCAGCAGATGCTCTCCTGTTTGTAGGATCTCCCCCCTTTTACGCCATTGACGAAAGCTGCATCAGAGGAAAGGGAAGATCTCGATTAGAACAGGCACTAATGGTCGGATAAATCTGTCGAAAAAATGAAAAGAATCACTCCAGATCGGACGAATGGCCTCAGATTTAACGCCGATTGAAGAAATCGGGGAGTAAATGAACCGAGGGAGGAGATAAAAGCGTACGGGATTGGGCGTGGCTGAGAGCCGTCTCGAACCAGAGCTCGGATCTCTTGATCTGCTCGGCGGTCTCCTCGTTCGAGAAGTCGAAGAATCGCGGGGCGCTGAACTCGTAGATTTCATCGATCTGGAATGACTGAGCGAGGACCGCTGCCGCCGCCGGCTCCGCGGCGGCGCCACTCCCTCCTCCCCCTCCTTCGGCGGCGGCGGCTGTCGTTACCACCTCCATGCTTCGGTTTCTTCCCTACTTCGGAAGATTAGAGGAAGTAGAAGATGGGGAGATCAAGGATTTGGGTGGAGAGTGGTAAGAGAACTGCAGAAGCAAGATGGGCAAGGGACTGAGAATTGCTGGAGGAGATGGAGGAAACTTTTTGGCTCTCTTTCTCTCTCTCTCTCTCTCTCTCTCTCTCTAGAGAAGCTAGTACAAGGAAGTTTGAAAAATGGAAGAAGATGGAGGAGCGCCCCCCTGGTTATCGCCTCTCTCTCTCTCTCTCTCTCTCTCTCTCTCTCTTTCCAGACAGAGGAGGGTAAGTTGCAGAGGGAGGAGAGAAGAAAGGGAGGGGGGAGGAAGAAGAACGTTAGGATCCCAACGGTCAGAAATTTTGAAAGTAGCAACGGGCGTTTTACTGACGTTTACCTAAATACATCTCTATACGCATACACAACAGAGAAAGTCTGACGCAGCGTCCACTGATCGCACGAACGTTACCCAATCAAAACATTTTACTTCGAGACGCGTACGCATCAATTCGCATCAAATCCAACACGGTCCCACTTCCGCGCTGGATCGAGCCACGTACCTCAATTAAATCCCCAACATGCCCCTACACGGGGTACGTGTCAGTATACAGCGCCGGGGCCCAGCCCAACGGCTACCTGCGCGCGGATGGAGAGAGGGCGATAGAGCCCATATTTATCATTTAATTTTTATAACGAAGACTCACTCCCTCGCAGTAATTCAATTAAATTAAAATGAATAACTAATAATCTCAATTACTCCAATAAAATGAAAATAAGCATTTCTCGTAATAAAAATCAAGAACTATTACTCGCCTATATTTTTATCTTCCTCAAAAAATAAATTCCCTATTTATAATTTAATTATTTAAGTTGTAAAAATAAAAAACGACCCAAATAAATATCACGAAGACCCTCTCCCTCAAATAATTAAATTCAATTAATATGAATAACTAATAAACTCAATTACATCCAATAAAATGAATCAAATGCATTTTTTTAATTATTTAAGTTTTCTCTACTTATCATTTAATTATTTAGGTTTTTTAAAATAAAAGGTGACCCCAATAAATATCAAGAAGACCTGCCACTAGAAATAACTAAATAAAAGTAAATTAAAATGAAGAAAATTAATGAAATAAATTACGTCCAATAAAATGAACAAAAAACATTTTTTCTTATTAATTTCTCGCATAAGATAAATGACCATTTATAACAATTAAGAATACGCCTATTAGATAAAAATATTATCTATTATTTTATCTTCCTAAAAAATCATATTTATCATTTAATTGTTTAATCTTTTTAAAATAAAACTTGACTCAGATGAATATCAAGAAGACCTGCTCCTCCAATAAATAAAATAAAATGAATAACTATTAAACTCAATTACATCCAATAAAATGAGAAAAATGCATTTTTTCTTTTTTATTTATCGCATATGCAAAATTACCGGTTACAACAATCAAGAAGTAGCCTAGTATATAAAATATATTTCTATTATTTATTTTCCTCAATGTTTTTCACTATTTATCATTTTATTTTTAATTTTTTGGAAAATGGGAGCTGATCCGAATAAATATCAGGAAGACACGCTCCCTCCATTATTTAAATTAAATTAAAATATAATCCAGTGGTAAATGCGCGTGGAGGTAGATGTCTTCCCGATGTGGACTCACATAAACCACGAACATATGATAAGAATGCGTGTCAACCAGATAAATGTGGAAAAATGAAAATATTAAAATAATGAAAAAGGCGTCGGTAGACAGGTGGTGACGTGCGCTACCAATATCATCCTCCATCCCGGTGACGTCATCATCAGCCATGTGGGATCCGAATCGATATCCGGATCAAAGGGGGAGAACCATTGACTCCAGTGAACATTATTGACCGTTGATTCCGACGACGGCATCTACACATCAATGGCTGATGACGGTTGAAGATCGATGTCAACGGTGGCGTCTAATGGGGAGACGCCATGGAGGAAGCGTGTAAGTGATGACTTTCAACGAGGCCGTCAACGGCCGCCGTGGTCAGAACGAGTCGCCGCCGGCGAGGATATTTTACTTCATTTAGTTAAAAAAAAGCCCCACCGCCGGCGGCGTGGGGCCCACACAATTCGATCCCCTCCCTGCCGCCACTGCCAGCGTCAGCCGATCTACACGGATTTGACCGAGTCCCCGCCCGCCGATCCGACCCGGGCCGACTCGGCCGTTGACCGGATTACCTGGAATAATTATGTCACGGGAAAGTCAATCGACGACGTGCCGCCGAGTTAAAGGGATGAGGAGAGGGCGGTCGAGCGGGACGACGTGTCCCCCTTCCCGCCGACGACCCTCTCCATTCTCGTCGTTTTCCGATCCCCCACTGTAACCTTCTCAGCTTTCCCATTTTGGCGGCAGGCGAGTTGTCGGCCAGATGCGAGCGCCGCCCCTCACTAAGGCCGTCGGTGCCCAAACGAAGAGAGAGAAACAAGAAAGATAATGAGAGAGGAGAGAGAGAAGAGGCATCTTTAGACACCGCAGCGCCGCCTCCCCTGAAAATTCCTCGAAATGGCCCCACGTGTCATAAATGGAGATCAGGCGGAAGATCTCGTCTTGACCAGTGACTTCGGGCCGGGAAAAATCGGGCTCGGCCCGGATCCGGGTTACCTCTGAAGGAAAGAAATGACTATAGTTGCCTGAGGCCAGCTCGAAATGAGGCGGGCCGGGCCCGATTTTATGGACACGGGCCGGATTTTTGAAGTCAATGGGCCCAGTAAGGCGGGCCCGCCGGTGGCGGCGTGGGGAGAGGGGAAGGAGAGGGGGGGTTGAGGCGGGCCAATTTGGACACGGCGGCGGATGGGGACCGGAAGGTGTGGCTCGCGCCGCTCCTTCGTTGGCGGGAGTGGGGCCTACGCCATCGTTACTCGCCGTCCACCGCCCAGCGGTCGTCGTCCCCGTTTTCCACGCGCCTCCGGGCCACCGCCACCGCCGCCGCCGCCGTCGACGACGGCGACGTGCGGGCGGTCCGCTGGTACGCGGCAAATTGGTGGGACCCCCGGCGGCTTCCCCGCTCTTGCTCAGGAAGATCAATGGCGGATTCGGAGGAAAATACCAGATGGATGAGATCTCTCTCTATTTTATTTTCTTGATCTGAGATTGGAGGAAATGAGTGACGAATTTCTGTAAATCTTTGAATGTTTTTTTTTTTCCTTCTTTTGAGGATCGCTAGAACATGTAATCGAATTGAGACTACAGGAGCACCGGAGAGGGGTCAGATCCCGGCGAAATAACAGGAGGGGACGGGAAGGTCATCGTGTATCTACATGGATGAATCTGGGAGGGCAACCAACGGCGATGGGATCCGCATTCGCGATGGCGACCTCCCCCTCTTCCTCGATCTCGTGCAGAGATGAGGGGGGGGGGGGCAAAAACTTGAGACGGAAGCGGGATCTCATCGAGCTTATTGGAATGATTTCTAGTGTTGTTAATGGAGGAGCAGGATTGTCGGACTAGTATTCCACCGCGTCCGCCGGAGGCGAGATGTTGAGGTCAAGATCTAGGTGGAGCCTCCGCGGCGGCGACGGTTGTGGCTGCGGCTGCAGATCCTCGACAACGGAGGAGGAGTCGGAGTCGCTCTCGTCGCCGTCGTGGACGGCGGATTCGTCAGGGAAACTGATCTTCGCGGAGATTTTCCCGGTCATAACCGGCGTCGGCAGTGCGGCGGCGGTTGCCTCCGCAGTGGCGACCTTGCCGGACCTCGAGAAGGCGTCGAAGAAGACGAATCCCTTGGGAAGCGGATGCGCGACCGGTGGAGCGCCGGCGTAGGTGGTGGAGACCGCGGCGGGGATGGCGCGGAAGGGGAACCAGGCGGCGGCCTTGGCGCCACCGCCGCTGCTCCCGCGGTGGAGGTACTGATCGGACAACGCCAGATTCAGAGAAGACCGATCGGCGAGGTTGTTGTCTGGCGACTGGACTGGCGCCGCCGTCTCCCGGCTGGTGGACTCCACAGTACTGCTCTGGCTCCC
Source organism: Spirodela intermedia (assembly GCA_902729315.2). Taxonomy (NCBI): domain Eukaryota; kingdom Viridiplantae; phylum Streptophyta; class Magnoliopsida; order Alismatales; family Araceae; genus Spirodela; species Spirodela intermedia. Next base: position 8,223,814 of record LR746274.1, on the reverse strand, counting down.
GGGGCTTCCGATCTGGTGCGCCTCCCGGTGGCCGTCGTCCCGCGGCGTCGCCACGCACGGGAGCCCCCCGGCGAGGGGGAAGTTCGTCTTCGCCTTCATTCCGCGGAACTCCCGCGCCGCCGCGTCGTACGCTATCGCCGCCTCCTCTGCTGTGTCGAAGGTACCGAGCCACACGCGCATCTTCTTCCCTGGATCCCTGATCTCCGCCGCGTATCTCCCCCACGGCCTCTTCCTCACTCCTCTGAACCTATCCTCCCCGCTCCCCATGCTCTCATGGCCTCCTCCTACCCCGCCCCTCATCCCTCCCCTCGCACAGATCTTCTCCCCTCTCGGCGCCATCTCCTCCTCCGCCGCTGCCGCCTCTTCCTCCGGCGATTGCCGCAGTGAGAACCGAGATCGAGGTGATTCTAGAGAGAGATGGAGATCGAGGTGGTTCTAGAGAGAGAGGTGGAGGGAATTTCTTCCACTGGTGTGCGTGGTGGGAAAATTCTGCCGGGGGGGGTGCGCATTATATAGAGATCCGCAGCGGGGAGGACGGTGAGGTCCCGCCACGTCAGACCGGTGCCCGCCGCCTTCGCGCAGCCTTCCGCTTTTCCTCCCGCCGTTATTTAATCCGATTTATCCGAAATAACGCCATTTAAGCATTGTTTTAGCATTATTCGGAAATTTTAATTGCCTAAAAATAACCAGTGAGAGAATTAAACAAAATAAAATTAGGGGGTGGGCGGCGCGGCGGCGGCGGCGGGGGCTGACCGCACCGCGTAATCCGCCTTCCTTCCGGACGAGGGGAATATAATAAGATTAAGCTGGCGGTCCACGTGTCGCGCAGAGAGAGAGGCGGCGGCCGCCTCGGTCTCCTCCCCCACGATCTGTGGCGGCGGCGGATCACGACCCGTGAATGGGCCGACAGCCGGGCGGCGCGGCGGCTGCGGCGGTCCCAATGCGCCGGGACACCGCTGGCTTTGACCGGTGATGCGGCCCTCGCGGAGGTGACCACTCGATGGTAAGGAGAATGACGAGTTGGACATGCCCCCAAGGTGACGGGCCGCTGATGCCGTTTTGACGAGCCCCAGAGGTGACCCCACTCGGATGTAAGATTACCGAAGAGCCATTTCTGGATGTAGACCCCACGGCGCCGCGACTTTGTTATGGTTGTGATCGGCGAGACGGCTCTTGTGAGGTGACCCCACTTTGCAGTAAGGATACCGTATAGCAGAAGCGCTTCAGGAGACAAGCCCTAACGCACCGGGTCGCTGATGCCGTTTTAAGGAGGGTCGCCCACACAAAAGGTAAGGTTACCAGGCGCCACCGAAGAGGTGACTCCATTTGAAGGTAAGGTTACCATTGAGCATTACGCCCGCCAAGGCGCCGGGTCAGCCACCCGGGGAGGTGATCCTAAAATTTACTGAAATTTTAGTTATTTATGATTAAAGTCGTGTGATAAATTGGTAAGGTTACCGAAAGCAGAACTTCGGTTTTGAAGGGCGAGGCCGCTCCGGAAGATCAGTAAGCTCACCCAAAGAACGGTCGGGAATATAAGCTCCCAAGACGTCGGTCTGCCTGGTCTTGACCACTGACGGCAGCCGTCTTGGAGGTGACTCCACTCGGCGGTACGGTTACGGAAGATCAGGCACTTGGTGGGGGGACCTACCGAAGCCATTGGGTGCCGGGTCGCTGATGGTCTTGACCGGAAAGTGGGGAGAGAGCAGGTCCCAAGCGGTAAGGGTACCGCATTAAAAAAAAAACCATAGACGGACTTGGAAGTCCAGTCCAAATGAAAACCACTCGTTGAACCATGCTTCATGAAATATAATTTAATTTAAATTGAAATACGACAAAAATAAATATTCCCTATGGTAAGAGCCGAAGATAAACTATATAAAATAATATTAGTGGATCCATATTTATGACATTCGTGACAAAATAAATAAATAAATTTAGTTTTATTCAGCCACCCATGGAAAAGCCCCTTATTTGTGAAATGGGTTTGTCCATGAATGATGAGAGAGGGGAGAGAGAGAGAGAGAGAGAGAGAGAGAGAGAGAGAGAGAGAGAGAGTAGTGTAGATGTGGTAATAAAAGTAGGCTAGATTTAGTACGAAGAAGCTAGTTCGGGTGAAGTTGGGGGAGTTTTTCTGAATGGGCTTTTATTATTGAGGCCCGGAATAATAGGAGAGAACCTGTGGGCCTCGGCAACTGGGTCAACGGGGCCGTTGACGGCTATAACGGAGTCTTAACGGTGAAGAACGGCCAAGAGATAGACATGGATAGATGGTGGGGGGGAGAGAGAGAGAGAGGGTTGGCGGACGGCAGCGCCTGCGGGGAGATCGGGTGCCGTCGCTGTCTCCTTTGGGAACTCGGTCGCCGCCGCCGGGTTGGTCCAGCTGGGAGTGCTTCTCCAAGAGAGAGAGAGAGAGAGAGAGGGCTGGCGGGCCGCGGCGCCGGCGGGGAGATCCGGTGCCGTCGCTGTCTCCTTTGTGAACTCGGTCGCCGCCGCCGGGTTGGTCCAGCTGGGAAGTGCGGGTCCACGTGTGTGGCGGCAGGATTGACGGCGGCGGCCGCCGCTGCTCGGACAGACGGCCGACAAAGTTGGGGAATCTCTCGAAGCCGCCAGATGGCGACCGCCATTGCGATCCGCCTCCCACGTCCTTCCCTTCTTTCTCTCTTTTTTTCTCTCTTCCACCCATTCGTTTCTAGATGAAGGAAAGAAAGGACCTTGTCCTCGCATGGGTCGGCTATTCTTGGGGTTGAGAGGATTCCACGAAGCCTGTAGACATTTAGAGCGAGAGAGAGAGAAAGAGAGAGAACCGGGAAGCAACTTATGAAATATAGAGAGAGAGAGGGGAGAGAGACAAGTAAAAACTATTCTTGAAAGAGAGCGATAGAGGTGGAGAGAGAGAGATCAAGGAAACAATGCATGAAATATAGAGAGAGGGAGGGGAAAAAGACCAGCAGGTAGAATGCTGTGTGGAGGAAGACCAAGAAAAAACTGTTTATGGGAGATACAGAGAGAGAGATGGAGAGAGAAGGGAGAGAGCTAGGATGCAATTTATAAATTAGAGAGGTCCGCCAGTAGAACGCTGTGTGGAGAACAACCCATAAAACCGTTTTTGAGAGAGAGAGAGAGAGAGAGAGAGAGAGGAAGGGAGACAAAGACATTACTGCTAGGTATGAAAGAGAGGAAGATACCATTTGTTCGAAAGGGAGAGACAGAGAAGGCCCATCAAGTATCGGGTTTGAAACACAGAGAACCCTCGTTCAAACGAGTTCCGTAGAGAGAGAGAGAGAGATTGGGCTGGGCCTGTTTTTCCTTCCGTAGCCGATCAACTCCAGCGGGCCGACCCATTCTTCCATCCGTTGAAATCTTGGCTGTTGCCCGGTTACGAAGATAAGGTCGTGCCAGGGAAGTACCCTTTCTCTCTCTCTCTTCTATCATTGGGTTTGAACAGTAGTCTCAAGTGGGTGACTCTCCTCCACAGATAGGTATACACCAGACTCATCCATCTCTCTCTCTCTCTCTCTCCTCTGACCTAGAGCTACCGCCCCCTGCCTGGCAGCTCCACAGTCCCGTTCTTCCGGCATGGTGCTTGCTGCATGTGTTCTAGGCATATGCACGGTTTTACAGGATGCTGTATGGCGTCCTGGTGAGGGGGGGCTACCGATTGCCTCTCTTTCGCACTAGCGTGGGGCGTGGAGAGACTCAATAATCTCCTGTGCTTCAGAGAAGACCCCGTCCAGCAGGTCACCGTCACCACTGCGGATCTGGTCGGCATGGAGCAAATCAATGGCTATATGAGGCAGATCAGGGATTTTCTTGATGAGGATGGCCCAGGTGCCCTCGGGATCTACGGAATGGGTGGTATCGGCAAGACTACGCTCCTCTGGAGGCTCAACAACAATTTTCATGATATTGGAGCAGCTTGAAGCTTTGACTGTGTTATCTTTGTCACCGTGGCCGCCGATCCCAACGTTCTCAAGGTCCAGGAGAAGATTAGAGAGCGGCTGGATTTGGATCCACCGTCTTCAAAAGCTCCATCCTCACAGACCGAAGAAGAAAAATGGGTAAAGTAATCTTCCAATTCTTGTGCGAAAAGATATTTTTTACTATTGTTGGATGACGTGTGGAATAGATTGAATCTGGAGACTTTGGGAGTTCCTATCCCTTGCGCCCAGAACAAGTGCAAGATCATGTTGACGAGCCGATTAAAAAATATGAGTGATATAAGGGGGACGACCACAAGATTTTAGGAGGTGACAACCTTGAACGACTCACAGGCGTGGATTCTCTTCCAAAACAAGGTAGGTAGAAATTTAGATCATGATTCTTCTGCAGTCTATCAACATGCTAAGGCTATTGTGAGGAAATGTGGTGGCCTCCCACTTGCCCTCGAAATCTTGGATCGTACTATGGCAGATGCTAGGTCAATTGGAGATTGGAGGGATGCTGCAAGGGACCTACGTCAGTCTCCACATGGTGGTTGAAGGTATCGAAAAAGAGGTCTTGTCTTTGTTGAGGTTCAACTTTTATAGATTAACAGATGATTGCACAAGACAATGTTTCCTTTATTGTTGCTTGTTCAAGGAAGATGATGAAATTAAAAGAAATAAATTGATTCTCTATTGGATAGGAGAAGGACTCATTGAGCAATCTTCACCTCACAAGGGACGTAAAATCATAAATAATCTCATTTCAGCTAGCTTGTTACAAAGGGGGTATTCAGACGATCTCGTGAAGATGCATGATGTGGTGCGCGACATGTGTTTGTGGCTCAGTAAAGGTGATTTTGTGGAGTTTCTTATGTGACCAAGGAATAAGATTGACAACATTATAAATTTAGACAGATGGCAAAATGTTAAAAGAGTTCAATGTATGGAGTGGATCAGAACTTAAGTCTCTTGAATGTTTTATGGTGCTGTCCAATATTGTAAATATTATTTTTTCATAAAATGCCTCTCAGCACAACTTTATATTCAATTCCAAAAAGGTTTTTTCAAAGGACACCATCTCTTCATGTCTTACAATTGCAATGCTTTATTTCAGAGAATACTTTAAAGGATATTGCTTCACTACTGAAATTACGATATTTAGATCTTTTAGGAATACAAGTAGATGTTAGTGATAATTTTCAATATTTGAATGTCTTATAGACTAAAGTCATTGGCCTTCTTGGTAAACATCATGAGTTATATTATTTAAATTTGTCATAAATGAAGTACAGTATCTTCCAAACAACATCATGTCACTTATTAGATTACAATTTCTTTACTTATCATTGACAAACTTACAACACCTTTTAGGTTCAATTGGATCTCTCATAAAATTGAAAGAATTTAATGTGTCGTCAAATAAATTACAAAGTCTTTCAAATACTATTGGATCACTTGTGTAGTTGAAAAAACTTTATTTACAACATATAGAACTAGAGTGCCTTCTAAATTTAATTGGTTCCCTTGTGAAATTGAAACGATTGAATGTGTCACATACAAAATTATAAAAGCTTCCAAACACTATTCGATTTCTTATGGAGTTAGAAAACTTAATTTATTTAGTACAGAACTAGATTGTCTATCAAATCAATTGGTTTTCTTGTGAGATTGAAATAATTGAATGTGACAAATACAAAATTATGAAGTCTTTCGAGCACAATTAAATCACTTGTGAAGTTAGAAAAAAATTATATACAACATACATAATTAGATTATCTTCCAGATTCAATTAGTTTCTTTGTGAAATTAAAAGAATTAGATCTATCATTTACAAAATTACAAAGTCTTCCAAACACCATCAGATCACTTGTGGAGTTAGAAAATCTTGATTTATTTAGTACAAAACTAGATTATCTTTTAGATTCACTTGGTTCCTTTGTAAAATTAAAATAGTTGAATGTGTCATTTACAAAATTATAAAGGCTTCCAAACACCATTAAATCACTTTTGGAGTTACAAATACTTGATTTATCTAGTACAAAATTAGATTGTCTATCAGATTCAATTGGTTCCCTTGTATAATTGAAATAGTTGAATGTATCAAATATGAAATTACAAAGTCTTTCAAACATTATCATATCACTTGTAGAGTTGGAAAATATTACTTATTTGGTACAGAACTAGATTATCTTTCAAATTCAATTAGTGTTCTTGTGAAATTAAAATAGTTGAATATGTTATCTACAAAATTACAAAGTCTTCTAAATATCATTGGATCACTTTTGGAGTTATAAATACTTGATTTATCAAATACAAAATTAAATTATTTATTATATCTAATTGGTGATCTTGTGAAATTAAAACAATTGAATGTGTCAAATATAAAATTATAAAGTCTTTTAAATACCATGGATTACTTGTAGAGTTAGAAAAACTTCTGTTAGATCACTTTTGGAGTTACAAATATTTGATTTATCTTATACAAAATTAAATCATCTATCATATTCAATTGGTTTTCTTGTGAAATTGAAATATTTGAATATGTCAGATATAAAATTACAAAGTCTTCCAAGCACTATCAAATTACTTGCGAAGTTAGAAAAACTTCATTTAGGTTATACAAACTTGAACTACTTCCTAGATTCAATCAAATCTCTTGTGAAATTAAAATAATTAAATCTATCATATACAGAATTACAAAGTTTTCTAAGTGCTATTGGATGACTTGAGTTACAAAAACTTGATTTATCAAGTACAAAATTAGATTGTCTTCCAATTTTTATCAACTATCTTGTGAAATTGAAAGAATTAAACTTGTCATTTACAAAATTACAATGTCTTCCAAGCACTATTAGATCGCTTATGGAGTTAGAAAAACTTTATAAAGTTAGATTAACTATGTTTGGTACAAAGTTAATTATAAAAATTTGTATGGTACAAAGTTATATTACTTTTCAAATTCAATTAGCTTCTACTTTGAAATTGAAATAATTAACTATGTTTGGAACAAAATTACAAGGTATTTTAAATACTATTACATCACTTTCGAATCTACAAAAAACTTGATTTATCAAGTAGATAACTAAATTATCTTTTAGATTTTATTATTATTTTTTGAAATTGGAAGGATTGAATTTGTCTTTGATTTATCAAGTATATTATCTATTTTGTTGTGAAATTGAGAGAATTAGATCTCACATGTAAAAAATTATAAATCTTTTAAACACTATTAGATAACTTATGAAATTACAAATACTTTATTTGTAGGATAGAGAATTATATTACTTTCTAGATTTAATTAGTTCTATTTTGAGATTGAAATAATTGATTGTGTCTACAAAAATAAAAACTATTCCATAGGCTATGTCATCACTTTGAAGTTAGAAATATTTGATTTATTACATACAAAATTAGATTGTCTTTCAATCAATTTCTTAGAAAATTAAACATACAAAGTCTTTTAAGCACTAACAAATCACTTGTGGAGTTAATTCAAACTTAGTTCATATGATTAGTACTAAATTGTTTCTATATTTAATCATTTATCTTGTGGAATTGAAAGAATTAGTTGTGCTCAAAACAAAGTTACAAAATTTAATAATTACAATTTGATCATTTTTGGAGTTATAAATATTTTATTTATCCATACATACTTAAATTGCCTTCCATATTCAATCATTTTTGTGTGAAATTAAATTTATTGATAGGGGTTAAATATTAAGATTAAATTAACACTAAATGAAGATATACATATGTTTATATAGGTGGGAGAAGAGATAGATAATACGCCTAAATGGGCCACATAGAAGAGGACATTCGAACACTCTCTCTCAAGCTAGTGTATATAAGTCAAACATGCCTAGATTGGTACATATAATATCATAAGACACTCCTATAAGACTCTTGGTGAAGATGTCTATCAATTAGTTGAATGAAATGACATGTGGTGTGGAGATAATTACTATTAAAATCTTATCCCAGATGTAGTGACAATTAATCTCGATGTGTTTGGTCTACTCTTAAAATGTGAGATTCTTGGCGATGAAGATTGTTGTTTGATTGTCATAGTGCATAAGCATAAATGTCTGATGAGTGACACCCAAACTCTCTAGAAGAGAGTGAAGTCATATCATCTCATGTGTTGTCTCAACCATAGCACAATATTCGACTTTTACACTAATACAAGAAACCACCGTTTACTTTCGAGAGCACCAAGTGACTAGGTTACCATTAATATATGTGTAGTAATTAGTCGTTGACTTTCGATCTCTTTTGTCACAAGAATACTCAATATCTGAGTATGCTTCAACATGTAGGTGACTATGATATCTATAGATGAGTCTCTTCCTTGGAGCCTATTTAATATAGGCTAGGACATGTAGTGTTCTTTTCCAATAGATATGACAAGACTCCTACATAAATTAATTGAGAACACTGACTATATGTATGATGCCAAGAGAAGTAATAGTGAGATATATTAGTTTTTCTAATAATTATTGATAGCAATTAACATCCTCCATTAGAGGTAAATTAATATCTCAAAACTTCAGATGGGCCTCCATAAGTGATGACTATGGTTTATAGTCATGAAACCTCATTTCTTGAAGAAGGTTGATGACATATTTTCTTTGAGACAAAACTATATTATCTGATTGATAAGCAAACTCTATCTCAAGAAAGTAACACAATGTTCTCAAGTTTCTTGTGACAAAGTATTGTTGTAGGTAGGTTTTGGTGATGAAGATGCCTACCTCATCACTCCTTATCATAAGAATGTCATCAATATGTACGGTCAAGATGACCATACCTCTAGGTGTAGTATTTGTTTGGACAGTGGGGTTAACAATACATAAAGTGAAGCTGATGGTAGTAAGAAGGCCATTGAACTTCACAAACCGAGTTTGAGGACTCTACTTGAGTCTATAGATAGTATGTTGAAGTAAGTAAACTTAAGAAAACTTCCCTTGAGCAACATATCTTAGAGGTTGCTATATGAAAATTTATTTGTCTAAGTCACCATAGAGGAAGACATTAAATATGTCTAATTGATAATTGATCAATCATGATGTGCTATCAAGGAAATAAGAACTTGAATATAGTTCAATTGAACAATATAGGAGAAGGTCTCTATGTAATCAATGTCATAAACTTAAGTGAAGTCACGAGCAACTAAATGAGTTTTGTGACAAGCAATAGAGCTATTTGAATTGTATTTTAATATGAAGACCCATTTGCACGTCACAATGTTGGCATTGTTCGGATGAGAGACAAACTTCCACGTGCTCTAAAAAACTAGTAGTTTCATTTTTAAATCTATAGTTATTTTTCAAGCAACGGTTGGAAGTGTCTCAACATGCAATTGTGGAATTGATTCAAAAGCCACAGAAATAATAAATATATGAAAGGTGGGGTGAAGACGATCATAATAAATAAAGTTGGATATAGGATGCTAAGTGTAAAAGTATGTACCTTTGCATGATGTAATTAGAAGATGAAGATTATTTATAGGCAACACAAGAGGGTCAACTAGTGGAGTAGTGGTGTCAAGCGAGGTGGGCAAGGATGGAATTGCACTTGAAGTGGAGGCATTGGTAGAAGACATGGGTAGTGGAGGTATTGATGAAGAAGAAATAGATAAAGAAGGAATAGAAAGAGGATCCGTGAGAATGATAAGAAGTGAAAACCTAAGGGGTGGAGACGTGGATAGGTAAGAAGACGAAGGAGATAGGGCAAAAAAATAAAATTCTCATAAAAAGTAATATCAACAGAGGTCATATAGCAATAGCTGTCGGAGAAGTATATATAATAACCTTTTTAGGTGTGACAGTAACCCACAAAGATATTTTTCAGAGCACTAAGAGTGAGTTTAGAAAAAAATGATGAGTGATCGTGAACGAAAGCATTGCAGCTAAAAAATTGAGGAGGTAAAGAAAAAAATAAGCATTGAGTGTGAGATGTTGAAGTAGAATGACACTATCTAATAGAGTAGAAGAAATGCAATTATTAAGATAAGTGACAGTTATGAGTGCATCATATGATAAGTAATGTGAAATATGTATTTCAATGAGTAATGTAAGAGTGATGGTCTTTCATAACTGTATTCATAAGTAAGTGATGGTATTTTCATTCAGTAACTGTATTCTATCGAGAAGTGTATGAGTAGATGGTCTAATGAATAATACCACGATCAGTACAAAAGATACAAATGACATCTTGAACAAGTTCAAGTGCATTATTCATATAAAGAACTTTAGGTGTGGTGAAATATTAGATAATAATCTTACTGATAAATTAGATAACAATAGAGAGAACTTGAAACTGATCATGAAAGAGATAAACTTAACTCACATGAGTGTAATCATTAATGAAAATGATGTAATAGAGATGTCTAATGACAAAGACAACTTGAGAGGGTCTCCAAACATTGTAATGAATAATAATAAAAAAGAATTAATGATGGAATACCATCATGACTAAAATATGATGAATGATAATATTTGCTCAATTGACATGACTCATTAAAAGACAACCATGGTAAGATTTCTAAAGTTTTAAAAAATAAAAATGGCCTAAATGACGATGCCACAAAAGAAAAATAGTAGTGGCAGTAACAAAAAGTATTTGAATATTAGAAGAAAGTACTTTTGAAATGAGTTTGTAAACACTTCGACCGTTCTTATTCCCCAAACTAATCTTCCATCTTGTATATAGATTGACATAGTGAAAGGAAAAAAATATAATGATACAAAGTAAGACATGAGTGATGACACTGATAGATAAAGGTTTACAGAAAAACTAAGAACAGAAAAGACTTGAATCAATAGTAGGATAAAGGTCATAGTGGTAGTATCATGACTTTTGATCAAATAAGTTTGATCATCGTCAATGGTCATCGAGGGATGGGTCATAGTGTGATGAAGTGAGAAAAGTATGAAGAGTATACCAATCATATGGGTAGAAGCCCCCAAGTCAATAATTTAAGGTGATGAAAAAATAAGTAAGACATGTACTTGACATAGAGGCTCCTAACATAGATGTAAAATTGACAGAAGAGGGTGTATAAGAGAGAATAATCGTGGACCGCTTCCAAGCTTCATATTTTGTTGGTGTGAAAGTCATTTGAATAGTAGGAGGAGATGTCGTGAGGTGAACTAGATGAGGCCTGACGTGACTCAGTCGTTGTATGTTAAATCACACAAATATAAAATTTATAAAACTAGAAAATATGAATTTTTGGATATTTAGAAGTATTTCAAAATAAATATATCAATTATAATTCAATAAAAATTCCAAAAATAGCGGTAATTTTCCAAGTCGATCACAGGGATGTAATATAATATATGGTAATTATTCAGATTTTTTCTCAATGAATATAATTTTCTTACGAATTTTGTACTAGGAAATAAAAAAGAAATATATTTAAAATTCACGAAAAAAAAGGAAATAAGGGTGCGGGCGTCAGGAGGACGTCAGCGCCCGACAAATGCGAATCAGGCAGAAATAGAGTTCCGCCTGGTGATTCTTACGTAAGCGATTACAGACGACTTAATTAATCAAATTAAGATATGTAAAAGCTGGAAGAATCGTAATTTAACGAAGTATAGTTTGGTAAATTAAAATCACATAAAATATCACTAAATAAAGTGTAAATTAAATTGAAAGCAGGAAAACAGAGTTCTGGCGTCGCGACGGCGATGCGTCGGCGATGCACCGGAATCCTAAGCGTTCGGGAGGATCGTCGTGCAGTGTCCACAGCCTCGAAGGCTCTCCTTGGACAAAGACGATGTGGGCAATCTCTAGATCTTCTCGCGAAGTCTAGAGATCAATGAAGTGGGTCGTCGAATCGTCTCCGGCGGCTGTCACCCAGCGGAGCGGAAAAACGGCGACTTTGCGGCTCTCCGGCGGCTGTCACCCGACAGAGAGGAGCTGGATGGAGGTGAGGCGCGTGTTAGGGAGCTTCATCCTCAGGTCTGCGCAGCAAGAGGAGGCTCTTCATCGCATCTGGTACGCTCTTAGGAGGTGGCGACTGGTCTCCCGGCGGATCGTCCTCTTCTCAACGACGGCTTGTTCGTCGATCAATCGGAGATGATTTACTCGATGGATTCGCGATCTTTTTATCGCGAATCGTTCAGCAATTTTAGTAGCAATGCTCCGCGAATCGTGTTGACGAGATTTTTGCCGATGATCTAGCAATTCTCGTTGCTTAATCCTTCACCGGCGATCTGCAGGAAAGTCGCGATAATCAAATAAAAATATATGAATTTTGACTCTAGAAGGATTTGAACCCGCACCAGTCGCCCCGCCTCTTTTGAGGAAGGTGTGACGGGGGTTTAGTCCCACATCGGTTGTATGCTGATTTTTCGGGCGAATATATAGTAATGTTAGCTTACAAAGCAAAGTTCCTTATCTTGCGTGTATGACCACTCCTTGCCCCACAGCCGGCTGGCCACCGGTGACGTGGAAGGGGAGTGGCGTACGCGTGCCCTGTCGGTCCCCAAGCCAAGCCACTCGAGCCCCTGCTCGCGGCTTGCTCCCCGAGTGCGCTTCTGACCCACTTGCGGGCACGGCTGGCCGGCGGGTCCCCCCATTTTTGTAATATTTTTATTTTTATTTCTTGTTCTTCATCTCAAAAGTAAGACTGTAAAAATCGTATAAAATCACATAATTACCCAAAAATTCACGTTAATCAATTGAAAACCAAAAATCATTCTTTACCGCAAATATAAGTCTATTTATCATGAGTTAAGGCTAAAACTATATTATTTACTAATTATTAACTCATGATAATGAAGACTTATCAAGGCCAATGTAGGAGAAGCTGAATGAGTGCTAGAGATAACAACCTAAGTCCACTTAGGCTTGCTGAACTCTTCCAATACTTATTTGATGAGTGGCTTGACTTACCATAATAAAGGCATAGTAGAAAGACATTGTGGCCTTTACCTTTTGCATGACGACCATTGTCAAGTTGTGGGTTACAACCACCATCTTGATCATGAGGAGTAGATGTAGTCAAAGATGATGAGGTCAATGTGACAACTAGTTGAGTAGTGCTTGATTGAGCGGTAGGAGTTTCTATGCTCACACGAAGTGTTGAATTTTTTTTTGATGAAAGGTCTGACACATAATTACTTGAGAGAATCTAACCACGAATTTACGAGATAACTTCTAGATGTAGATCATTGAGATATACACTAGCATAGATTCTTGGTAATATTGTTTAAGCATCCAAATGTCAATGGCCAGAGATTGATAAAGAGAGAACTCTTAAATGATCACATGATCTTGTTCAAAGTGTTTATGAAGTGAGAAATCACCTTGCTTATAAGTGAGAAGAGACTTGAATAACTACATGGTATGATTGATATTTCTCTTGTTGACATACATGGTCTCTACTATGAGCCAAAGTTATTTAATAAGTTTGATACAAGCAAGGGGCTCAGTGACAATTTACTTAATACTTTAAAGTATTTAGGACACTACGATGGAGGCAATTTAGGATCAAGAAGTATAAGTTGGTTCAACGATAATTGATAGTTCATCTGTTAGATGATAAAAGTAGATTGTGGGATGTAAGGAAGTGCTCAAAACTCAATGTCATGATGCATAATTGAGATTGGTGAAGAGATATGTTGGCTAAGTTAGTTACACTATGATGGAGTGTCACGAGAAAAGGAGTGTTAACAATAGAGGTACTTTGACTAAAAATATATTATCAATAGAGTGGTGACGTGACTTAGTCGTTGTATATTAAATCACGGAAATCTAAAATTTATAAAACTAGAAAATATTTTTTTTGGATATTTAGAAGTATTTCTAAACAAATATATCAATTATAATTCAATAAAAATTCTAAAAAATAGTGATAATTTTTCAAGTCGATCACAAAGATGTAATATAATATCTAATAATTATTCATAATTTTCCTCAAAGAATAATATTTTCTATGAATTTTATACTAAGAAATGAAAAGGAAATATATTTAAAATTAAAAAAAAGGAAATAAGGGTGCAGATGTCAGGATGATGTCAGTGCTTGGTAAATGCAAATCAGGCAGAAATAGAATTCCACCTAGCGATTCTTACGTAAGTAATTACAGATGATTTAATTGATCAAATTAAGATTTTTGTAAAAGTCAGAAGAATCGTAAGTGAGTGAAGTATATTTTGGTAAATTAAAATCACATAAATTATCACTAAATGAAGTGTAAAGTAAGTTGAAAGTAGGAAAATAGAGTTCTAATATCACGACGGTGATGTGCCGACGATGTACCGGAATCCTAAGTGTTCGGGAGGATCGTCGTGTAGTGTCCATGGCCTTGAAGGCTCTCCTTAGATAAAGACGACGTAGGCAATCTCTAGATCTCTTTGTGAAGTCTAGAGATTAATGAAATAGGTCGTCAAATCATCTCTAGCGGCTGTCACTTGGCGGAGCGGAAAAACAATAACTTTGCGGCTCTCCAGTGGCTGTTACCTGACAAAGAGGAGTTAGATGAAGGTGGGGCACATGTCAAGAAGCTTCATCTTCAGATCCGCACAACAAGAGGAGGCTCTTCATTGCATTTGGTATGTTCTCAAGAGGTGGCAACTCGTCTCTTGGCGGATTGTCCTCTTCTCGACGATGACTTATTTGTCAATCAATCGCAGATGATTTACTTGATGAATTCGTGATCTTTTTATTGTGAATCCTTCAACAATTTTAGTAACAATACTCTGCAAATCATGTTGACGAAATTTTTGCCGATGATCTAGTGATTCTGGTTACTTAATCCTTCACCAACGATCTACAAGAAAGTCGCGATAATTAGATAAAAATATGAGTTTTAGTTCTAAGAGGATTCAAACTCATGCTGATTGCCCTGCCTCTTCTGAGGAAGGTGACCAATTTAGTCCCACATCAGTTGTGTGCCGAATTTTTGGACGAATATATAGTAATGTTACATTTCTAAGCAAAGTCCCTTTCTCGCGCGTGTACGAGCACTCCTTGTCCCACGATCGGCTAGCCACTAGTGATGTGGAAGGAGAGTGGCGCACACGTGCCCCCATCATTAGTTCAAGCTGCTTGAGCCCCTACTCGTAGCTACTCCCTGACTACACTTTCGACCCACTTACGGGCCTAGTAGGTTCCCCTCATTTTGCTATATTTTTATTTTAATTTCTTTTCCTTCATTTATCTTAAAAGTAAGACTGTAAAAATCGTATAAAATCACATAATTACCTAAAAAATCATGTTAATCAACTGAAAACTATTTTTCATACTTTAACACAAATATAAGTCTATTTATCATGAATTAAGGCTAAAATTATATTATTTACTAATTATTAACTCATGATAATGAAGACTTATCAAGTGGCCATAAGATGATCTTTAAAGTAGAGAAAATGTACTATATTGATCCATAATGATGACATATCAATGTAAGCGGATTAATGCAAATGTAAGAATGTGCAGAAGGGGCAACACACAATAAGAAATAGTGGGTGACAAGTAGAAAATGTGGTAGAAGTCTGTGCAATAAGAGATAATATTGTGAGATACTACGATGTACTATGAGATACCTCGAGAGGTGGTGCAGTAAGAGGCAATACCATGATATAAAATGTTATATCGAGAGATATTGAGAGATACCCCATAGGTAGATGCTGTGAGATAATGCGAGATAACTCGAGATGCTGTGAGATTCCTCAGTGACAGATATCGTGAGAGTAGGAGGGGCTGCAATGATAGGGGCCACAGAGGTAGATGCTTTGATGACAAAGGCCATGACAATAGGGGTGGCCACAATGGTTGGCGGCTGGAGCGGGAGGGGCCACAATGGGAGGGTAGGGCTGTGATGGTATGGGAGGGCTGTGATGGTATGGGAGGGCTGTGGTAATAGGGGGGGCATGATGGTAAGGGCTGTCATGGCAGGGGGCTGCAGTGGTAAGGTAGGCGTCAACGCACTGATTATGTGTGGTGCAGTGACATGATGGCATGCAGAGAGAGAGGACAACATGTAGAGGATGCAATGGCAACAACAACATGTGTGGTGGCAACAGCAAGATAGGAGCAGCAGCAGCTGAAAAGAACCTTAGGGCTTTAATATCATGTTGATAAGGGGTTTTAGAAAAGATTTGATTGTGTCTAGAGAAAAGTTACAAAACCTTCCAAGAATTATTAGAAAAACTTTTAGAGTGATAGATTGTTGATTTATGAGATATAGAACAAGATTGTCTTATACAAAATTACAACTAACATTTCGATGTACAAAAATATAAACTATTTTAAGCAGCATTAGATCACTTGTGAGGTTAGAAAAATATATTTTATATGATACCTAATTAGAATTATTTTTAGATTTCAGTTAATTTTGTTTTTAAATTCTTCCAGGTACTATTACATAGCATTTAGAGTTATAAATATTTGGTTTATCAAAGATAAACTTAGACTATATTCTAGAATTAATTGGTTATTTTTGGAATATAAATAATTGAATGTGTAATACACAAAATGACAAGTCTTTCAAATACTATTGGAACAAACCTTTTGAGTTATAGATATTTGATTTATCATATATGGCACTAGATTTCCCTTTAGTTTCAATTGCTTCCCTTGTGAACTTAGAACAATTGAATATGTTGTGTATAAATTAACATAGTTTTTTAAGAATAATAGAATAATTTTTTAAGTTACAGATATTTAATGTAGTAAATATAGAACAAGATTGTCTTCAAGATTTAATTGGTTGACTTGTGAAATTGAAACAATTCAATGTGTAATGTATGAAATTAAAAATGCATCTAAACACTATCATACCAATTGTGGAATGCTGCAACAATGATCAGATCAGAAACTGTTCCATAATCTTTGCATAATATTATGAAACATGCTCAGAAAGGCCATGTTGTTTCTCTCTCCATTGACTTGGGAGAAAGAGAAAGGGTAAGTTTACTAAAGGGCTTCTTCAAAGGACAAATGTATAATGTACTATTGAACCACTACCTCAATGGTTCTTCTTCTTCTTTTGACCATCTTCCAACAAGGGAAGACAGTGAATTACACAAGTGGAAGTCATAGATCTCTTAGTGATGAAACCAAGCCAGAAGAGCCAGAAGTTGAGGAAGAGGAAGCAATGGGGAGTGGAGAAATGGCCCCCTGATGGTGGAGTCCCTTCTTCCTTCCCCACATTTATCATGAGAGTAGTTGAAGCAGTGCTAATTTGTAAATGGGGCAACAAGTCAGAAAATCCAGCAACTATATAAGAATCATGACCTTGGAAATGCATAGTAAACAATATTTTTCCACCAAGTAGGTCATTGATTTGGCCCCACCCCCTTCTCGCTCTTGTTGGTCCCTAGATGGCTAGATAATTCAAGAGAATTGATTTTAATTTTTTTTCTTTAGATTAAGTATAAAATAAAATTTTATCTATTAATATCTTAATTATGTATCTATATTAATATATATATATATAAAAGCGACAAAACATAGTTGATACTAAATTTTAGAATGGTTTTAGTAAACTTCTTTGGCCTACATTCACTTTTGAGGACTCCACCTCGATTCTACTATTCTACACACAAATACATTTGATCTTAGAGGATCAAGAACTCCTTACATTTCAGGCTCCATGAATCTGTGACTATTCAACTTAGAACTCTAACCTTATAATTCCCAAGTTCCTAGGTCTTTTCATTGCAGGCATATCATGCCTCAACGGACTATGTGATTGCGTTAATGACATATCATAATTGTCTCTACCAGTCCACATACAGTAGTTAGTTCACACACCACAAATTCAAAAAGAAGCAAAGAATAATATGGATAGAATTTACTATAGCCCTTAAACCAGAGCCGCCGCCGCTCCACCGCCTCTGTTAAGGTATGGCACTCGCTGAATGTCTCCTGGGATTTTGCACAGTTTTACAGGAATCTCTTTATGGTGTGCTGGGGATGGAGACTACCAATGGCCTCTCTTCCCAACTGGGGATCGGCTTGGAGTGGCTCATCGGTCTTCCTTATCATCAGAGATGACCCGGTCCGCAGGTCCCTGTAACCTCTGCCCATCTGATCGGCACGGAGCAAAGAGACAACTATCTGATCAAGGTCAAGGAATTTCTAGAGGAGGATGGTCGGGGAATCCTGGGCATTTACGGAATGGGTGGTGTCGGGAAGACCACCCTCCTCCAGAGGGGTCAACTCCAACTTACAGGGAGCTCCAGTAGAACACAGGCTGAATACAGCCATTCAAGCGCTGAATACACCGATTCATTGCGTGTTGATGTTGCCTATGGAAGCGAACAAATGAATTCCGTAGAAGAAATTCCACCAGAAACTAGCGAAACATGCAGCACAATAGGCTTCTAAGTGAAAAAGAGATCGCGAAAGTAAGGTTCAGGAGCTTCCCCTGTGGCAGCTACCGTCCCGGGCACAGGTATCTCCTGTCACTACCACTGTGAGCAGCAGCAGAAGTAGGAAGAAGAAGAAATGTTCAGGGGAGACGAGGACGATTGGAAGTAGAAGAAGAAGAGCTATCGAGGTGGCGGTTGAATGATTACTACACCTGAATGATTATCAAAGAAGGAAAGCACTATAAATTAGATTATATATTCTGAAAGTCCAGGTGGGCATTGAGTCTCTCTCTCTCTCTCTCTCTCTCGCTCTTCTCGATCGTATCGCGGAGGTGATTACCGACGAGCTGGGGTAATGGCCGCGGGGAGTGAAAACTAGGTTTGCCTTGGAAACCATGCACTGAAAAAAAACATGGTTCGTCGTGATAAATAGAAATGTTTCCTAAAGGACCGGGTCAACTAAGCATTTCTAGTAATAGATCCATAGAGGGCATCCGTGAAAGAAAAAAATCACATAAATATAGTTTAATAAATACGCCCATGCATCCCGCGTGGTAGCGTAGATGTGGTAACAAAAGTAGGTTCTTGCTGACTATGGGTGAGACTTGTTGTGAAGAAGCTAGTTTGGGCGAAATAATCAGGGGAACCGTTAACTGGCCCCTTGACTTCATTAACGGAGATTTAACGGCGGCGGCGAGACCGGGCCCCATCGCTTTCTCGGCGCCGCCGCTCAGACAGACGGCCGACAAAGTTGGAGAACCTCTCGGAAGCCGCCCTGATGACGACCGCCAACTCATCCTCGTTCCTCCTCTCTCTCTCTCTCTCTCCTTCTTCTCTCTCCTCTTTCTCTCTTCAAACCCTTCGTTTCCACAGGAAGTAAAGGAATAACCCGCCTACATATCGGTCATTGAGGTTTTGATTGGGTTCTTTGGGTGGTGTGGGTAAGCATTCCGCAGAGTGAGTGAGAGAGAGGAAACAGCTTATGAATATACAGAGGGGAAAAACCACTTAGTACAACGCTGTGCGGAGAAAGAGAGAGAGAGAGAGAGATAAAAGGGGGACCCAGAAGGCAATTTATGTAATATAGAGAGAGGGAGGAGAGAGAGAGAGAGAGAGAGAGAGAGAGAGAGAGATTAAATTATTTATGAAATATAGAGAGAAGGAGGCGTGACAGAGACTAGAACGCTGTGTGGAAAGTACCAAGAAAAACTTTTTTTCAAAGAGAGAAAGGAAGAGGGAGGGAGACGGAGAGACGCGGTGGGGAGGAGAGAGAGTAGAGAGGGGCAGTGGGAGAGAGAACGAGAGAAGGAAGGAGAAATAGAATTCGGTCGAAAGGGAGGGACAGAAAAGACCCATCAAATATCGGGTCCAAAGAATCTCCCTTCAAACATTCCGGTATAAGAGAGAGAATAGAGAGAGAGAGAGAGAGAGAGAGAGAGAGAGAGAGAGAGAGAGAGAGAGAGAGAAGAAAAAAGATAACAAATTTTGCCAAGAGAAAGAGAAAAAAAGCAAGGCAGGGAAGGAGGAGGAGCGATAGCAACTGGTAGATAAATGGATGGATAAAGAGACAGAGAGGGGGGTGAGAGAGAAGGATCAGTTCAAAGGTATAGGCAGTGGGTGCATTGGGCCGGGCCTATTTTTCTGTCGCGGCTCAATTATGGGCCGGGAGACAAGGAAAACCGGGGCTGGGCATATTGACATGTAACGGCCCAATATCATGCCCAAGCCATATCCAGTAAAAGGAGTGATCAACTAAAATATCCAAATGGGCCCCACAAAAATAACATCGTAAGAATAGAAGCCATGATTCACTGCCACCTATTCCCTCAATTTTACCCAATATGTCATTACCCACACTCAATCTACCTAGGTAGTGTTCAAATTTATTTGTCTTCTTTTAGACTGCATCCACGTCAATATTGAGAGAGAGGGAGATGGGCATCAATTATTTTAAGATAAATAATTTTAATATGTCATTCACATCAACATTTTGATATTTTTATATTATTTTAAGATAACTAATTTTAAATAATTATGCATGAAATATTTTTTATATGAGTTATAGAATTTTAAAAAAATTATTCAGGATTTTTCGGAAATTTCTGGAATTTCTTATAATTTCTAGGATTTTGTTTCGAGAGTTTTAGGTATTTTTCAGGAATTAATAAAAGCAGAAAATAAAAGAAAATCAGAATGGGCTGAGCTGGGCTGAACCAGGGGGACCAAGCCAAGTGACCAAATGGCTGGAATATTAAGAGTCTGACCATTAAATTGTCAACAGGTTAGCAGCAAAAGTGTAACCAACAGGTCACTAGCAAAAGCAAAACTGACGAATCGGCCTAAGACTTAGGCCAATGTGGGGTACGTGGTGCACATGGATTCAACAACATTTTAATGGACTATCGGTGACTTGGCATGGTCTCTTCTATCCAATCAAAATCAGATGGCGATCCCCCTTTCAAACCCCCCCATGTATGTGTTCTTTTCCCTTTTCTATTTGTTCCATTTCACCATGCACCATTGGAAAGCTCTTGAAGAGATGATTCAATTGGCATCAATTATTTGTGGTTTGGTTATTTATTGAGAGTGCAATCCCAACTTGAATTGAGAGCTCTGCCACCATTGAAATGCTTATAATCTTTTGATTTGGCACACATTGGATTATTTTAGTGATAATCTAGATTAGTGTGAGGCTTGCCTATTGATTACAATGAATTGAGATAGATTTATTTGTATTTTACCTGGTTCAATCATTAGATTTAATGAATTTCAACGTTCACAGTATATTTTCTTGTTTTCCCTTTTTCAGTGATTGATTTTCAATTGATTGTGATTCTTGTTATCTCCCTTGATCCCATTTTCTAATCCTCATACTTTTCTCTTTACTTTGTCCGCCAATTTCATTTCAATCGCACAAATTGCATGCTCCTTCTGGATTGACCCTGAACTTTCTGCCATACTTGATTATTTATAGTTTAATTGCTGAAATTTAGGTTTATAAATGTTTTGATCGACTGCATTTGAGGTATTTCAATGACCCTCAACCATGTCATGTCAATCACTATAGAATCATATTATCTTGATTTATCAAAGATTTATCATTTCATGGATCAAAAAGTTCAAAGCAGCAACTGCAATATGGCACTTTCGCGATGTTAGAGGAACTCATCTTATTCCTATTTTGTCTTTGTCATTTCACCCTTAGCTTCTTGTGTACTTATAAGTTGATTCACTTCATCACACTATAGCTTTTATGAAAGACTTAAATACACTTCTTCATACTAGATGAATTTACTTGAGTGATAAAAATAAATTTGATTATTTTCTTATTGGGTGTGTCCTCTCATTTCCTTAGTCATTGAAGATCCCAATTGTTATAAAATAAATATATCTTGAAATTGTTTATTAAATATTCTTAAAATTATAGAATTATCATGAACATGATTAAGTAGGTACGTTTTAAAAGAATCATTTAATGCATAAAATAAGATATGATTTTAGGCGAACAAGAAAATGTACTCACTATCATGAAAATATTAGAGGATCAATAACTAAAAAATGTAAATCCTGTTTAGTCACCATAGCTTAAAAATGGACAACTCAACCAAACACTTTGCAGATTATAACCACATCATCGAACCTAAGTCAACAATCTAATGAATTAATTAGGAAAGGAGAGAAAGAAGAGGAGTAAACTCCTCAATCTAGTGTCTCATTGTTATCTCAAAGCAAGATCTATGTTGATAGCTTGGATTGAATTCTTTTGAATAGGAAAGGAAAAAAATTAAAAAAATATATATGATTATGATTGTCCAAATTAAACTAAAAATATTGATAGTTACAATCTCAAAAGTGAAAGTATCATAAAGTGAAAGTGTCATAGTTGTTTCCTCCATTATGGATTATTACAATATGAATAAAAAAATAGAGATTTCAAGAATCCGTTCAATAGTATAGATAGGACTAGAAAATGATTTATATAGTTTCACATTCTTTTCTAACATTCTAAGAGTTCAAGCATGATAAATAAATGAATAATATTTTACGCATTTTGAGCTACTTTTTGGGGATCATAAATGAAAGAACATGTACGTAGCATGATCAATTACATTTTATTTCCTACAAAATAAGTTAAACTTACATGAACAGAAGCATTCAATGTGAGATACGATTTACCTTAAGAGTTAAATATATAAATTTAAAATTAAGGTTGAAAAAGTTGTTTAACACTAAATATCGCGTTGTTCAACACAATGTCCCTAAAGGTTTTAAAAAACGTATAAACGTTAAAAAGGTAGTTCTTATATTGACCGCGTTGGAAAGTAAGCATCGCACGACTGAAAGTAAACACGAGGGGTGGGGGGCTACAGAGCGGGCGAGGTATGATGACTCTTTTCCGGCATGCGATTTAAGTTCACCGGAACTGGTACCTTATCAAGCGATGTGACAAAAATAAGAGGAAAAGGGAAAGGGAAAAGAAACCGCTGAAAGGTTATTCCGCGAGGAATGGAGTTGAGGTCACCCGTCAGCCTTGGCGCCGCCGTGGAGTCATTCCTGGTGCGCCCGGCTCTGATCCTGCAACTCTGCATGTTCACGGCTCACATGCGGTGAGCTTCAGAGATATGAATGCATGAAAGCCGGTGGAAACGGGGTATGGCCAGGGCAGGGGTTTCTGGTTACCTCCGAGGACAACGCGGCGGTGCGACGTGGCCGCCGCCTTGGTTCCCAGCGCTTCGCCGGCGGCGCCGCCGAAGAGGAGCTCGGCGTCGTCTGCCCTGGAGGTGAGGGCGTTGAAGAAGGAGAGACCGGTGGGCCACTTGATTTCGGGGTCGTCCATCTGGCAGCCCTCGGAGAAGCCCACGTGGGCGGGGGCGGCGTGGTGGAAGGAGGCGGGGGCGAGGGGGGGCGTGGACCAATTAAAGAGGTGGGAGGGAAAGGAGTGGGACGGGGAGGGTGAGGTGGCGGCACGGGCGGCAGCGGCGGCGGCGGAGGAGGAGGAGGAGGAGGAGGAGAAGATGGTGGAGAAGTAGTAGCTGGACTGGTAACCCAGCGACTCGAAGGTGTGCCTCATCCTCAACACGAAGTGTAGGTCTTCGGGTATCTGCGCATCATTCATTGGAAGCTATTTGTTATCCATTGACGGTACAAATATCAGGACAGCCGCGGAGCAGATACATAAAGAGAGGGAGACAGAGAGAGAGAATGGGGGGAGGAGGGAGAGAGATATGAAGCAAAGATAGTAGAGAGAAAAGGGAGAGGATATAAGACAAAGGGAGTTGTAGAGAGATACCCCAAGATGATGTAGAGAGAGTGGGAGGCGCAGGAAAGAGAGATAGAGGCAGGGAAGACGAAGTGAAGACGATGTATGAGCATGACGGAACTGAAGTAGTTTGCCGCCAAATGAGGCTGGAAACAGATTGATAGAACACGTACATAGATTGAGAGGGAATTAGGGACTGAGAAAGAGAGAAAGAGAGATTGCGTTAACTATTTTAGGCATCAAAGTCACAACCAACACTTATACATGGCTTTAAGCTTCATTTGTAGATTCTCAGTTCATGCATGGTTATGTACCCAAAAATACCTTTACATCGAACTAAACAATGTTGGATAGACCTAATACACCTCTTTGTATTAAACCCTAATTATTTTACAAAAATAGAGTATGAGCATTTTAACAATTGGGTTGTACATTGGACGCATATATTTAATGATGGAATAGCTTTGAGGTATCAAGACATTAATCTACTTATTGGTGACAAGTTTTAAATAAAGCAACAAATTTTGTTTATATGATATCTAGTTTCTTAAGTTCTACTGAAAATAATCTAAGGAACATTTACCATACAATGCTAACATAATCCATCACATCTTTGATTAATTGAAATTTTAAACTATTAAAAATTAAATAAATTTGATCATCCTGATTAAACTTAATTAAAGTAGATAATGAAAATATATTTAAATCGAGAGTTTCATTTTCATAGGATTGTGAGACTATTTAATCTAAGAGAAAAAGAGAAAGTGGAAAGCAAAAGAGTGCACAGGAGGAGAATTTAAGAGTAACAATTCAGGCATCAACATCCAAGCACATTAAAGAGTAAGAGTGGAAAATATTAGTTCCAAGAATATATGTGCTTATTGGTATCAAACCCTAGTTACAATTAATTATGCTTTCAAGTCAAGATAGTGTTAAAGTCTTCATCTGATAATACATGTGGAGAAAAATCACCCAAAACATGGAACTTGGAGCTCATTATGATAAGCTTGGTGGTTATGTAATTTTAAATATTTTTTGATTATTTTATGCATAAAATTAATAATTAAATAAAAAATATTATAGTAAAATGCATAATATAGATGTAACCAATTTCAGGGATATTTTTAATAGGTGTACAATCATTCTCTCAAGGATTTAAACTAAAATGCTACTATGTAGGCAAAAATACGTAAATTGTTATGAATAAAATAATCAATATTTCTTTAACATGAAACTTCCACTAAAAAATATTTTTTAAGATCAACACTTACAAAATACGAGCTTTGGATACAACGTGCTCACAATTACACTTTCTTAGAACATTTTAATATGTTTCGGAATTTATAACATTTAAATTCTGGAAGTAACAATCATAAATTAAAATTTAACTGTTATTTAATGAAAATTTTCAAGATTCTAGGGAAAATTGAGTTAAATAAACATTTTAAACTGATGGTCAATAGTGCTGTAGTAGAACAACGTTAAATTGTGAGAGAAAATTTGAAATTTAGGGGCGAGTAGAAAGAGCCTAGTGGGAGAGATTTAGTGAGAAAGATCGAGAGGGAATATACATGTAGGCATATCTATTAGCGACAGAGGAGAGGCAGGAAGAGTAGGGATAGAGAGGCAGAGGTAGGTGGAATGAGAAAGAAATTCTGCAAAAAGATAAATCGGGAACTTACGGATATCCATGTGTAGATATATATGGCGAAAAAGACGGAGGTAGGGAAAAAGAGAGGGAGATAGAGATGTAGAGAGAGAGGGAGATAGAGATGTAGAGAGAGAGAGGGAGATAGAGATGTAGAGAGAGAGGGAGATAGAGATGTAGAGAGAGAGGGAGATAGAGATGTAGATAGAGAGAGATCGATCTAGAGAGAGAGGGAGATAGAGATCTAGAGAGAGAGGGAGGGAGAGAGAGAGAGAGAGAGAGCGAGAGAGAGAGAGAGAGAGAGAGAGAGAGAGAGAGAGAGAGAGAGAGAGAGAGAGAGAGAGCCATACAATCTTGCAGGAACCCAGCTGGAGGAGGCCATGACCGGCTTGGATGACAGCGATGGTCTGCAGAAGGAAAGAGTGGTCGCTAGTTAGTAGCGACAAGGGTGGCAGGAAATGGCTGACAGGTTTTCTCCTGTTTTACCTGGATTCCGGAGGCGAACTGATCCGTCCATTCCGAGGGAAGCTGAAGAGAGAGAGACAGAAGGGGAAGAGATAGAGATTAGAGAGAATGGGAGATATTATTTCGGCTTCTAAAACGTTAAATAATTGTAAAGTAGTAATGCTTCCTCATGAATGGCGTGGTAGGGGAAGGAGAAGGCAGAAAAAGACTGGCAAGCTCTACTTGCTTCTTTAGATATCCGAATGAGATGTAACCGCTCCAAGGCACGACTCTCTCTCCCTCTCTCTAGCTATCTATCTATCTATCCATCTGTCCTTCAATTTAGTATATGTATTGTTATCCATCCCTTTCTTTACGTCTATCCCTCACAGTCTCTCTCTCTTCCCTAACGACATTCCGGGTCGTCCTCGGTTCACACATCGCCTGCATCTCTCTGTTGAGGCTCTTAAATACTTTGTACTTCTATACTTGTAACCATTTCTCTTCACGCTCCGCAATATCTGCGCCTTTGTATCACTGCCGATCTCTCTCTCTCACACCTCTCTCGATCTTTCTCTCCCTCTACGCAATCACCATCTCTCTCCATCTCTCTCCATCTCTCTCTATACGTTCCTTACTCATCTTTCTGTTTCTCTCATCTTTAATCCTCTTCCCCCTTCCCTTTGTATTGTTGTTGAAGGCACGAGCTCATCTAGATAAGAAAATCCATAGAGCGAGAGAGCGTGTGTATGTGTGATGAGGGTGACGTACGGCGTCGAAGGAGCTCTGCCAATAGTTAGCGATGCCGGGCTCGCAGTCATTTGAGGAAGAGGATGATGGCTCCTTGAAGACCCACTTGTGGCACTTATCAGACGCCACCTTCCCCATCAATCTGTCCGCAGTGCATATCACATCAGGTCAAATCACACCATGATTCATTAATCCGAACAAAATAATAA
Organism: Spirodela intermedia; assembly: GCA_902729315.2. Lineage (NCBI taxonomy): Eukaryota > Viridiplantae > Streptophyta > Magnoliopsida > Alismatales > Araceae > Spirodela > Spirodela intermedia. The sequence goes on along the minus strand of LR746274.1, from coordinate 8,197,247 downwards.
CGCACTATATAAATTAATGTGTTACGTAATTAATAATTATCATTTACATGAACAAAAATATTTTTTAATTTGACGATTTTTTTCTCACAATCAATTGAGACTAAAGAATTTAGACTTACAAAAATCTTTGGCACCTCTTGTGCCCCTACGCAATTCATTTAGGGCACCTCTTGTGGCCATCCAATTTGACTTGGACTCTCCCACATCCAATTTGATAATTAAGACTCTAAACTAAAGCTCACAAGGTTAGAGTTTCTCCATATGGTACCTTGTTGGAGTACCACGTCATCACATTCTAGACCCCCAAATAGCCGCATGGGCGCCATTTTTAACTAGCCTACCTTTGTTCTATGTGCATCATGGTATTCACCCTTTGGCTAAGTATAGGAAAATCAAGAAGACCCGTTTCTCACAATAAAACTATTTATTGTATTAAATTTATTTTTTCATAATTTTGGTGGCATTTGACTTGTCGGGTATAGTTTTCTCTGAAAGGAAAAAAAGAAGGGCAAGACGTACCCAGCGCACCCACCCTTCTCCGTAGTTGTAGAGCTGAATGGACATTTTGCTGAAGGCCTTTCTCACTGGGTCTTCCCCGCCGTCCGCCTCCCCCGCCCTCGTCCGGCAGTACCCGTCCTCCCACATCAGCATCCTGGGCATCCGCCCGCGGAGGTAAGAGAATCAGAGGAGGATGAGAGAGAGAGAGAGAGAGAGAGAGAGAGAGAGAGTTGAAATCCAAGGGGAGAGAAGGAAAGGGAACTCACAGGCTGCCATTGTCGTCGCCGACCTTGCATCCGTTGCCTCCTCGGCACCTTCTGCAGAAGGAAGAACGAAGCCGCAGAAAACATGAGCAAGAAAGAGAGAGAGAGAGAACAAGAACGAGAGGGAGAGAGAGGCATGGGTACGGGCGGGGGCGGATGGTCCAGAAGACGGAGTAAGTCCAGTCGAAGTTGCGGCAGACGTTCCTCAGCGCCTCGTGCAGCGCCACCATCCCCATTGCCTCCTTGCTCCGTCCACCTTCCCCCACTACGCCACCCCCGGCCGCAGATTGTAGCTCCCCCGAACCTCCCATGATCAACTTTTTCCTTTCACTGTTTCCCTATCTCACTTGGCCTTCTCTTCCAAACCTCCCGCCAACCCCTCCTCCTTTCTCTATATCTACCTTCTTCTCTTCACACGCATTTGCTTTTTTCTGTAAAAAAACTGCTGCATAAGCATACTTCCACAATTATTCAAAGAGGCGATCCTGCAGTGCCCACCCTCTCCATTTCCTCGGCCTGGAAACTAGGGATTCTCCCTCTATCCTTGCTTGTATCCTCCTGAAGATCGCCTGCAACTGCAGCAGACAACAGCAGGCGCCGGAGGAGAGCAATCGGAAACCAAGAAAGCGCTCCCCGCAGCCACCACACCACCAAGGAGCCCCAGCAGATGCTACACAGAACCAGTGGTCTCTTTCTTTCTCTCTATATCTCTCTCTCGCTCTCCCCTCTCTCTCCGGATCCTCCTGTAGAGAGAGACAGAAAGAGTGGGGTCAGAAACAAAAGGCCGCCACCGCGAGTAAGAGGGAGACGACGGGTGTGGGTTTCTCTCTGTCGACTTCCGGGGACTCCCGCTGCCTTCGGGATTCCACGCCTTCCGATACATTGTTTAACGTTGATGCTCTGTGACATGGGTTTTAAAATACCTCTCCTAATCTCACAGAAATGCGTTCACAGCTACCATTTCCCAGGACAGAGTCGCCCTAAAAAACTGGTTATGGAATCTCTTGCACCCGGAACGGGGGGACTCCCACGTGCGAAGCGCGGATCACCTACCCGGGTAAAAGAACAGGCGTTAAAGAGTTTGAGTGAGAGGAAATTATCCGATGATTAACCATGTCATCTTCTGCTGTTGTCGCTCAGATTTTTGACGAGTCACCTTCGACGGTGAAGTCTTTTTTCTTTCCCACCCCCCAGGTCTGACAATATTTTGGAATCTCTTTACCTTATGTACAGAATGTATGAAATATAGAGCAAGAGACATAGTCGAGAAAGCATTTTCCACATATCTCTAAATTGATTTCTTCGTAAACATAAGGATTCCAAGAAAATTAATTATGGGAAGGTGGGGAGGCCCAGCCGATTATTCATTGAAATCTGGTAAGGATTTCCTTGCATTGTTAAATGTGTAGAAATAAAATCTAAAATCTTTTCTAGCGGCCTAAGGCAATTCATTACATAACTCATACACCCTAATCTTTAAAACCTCACTGTCCATGCATAATCTCTAAATTGATTATAAACATCCTCTGTTTCAAATTTTCATTTATTTTATACCTAATTTGAGAAGCAAATGAACAACAAATACTTCGGTTTACCAATGGATAAGAAGAAAAACATTAGATGTGATTTTGAATGTGACTAAAACTACACATTTAAGTATGATAATAGAAAATGTTAAGGAACATGGAATAAGCTTGCTGGTGAACATTGACAAAAAGAGTTTTAACTTCATCTCACTACTAGTGGACATCTGTAGCTAATGATTGGGTTATTACACAAAAAATGAAGCCAAATTCGTTATATTCAATTTTTGTACCTTCATAGAACATGAATGAAAATACACAACAAGAATGTTATTCATAAATCTAATCATTTAAGGCAAGATGTAGACAACTCAATTTCTCTTGTTCACACATCAAATTTATAGCATAAAACTAGAAGCAAAATTCAGGTCAATATGCATTCTTGGAAATATGCAAATGTGTTTTGCCTTTTAAGTGGGGTCATAGATAACTTATAGCTGACATTTCCGTATCCTTAGCAGAATGATAGGCTGCTTGTGACACGATTGAGAAAACTTTGCTAGTGTGAAACAATTAATTAGAACGTTTGGGAATTTTTTAGCAACCTATCAAAAGTCTTGGGCTTGCTCAAGAACTAGGAAGCTCTTACATTACAAAAATTAACATAAGTTTGACATGTAACCATGAGATTAATGTACTTCTTCAAAAAAAATTGTATTTATGAACCTAATTCGACAAAGGAACAACTTATCACAATCTAATTGGATAAGTCTTATTAGAGGCTCCTTTCTAGCTATATCTGAAAGTGGTAAGGAGATATATTACATGTCATTCATTAAAGCATCAACTCATTGTGGAGTTTAAAATAAATTGTTGCTACTCTGAAAGTGAAATAAATTTACAGCAAGATCGATCAAATAAATTTTGTCCATAAGTGTACAAAAATTTCTTGTTGGACCTCGTAGAGGACAATGATTTTGACTTTAATTTATTTTATATTTCAAGTGTATCCAAATCCACAAGAAAATCCATTTATATAAGAATATCTTATAGAGTACATAGCAATACCATTTTAAGATATTCTAAAATTTTATTTGATCTATTTTAGCTCTCATGAAAAATCGTTCAAATGTTACACGAATTTTATTTTGATTTTGTATGAACAAGGTGAAAATATGTTTATCAATATATGGCTTTACCACATTAACTATTTAGTCTCTTCCAACTATAGGAGTGTTGATTAGTTTTCAGAAAAATCAGTGTGAATGTTTTTATTAGTGCCTATCGTTAATATGCTGACATTTTTAACATCAAAATGGAAAATTCTGGATTCTTAGTTCTACTTTGTGAGGTTCAAATCCTTTTTAGAAATTATTAGGCCCTTTTGTAGTAACATAGAGCCAATAGATACAAGTATCCAAACTTGGTAAAAATATTAGCCATTTTATAAATAAATTAAAAAAGAGAGAATAGTAATAATTAAGCTATTAAAGACAATGAATCAATCTTTCTAAGATTATTTTTTATATATACCTTATTTCTATATTCTATAAAGAATTTTTATCTAAATAAGTGATAACTTCATGAATGAACAAAAATAATGAAAAATTTACTCTCTTTCTCTCTCTATCCCTCTCTTTGTCTCTCTCTGCCTCTCACTCTCTTCATTATCTTCAGTCAATAACTTGGTTACTTTAATGATTTCATATCCATTTCAAGAAATTTGTAACAACTACCCTTTTGGATGTTCTATATATCTATCCTACTATGAGGCAAGACTTTACCTTTTACTAGTGTTCAGTTATAACTCATTTAGTGCTAACTAGTACTATCTAGGAGACTTAGTGTAGATCTCAAGGAGTTTTATTTTAAGGGAGGATGAATTTTCGGACCTAAACTTTGGGAATATCAGATTTTAACACTTTAGGATTTAATAATTTCTCAATGTTAATTGAATGTGGTATACATTGCCATTTTCATATACCAAGGAAAATATCCATGACCATGAAAACATACAAATTCAAATGTTAAAATATTCAAAACTAAAAATAAACTTACCTCATATTTGAGAAAAAATCCATTTATTGCATTCTATAGATAGTTAAATTTCAAGATCCTACAAGTGTAGGTTTTGTGGCAAAATTAATTCAAATGTATCAAGGGTAATATTACGATGATAATAGAAATAATAAGTGAACATGTCAAGGGCAAAACAACAAGGTATCATCAATATTGAAGTGTCGGCACAACATGACAGTGATAAATGAAAGAAAGGTAATAACATGTTGTGAAGCTATTTAATCTCCATTGACTTGGGGGTATTCAAAACCGTGGTACATAGAATTGTTTGATCCCACTATGGAAACTAGCAATTCTAGGGAGAAGGTCCTGAACCAAATGAGTTTAATCACTCATGTACTTTACAATATCATCAATATCTTCTTTTTTAATTATCTTAACCCCATTTTAGCTTTCCTACGTATCAAATGGTCAAAAAGATCATTCATACATTGGTCAAGGAGATATAGATATTCCCTTAATGCACAAACAGTAAACTACCCAATTAAGAAAAATAATTATAAAATTAAATATACTGACAGCATTTACCTTTAATCACCCATGCAGCTCTCATTTGCGCAACCTTCTCCAAAAAATAGATACTAACTACCTATGAATGTCGTATTCCCTTTCAAATCTCTAGCTGCCTGCGATATTCAAGTACACAGTCTTATTTGGGGAATACTGAAAATAAAGAAACTATAACAGATTGTAGTCTGTCACAGAAGAAATATATGACACAAGAAAAAGCAAATTCACGGCTTTTTGGGGTTTTGAAACCAGTCAACCATGGCTAGATTTATTATAATCTTTCCAGAAAACGTGTGCATACACAAGTACCGAAGAAAATACGAAAAAAATCATGCAAAATTGATCTTTATATGAAAAAAGTTAGAATGCCAAATTATTTCTTCAAAACCCTGATTATTATATTTTTTCCCATTAAATAGTTCATTGGTTTCTCCTTGCATAACTATTCCTCTAATTATAATTCACAAACCATTAATCCATTTATGTTAAATGTGAACATAAATTAGCAGAATGATAATTTATGTTAAATGATTTGACACTATCATGGAAGCAATCCCTAGTTACTTGGATTTTACATTTACTGCGTCACATTTATTGTGTGAGAGACATGAATGATAAGCAGAAACAAAATGGACTAGTAAATTATCTCATTTTGGATTCAAAGGATTTAAATTTATCGGAACAATTATATTTCATGAAAAATCTAAAAATTTAACCATTGTCGTTCCCTATTCACCATGGTATCGTCATGTACATTTTATATGGCGGAAATGTGAACCCCCGTCGGAGCAGAGGCCTCTTGCCTTCATTCCCTCTCGACCTCGCCCCTGGGGGTAGACCCACACGTGTTGCGGACAAAGGCGGCACATTTAAGTACGTAAGCAGGTCATTCAATCGCGTGAAATCTCAGCCATAACGGAAAGCCCGCTCCTCAGCCCATATCCCATGTGCGGACTGACCTCTTTCAGCTTGTTTAATATGTTAATCCCACGTGGCGAGATATCATTGGGTAGGGTCAGACCATCTACCTCATGCGTAAGATCCCTTTGCGAGGTTGTCGTCCTCTCCTCCGTGCTAGTACCTCCTACGTACCCAGTGTTCAACTCTCTCTCTCTCTCTCTTTCTGACGCATATAATCTCTCTATCACATAAACACACACTTTCTCTCTCTTCTCCCTCCCACTCCAGACGCTCATCTCTCTCTCTTTCTCTCTCTTGCTACATCACACACTCGGACACTTTGTCTGCCTGTGTCTCTCTCTTTCAGACTGTATATTTTGACCGCACTCTTTCTCTCTCTGCTCTGATAACTTTTGGCTTTAACCCTACTGTTTCTGTCTGTCTCGTCAGGGGTGCCTGGAGATCCAAAGTGGGAGAGAGTAGGGAGGTGACTCTGCAACTGTGTTGGCTATGCCGGGGGCTCCTCGGAGAGGCGGCGGCGGCGGCGGTGGCTATCTATTTCTCGGTCTCTGGCAGCGGCTCTCCGCCGGCGTCTGCTGCTGCCTGGGCGGGGCTACCCTGCTCCGCCAGAACACCGTCAGGCAGGGCTGGCGAGCAAGACTTGAGAGAGAGAGGGAAGATATGGCAGAATCGCCTGTTTGAATAATGGTGGAGGTATGCACCAGTTTTTTTATAGAGAAAAGGAAAAGGGTTCCAAGAGCGGGAAGGAGACAGATATAGACAGAGAGAGTAGAGAGAAAAGTAGGACCGAGGGAGTCCGAGAGAGAGAGAGAGAGAGAGAGAGAGAGGAGTTTATCATGGGAGGTTCCGCGGAGCTGCAAGACGCGGCAGCAGGCGGCGGAGTTGGGGAAGGTGGACGGAACAAGGAGGCGATGGGGATGGTGGCGCTGCACGAGGCGCTGAGGAACGTCTGCCGCAACTCCGACTGGACTTACTCCGTCTTCTGGACCATCCGCCCCCGCCCGTACCCACCCTTCGCTCTTTCTCGCTCTTGCTATACCTCCTGTGTCCTCTCTCTCTTCCTCACTCGTGTTTACTGCGGCTTTCGTTCTCCCTTCTGCAGAAGATGCCGAGGAGGCAACGGATGCAAGGTCGGCGACGACAATGGCAGCCTGTGAGTTCCCTTCCCTTCTCTTCCCTTGGATTCCATCTCTCTCTCTCTCTCTCTCTCTCTCTCTCCCCTCTCTCTCTTATCCTCTTCTGATTCTCTCTCCTCCGCGGGCGTCGGTGTAGGATGCTGATGTGGGAGGACGGATACTGCCGGACGAGGGCGGGGGAGGGGGACGGGGGGGAGGACCCAGTGAGGAAAGCCTTCAGTAAAATGTCGATTCAGCTCTACAACTACGGAGAAGGGTGGGTGCGCTGGGTACGTCTTGCCCTTCGTTTTTCCTTTTAGAGAAATCGATATCAGACAAATATAATGCCACCCAAAGTATATGAAATTAAATTTAATACAAAACTTTAATCCTATGACATATCAAACTAGTCTAGTGATAGAGAAATTATGAAAAAAATACCTTTTTGTCTCTGTGCCATAATTAATATTCTCGTATATTTTGATTGCGACTTTCTAATTCATCACTTAGATATGATTTTATTCTCATCTCATGCTCTTAATGGGTATCAATGCCCGCTCACAATTCAGCTGATTCATAAATGGTGGGCAATGGGTCTCCTAGATTTTCTATACTTAGCTGAAGAGTGAAATTCACTGAAGTTGGAGACCAGTTCAAGTGGCTTGCGCACATCATCGCTATGTGGGGACCTAGTGGGTCATGATGCGGCGGTCCACCAAGCTACGATGTGTAGGATTAATAATCAATGATGCTTTATTTAAGAGTTTGATTTTCTCCTCAATAGATAGTCCAAACCAAGCCAAATAGGACAGACCCGTGGGTTGGCCTTCTTGAATTGTGTAGGACCGTCCCATCAGAAATTTTCTTCGTGGGCTAGAGTTCTGTCTGAATTAGTAATAAGTGGAACCCTAATAAAATCTAATTATATGTATATTTTAAAATTCTTATAATTTTTATTTTTCTGAAAATGTAGAAATTGTGTTCTCACATCATTATTTTGTTTCAACGAATTCCTCGGGGCAAATTCTTGCCTGATCCATACTTTCACAAATGGTAATCTTATCATTGAATAATCATCATTGCTGGTAATCCACAATTACATTACATTATTGAAGTGAATATTTAATTAGTATTTACATTACATATTGGGTTTCATTAGTTCGTTTGGATTGACGATTCTCGGCAGTGACTTGATGTGATGTGATGTGTGATGTGGACAGGTTAATGGGGAAGGTGGCTTCGGATAAGTGTCACAAGTGGGTTTTCAAGCAACCTTCAGCTTCGTTTTCCTCCGACTGCGAGCCCAACGTCGCCAACTACTGGCAGAGTTCCTTTGACGCCGTACGTCGCCTCTCCCTTTCTCTCTCTCTCCCGCTCGCTCTCTCTCTATCTCGCTTTCTCTCTCCCTCTCTCTCTCTCTAGCTCTCTCGCTCTTGTTTGTTAGATCTTATTTCCCGTCCGGATAGACTCTTGCCTACGACTACGTAACAAGAGTAAATTGGAGGAAGAGAGGAGGAAGGAGGTAACGATATGGCGAACGATATAACGGAGATGGGGGAAGCGACAGAGATGGAGCTGGAGAATGAGGGAGACAAAGAGCGTAAGATGCGGGACAGAGAGGATGTGGCCTGAGAAAGACAACCTAAGTTCGGAAGATAGAAGAGGGAGAAAGAGAGAAAAGGGCTAGGTGATGTGTGTGGTGATGATGCTTTACCACAGAGCGGGCGGAAATAAAGAGGGAGAGAGAGGAGAGGTAGAGGTAGAGGTAGAGATAGAGGATTGTTTCATCGTCGTGTAAAAATCCTCACGAAGCAGGAGAAGCCGATGCGTCTTCTTCCGTTTACTGTTTCAGATGCGATAGAGATGAATACGGCCCCTATCTTATCTCTCTCTATCTCTCTCTTTCTCTCTCTCTATCTTCAGCTTCCCCCGGAGTGGACGGATCAGTTTGCCTCAGGAATCCAGGTAAGAAAAGGGGAAGCCCGTCAGTCGATTGCTTTGTCGTTTCTAATCGTTGTTGCTTAGCCACTGCATGCCGCTGCCTTTTCGCAGACGATTGCTGTCATCCAAGCCGGCCATGGCCTCCTACAGCTCGGCTCTTGCAAGATTGTATGGCACTCTCTCTCTCTTCCTTCCACTATATATCTTATCTTTCACGCACGCGATATCCTCCCTCTCCCTCTCGCTCTCTCTTAGCCTGTATATCTCTCTCTACTCACCCGTCTCTTCCGTTTCTCTCTTGAAATCTCTTTATCCACCACTCTCTCTCCCTCTCTCTCTCTCGCTCTCTTTAAAACTGTCCCACATCGATTAAAATATATGAGCTTATTTCCTACTCGATCTTCGAGTGCAACATCCAAGCGAATTCAAAGAACGCTAATGCTCTAATTTTTTTTCGTTTCTGGGTTGGACAGCTCTATTTATATTGTATACTTGCAGAGTATACAGTATCCTCTCTCTCTCTCTCTCCCGCTAGGTGTATTTGTTATATTTGGACATATATGTCTCTTTCACTTGATCTCCGTCCATCTCTCTCCCACCCACACCCTCTTCTCACTCGCTCTCCAGTTACCTATCATTATCTCTCTCCCTCTCTCTTAATATATTTATACATAGATCTTTGCATCTTTCTCTCTCAAGGTAGGAATGATTCCCAGGTGGGCACAATTCTGAGTTGATGTCGAGTTTTGAGTCCCAACTATTCTGGAGACCTTCAGGATCTACTTTCTATCACTACGTTGTATTGTTTACCAAAACGTATCCTGCTTAAATGGCTACACATCAGCAATCAGAAAGGGTGACTAATCAGAGTCATACTCCATTTTAACCATTGCAGTCCGAGTAGAGCGACCTCATCAATTTTAGAACCACCATTCTTGGGTTCCGTGCCTATTAGTGTGGAAGTAATGGTTTCAAGATTTGCTCCTTGTGATTAATTCAATACAGCCTGTCTCTCTCTCTCTCTCTCTCTCTCTCTCTCTCTCTCTCTCTCTCTTCTATATCTCTATCTACATTGATCCATCTCTCTCTCTCTTGCTAGATATACGTACATCTGCCGCAATCTAGATACTTGTACTCTCATCTGACTGACAACTCGCTCTGCCCGTGTTAGATACCCGAAGACCTGCACTTCGTGCTGAGGATGAGGCACACCTTCGAGTCCCTCGGCTACCAGTCCGGTTACTACTTCTCCACCATCTTCTCCTCCTCCTCCTCCTCTTCCTCCACCCCCGCCGCCGCCACCACCGCCGCAGCCGCCGCCGCCGCCGCCGCCGCCGCCGCTCCCCACTTCAACTGGCCCACCCGCCCACTCGCCCCCGCCGCCTTCCACGTGGGCTTCTCCGACGGCTGCCAGGTGGACGACCCCGACATAAAGTGGCCCACCGGACTCTCCTTCTTCAATGCCCTCACCGCCAGGGCGGACGACGCCGAGCTCCTCTTCGGCGGCGGCGCTACTGGCGACGCTCTGGGGACCAAGGCGGCGGGCACGTCGCATCACCGCGTCGTCCTCGGCGGTAAACGCACCTCCTCTCCTCCCTAAACTGCCCCCAACTCTCATCGCTTTGAGATCTCTGAAGCTCACCACCTCAGAGGTATGAACTTGCAGAGCTTCAGGATCAGGGCCGAGAGCACCACGAATAAGCTGAGCCCACAGCAGTGACGAGCATGAGCGTTCGGTAACTTGACCTTCCATCGCAGGATACTCAGAGCGGCTTCTCCTCAAAGTCACATCGAGAAGGTACTCTGACTTTAGCTGTCAGGTTAACCGCGTGCTGAAAAAGTCCGTGTGGGTGGGACTTTTAACCGTCGCCCATCAAGCGGACGGGTTACTTTCGGTGAACACAAGGACTACCTAGTTAGCTTTTCGTGGTGATTTTTCAGTGATATACCTATTTATAAGGTTTTGGAGTTTTCCAGTCAAATAGTGATTACTTTTAGTAAAAGATTAGATCTTAGCCATAATACCAAACCTTATTCTTTTCCTCAAGGTAAAAAGATATAAAAGGCATCGATCATAAGAAGCGGGGCATCCTCAACTGAGTGAAGGAGTTTCTATCCATAGTGTACAATCCTAAGAGATGAGACTTCACACCATAGTGAGTTCTTGGGGTGTTTCTTCTCTGTAGTGATGTTACTCAAAGTTGGTCGAGCAACAGTCAAGGCTTGCATGAGGGAAGAGAGTAGGTAGACTTATCAGATCCTACTAACAATTTGGTATCATAGTTATGATAAGGATGACAGTTGAGAGTGATAGCATGGACAGTTAATCGTTTGACCAGAAGAGTGGATCTCATTGTCCTAGAGGCCTATCATCAAGTCATAGAGGAACACTTGAATGACCTGGGCCCCACTACTCGTGGGGCTGTCACTTGCACCAGTGTCTCATGGGCAAATTAAGTAGATGCCTTGGATATGCATGAGGTGTTGAACTCTCGTTGATGATGTTGCACTATTGAAGCGCATATAGACGAGCCTGCCACTAGCGAATGGGACAGCATGCCAAAAGGTCCCAAAGTTAGAGGAGTTTCCAAGAGTATGCAATGCATAAGAAATTGATAATTTCCTATGGGACATCGACCACTACTTTTGGACAATGCAGAATAGAACAACAATGTATTGGAGAAGATCATGACAACAAGTATGTTACTTTCATATGAAGCTGGAGAATCATGCCAAGCCCCTTGTCAACAATTGGGAGAATTTCATGAGGAAAATGAATGAGAAACTCGTTTTAATCAATAATGTCTCCAACATTGGGTGATGGCAAACTTGTGGGATTAGGGTGCTTGATACATGTAGTCAGCGATAGCAATTGACGATACACTAGTGGATTACAGGAGTTTTAGCTGAATAGGTTTTGATGCTGATGCCTAGCACTAGGACAACACCATAAAAGGTCATAACATGGTAGTCGCAAATAATGGTAGTCACAACAAAGTGTGGGAAAGCCCATGGTGGTGGCGGCATGCAGAATAATGAGCAAGGCCAAGGAGGCCTCTAGATCATGTAGTGGTGCAACATGACATATCACATAAGAGCAGATGTTACATAAATATGGGACAACCGAGAAAACTATTGCCCAGCTTGGGTGGGAAAAGGAATCATAAATACTTTATTGGCACAGGAAGCACCAACGGGCGACAGTCACCCAATATTGTATTCCCTTCAACAAATGGGTGCCTTGTAGTTGCCATCAGAATCAAACAAGGCAAGTGAGTTGAGGCTCATCCACCTTGAGGCAATATCAATGGCCGCCTAATCATGGGACATCCCACAATTTTATTCCAGAGAAAAACACATCAAAGTTAGTCCTAGTACTATCACTTGGTGAATACAAAATCAGAACCATCCACTTAGCTACATGTCACTTGATTGATGCCATATGGGAAGCCCAACTAGAGGTCAAAATGTGAAATATAATGATGAATTTTCTGATCCCACTAACAGATGACTTGAACTTAATCCTAGGTATAGATTTCTTGTTAGGAGATCATGTTAATGTTTTTTCCTAGTTGCGTGATGTTCTTCCTGTAAGAGGATTGAAGCAATACTTTGTGATAAAAGTAAAGGGCACATAGTAAGACCTGGAGATGTTATTGCCCCTGTAGCTGCAAGACAGTTTGATGAGGGGAGAATAGACCTTTGTCACCATATCTCAACAAGGGAAAGGCTTCTCACAAAGATTTAGCTTATGAGTGAATGAGCATATGATGTCTATTACTATTGTGGTCAGCACACTGGTTTTAGGCTTGCCCCTGCATATACAAAGGATGTACGTGGGCATGCAACATATGTTCATATGTGCATAACATTTGCATGCACAAAACGTGTTACCATTGCAATAGGAAGGTGTGTGGTGTCTATTGATAACTCGAATTTACACTTGTATAGTCATTGTTATGTTTTGAGCTTATACAAAATATTTATATTTATTTTTCCTCTACTGATTTACACTATTATTAGAATAGGACAAGTAGGGGGTCGATCCTCAGGGAATTAGGATTTATATTTCTAGTATGGTTTAAGCTAGAGAGGTAGATAAGAGATTAGGGAGATAGGACAGGGAGGAAAAAGTAATGGAAGAACGAGAATCTTGATTTTTGTGATTGTGAGTTATTCTAAGAAAATTGAGATTCTGATTTTAAAATTTAAAGAAGTTTTAGATGCTTATACTTAGGGCTCAGGGGAATGATTTGAAAGAGAAAAAGATGATGAAAGGTGAGAGGCTCAAGGAGATCTTGATTTTCTTGTAAAAATTAAGATATCTAAGATCTCAAGAGGAATGATCGGACTAGGGTTCAATTTCTTGAGGAATGGGAAAAGAAGACGGACAGAACTAATTTGATTAGATACTAGAGGATGAAACCACGAATTTTATGCTCTGAAGTGCATACCTTGGATTTGTATATTTTGCCTAGACTAGGCAATTTTCTCCCGCAATAACACACTTAAAAGATCAAGAACAAACTTCACAATAATTCACCTCCATTCAGATTTATCAATCTAGATCTTGGGAAGGCCTTTTCTTGTGGCCAGCCTCTGCTAGGGCAATCTCCAACATAATGCCAAAAGAAAGGAAAAAGATATTTTGTACATAGTGATGCATTTCCCAAAAGAACCCTCTCCCTTTTCCTATTATCTTCCCATGCCTTTTCTCCTTCCTTCTTTTGTTTGGGTGCCCATTAGATCTCAAATTCGTGGCTCATCTTAGAGAGTGAGGTTGAGCAGACATTGGGCTGGAATAGGTCATATTCCTCTCTCTTCCATCAGGCCTTTCTTGGCCCAAATCACTCCACATCATTTCTTCTTCCCACCAACTATCTTTAGCACTCTGCATAATCTCTTGCTTTCACCCCAATAACCTTCAAGCCCTTTAACTAATTACATAATTAAATTCACCTAATTCCTGTGCACAACATACTACAATATTCATCAATAATAAACTACTTGACTTCTAAGAAATTAAGCAGGTTAGCCATAAAAAAAATAAATCAAGAGTGTTCACATGTGCATGAAAGTAGAGTAGGATACTTTAAGGTTAATATTCACAAGATGACATAAAATTTCCTGTATATTTATATCGTTAATAATTCTATAGTAATCATGATATATATATATCAGCAGATTTTCCATGATAACTTATAAATAGGGAGTCATTACTCAAATTTGTAGTTTTAATGTTACTAACATGATCTTGGCAAATTTCTGAGCTCAAAAGCACATGAAATCATGGATATTATCACTATATTTATCATGTTATCATCTACCAACACTAAGTGGAAATGCAGTCATGCGAACAAGGGCACACATTTTGATTAGCATGAGAGGCTGAGTAAGAGATCAACCTCATGCAACACATAGATCATACAATGTGCTACTAGAGTATTTAAAGTAATGATACTAATAGTTGGATGAATTGTTGATCTTGGGCTACATAACCTCTTTTAAAGCACCACATGGCACCATAATTCTCTTCCAAAAGAGGGATGGATCACTTTAACTATGTATGGATCACTTGACCTTAAGTTCAAGTCAAAAATAAATTGTTTGTCACACAAAGAAATGCTATAATTGGTTGAGTGGCACCAAGTGTTTATCTTAGATAGATCTTAGAAGCAAATATCAAGTCAAGATCAAGGAGGGAGATGAGTCAAAGATGACTTGTGTGACAGTCTATGACTCATATGAATTCATAATGATGTTCTTCTGCCTCAAATATTTTGACAATCTTAAGAACATCAACCACTTTGTCATTAACTATTTTGTTGATATTTTGGTTTACAACTTGGTCGGTGGTGCATGTGAAGCATAATCACAAGGTGTTTAGCAGGTTGATAGACCAACATTGATTCTCCAACATAGCAAAATGCTACTTTATATTGGAAGAAGAAATTTTCATTAACCATGAGTGGGGTGCAATAGTGTAAATAGACCAAGAGAAGATGTGTACCATTGATGAGTAACAAATGTCGAGCTAAGTACGAAAGTTGACATCCTTCATTGGCTTGGCTAATTACTATATCAAATTAGTGCAAGGGTATTCATGGCTGATAGTACCATTTATAGACCTCCTAAAGAAGGCCACAAAGTTTCAATTGCACCTTCAATGTACTCATATGAGTCATGATGAGTGAGCTTATTTTATAGCTTCTCAATTTAAACTAAATATTCAGCCATGAGTATAATCTTATTAGAGATTCATCCTGTGTGGCACTTTCAGCAGCAAGGAGCATGAGCAGCTTTGTGGCACTTTCAGCAGATAGCATAATCTTATTAGAGATTCATCCTGTGATAGCATGAATATTTAAACTAAATATTCAGCCATGGAAATGAAACATCATTTCCATGGCAACAACTTTGTTGTCTACACAACATTGTAGTAATGGCATGTTTCAAGACAGCAAAAGTTCATGCAAAAGTATGACCAATGACAATAGTTTTTGTTAAAGTACAACTTCAGTAGAAATATAAAATAAGGCAGGCTACTATGGTCATCAACACTATCAGCAACAAGGAGCATGAGCAGCTTTGTGGCACTTTCAGCAGCTGATAGCATAATCTTATTAGAGATTCATCCTGTGTTGGCCACAAACTCAGACTTGACACACTTGAAGCAACATATGATTATGGACATTATATTTCACTTCAAGGTAGAGGATTGGGTCATCTATGTGCAAAGCCACAAGCCATATGAGTCTTGCATGAATAAGGTATGATCATTTATGCCATGAGAGATGCATAATGCACCTTATTCTAGACATGCATAAAAAAAATATACACACACTGATGTCCCACAACTATTGCTAACAATGTATGAATGAAGTCATAGATGCATACATCTTGTCTTACCTCATGTACTTGCAAGATTTGATAGAACATGCCAAAGGAACAAGCATTTATTCACTATAGACTTCATTGTTGGACTATTAACAATGAAGAAGCTGATGGAATTACATGGCTAGTTAAAACACCAAAAGAGGAGTAAATTAATGTTTCTAGAAGTTTTGATCATTTTTTAGTTCTATATTGATTTCTGACACAAGCTGTTCTATATCAACATGAGTCATATGTGTATCAACAAACAACCTTACATGATATGTTTCTACAAGTTGTTCATGAATTTTTCTACTTTCATTTTTTCTTAGGATAAGAAATTAACTTAATCTCAAGGTTGAGGAACATTGAATTTAATCATTAGAACTAAAATCACAATATTTAGACAAAGAGTTTAATATGATTAGTTTATTAAATATATTGATCACTTAAATTATTTAAGTATACAAATTAACACTAGTATGAGATAATAACTTTTTATTAATTTTGTATTTGTAATCATCAAAACCAAAGACATCAAAAGAGGCATGATGTGATCTTTTTCATCATTGACTACTTCTCTAAGTATAATAAGCCCAAAAAGATGATGTGTACTTCTCATTATGTTTAAATCCACAGTATCTAATAATATTTATAACTAAGACTTAATAAAATACTAGTATAGAAGTTTCAAGTCAAACATAAGGTGATTGATTACTCCATCATGAAAACTAATTTAGTTTATATATAAAGTGATTTTAATAATTTATTAAGATTTAATAGAAATAGTAAAATAGAAGGGTAAGGTGAGAAGAATAAAGGAAAGAAAGTGGAGAAAGAAAAGAGAAAAAGAAAGAGAGAAGAGAGAGCTTTCACGAAGGACGAGAGAAAAGATCTCTCACAAAAGAGAGAGAGAAAGAGAAAGGAGGAGAGAAATCTTACATGAGATGGAGAGAGAGGAAGGTCTCGCATGAGAGAGAGGGAGATCAATCAATGGAGAGAGAGATCTCATGAGAGATGAAGAGAAAAGAAGCAGTCTCACGAGATAAAGAGAGAGAGAAATAAGATGATAATAAAGAAAGAGAGAAATACAATCAACCCATTTTCATGGTGACCATTATTCTTGGACAAATATGTGCTCAAGAATTCACATAAATGACGTGAGGTCAGCCATAAATGTCTCCACATTATTTTAACATTTCAACAATTATTACACAACCTTTAATCTCATTGATTTCACGTTCGAAAATAGAAAAATACTCATTATTTACGAAAAATAGAAAAATAAATACATCAAGATTTGACTAGAAAAAATAATAAAAAATAAGTTAGAATTGATCTTAGCTTAATCTCAGATAAGTTTCAAAAGATTTAGAAGAAGAACAAAGATCATTCATCAAGTTTTGAATTAGTTTTACTCATTTCAATTGAAACATGCATGAAATAAAAATAACTTGTCATAAAATATAAATAAATGACAAAAAAGGTAAGTAAATATTATAATTAAAAAATAAATCATTGCCCAAATTTAGTTTGCCTCCTAGATAACTAAAAACATTGGTGTGGTGGCTTGGTTTCATCTAGACATGTTACACCATGTCGAAAGTTGTAGAAGCATCATCCAAAAGTGATGCACCGCATGCCAAAGAGATCCACTGAAAGGAAGGGTCAACTACATTGTCATCGTCATCTAGGGGGAGAAGAGAAGAGCTGACCACTCACTGGAGGCCTTGAGTGTAGTTGAGGGAGGAAGGAATGAACTTTGCCAATTGCCAGAGATGTTGATTGTGCAAAAGGAGGGAAGAATGGATTGTCATATTCACGACTATCATCAAGATTTTAAAGATAATTGATAATGCCTATTTTACTAGATAATAATTAATTATTATCTTTAGATCCCTAATAGTGATACATACAAGAGCTTAAGTTCTCGGTATCATGGCGCGCCATGAGCTGCAAGATCAGATGTGCTTGGTCATGTGGTGCGTTGAGCGATGGAAGATCAACCTACCACGAACCACTACCGACTAAAAACTTAAGTTCCTACTACCATGACACCTTATTAGCTGTCAGATCATCATTTATGGTCACATGGGTACTGAGCAGCATCAGATTCACAAAGTATCGATGGATTCTTTTACACATTTAGTATCGTGGTGTCTTGCCAACTATAGAATCTAGCTTATCTAATGACGTGACTTGCTAAATACCACTAGATCACATTGCACTCTAGATGGCTATCCTAAGACACATGAAAATGTTTGTCCCATGTTGGAAATATTTTGATGCATGAGCTAAGTATAAATCAAAGCTACCATCTCTCATTAGAGATACCTTCTCTTGAAATAAAATAATGCCCAAGATCATCTTGAGAGAAGGCATAAAGATGGTCTGCTCTCGCACGTGCACACGTGTACAACGCTTCTTACTCCACTATTGGTTGGCCACCGAGATGTGGCAGGGGAGTGACCACAAACATGCATGGAGCGAGTCCTTCACTTGAGCTCAGCTTGTGGTTCCCTCGGTCTAGGTCTACCCACTTGACCATAGTGGCCCCTTCAGGTCAACTATTGAGTGCTTGCTTTCTAATGGGTGGAATATTTTTCTATTTTATTATTTTATATTTTTAAATAATAAAAAATTATTCTAAGTATTTTAACTTCAAACTTTTAAAATTAACATTATATCCTATATTTATTCTATAAGTTAATAAAATAAAACAAAATAATAAAACTAATTAAAGCATAAAAATCTAGCTTTAACACCAATACAAATAGGCTTCTCAATAGAAGAGTTGACATACCTCTTCATAGTGAATGTATTATAGGTATGGACTTTGTCACTAGGATGTGTGTTGTATTAGCCACTTTTAGACATGCATTTTGAAAAAATTAGGCATCCAACTAAAGTCCTTAATGAGCTTCTAATTATAAATAAATGACTAGATGAAGTAGATGGATGATATGCTAGATGAATATTCCTTACAATACATCATCACCAACTAGGAGATTTGGGTTGATTTACTAGATGTCACTTAGCTTTGTTATAATGTCTAATAAAGCTTGGTGATAATTGACGTGACTTAATTATTGTATAATAAATTATATAAAATTGAAATTTATTTAGAAAATATATTTTATATATTTTTAGAAATATAGTAAAAAAATAATTATAATTTGATAAAAGGTTCAAAAAATAGTGGGCAATTTCCAAGTTAATCATAGGATGTAAGATATATCTAATATTATTTCAGAATTTTCTTAAAAGAATACGAGTTCTTATGATTTTTAGACTAAATGATGAATAGAAAATATATTTAAAAATTCATGAAAAAGGAAAATAAGGGTGTAAACATCAAGATGATATTATGGCCCCAATGAACGTGATTCAAGTAGAAATAAAGTTATATCCGGTGATTTATTTTACATAAGTGATTACATATGATTTAATTGATCAAATTAATATCTATAAAAGTTAAAATTATCATAATTAAATGAAGAAGAGTTTCAAAACTTAAAATCATACAAAGCATCACTAAATTAAATAAAAATTAAATTAAAAGTAGGAAAAAGAGTTATGACCTCGCAACAATGATCATTAGAATTTTGTGTCTTTAGAAGGATTATCAAATGATCTATGACCTCAAGGGTTTTTCTTGGACATAGACAACTTGGGCATTTTTTAAATTCCTTTTGAAAGTTCAAAAAATGATGGTAAAATTTTAATTAATTAAAAATAATAAAAGAAAGTTTCAAAATCATGACGATAATGTGTCAAAACTTTGGGTGTTTGGAGAGACTATCATATAATGCTTACAACCTCAAAGGATTTCCTTAGACATGGATGATATAAGCAATCTTTAAATCTTCTTGTGAAGTCTAAAAATCGATGAGGTAGGTTGATGAATCATTTCTGATGATTGTCACCTAGTAAAGTGAAAAAATGACAACTTTGTAGATCTTCAACAATTATCACCGAATGGAGATAAGTTGGATGAAGGTGAGGTGTATCTTAAGAAACTTCATCTTTAGGTCTGCACAGTAAGAAAAGACTCTTGATTGTATCTAGTATACTCTAAAGAAGTGATGACTTGTCTCTCAACGGATTATCCTTTTCTCAACAAATATTTATTTGTCGATCAATTGGAGATAATTTACTTGATGTATTCTTGATCATTTTACTTAAAATTATTTGACAATTTGGGGTAATGATGTTCTGTAAATTACATTGAAAATATTTTTGCCAATCACTAAGTAATTAGGATAGCTTAATCATTGATTGACACTTTATAAAAAAATTATAATTAAATTAGATAAAAATATGAGTTTTAGCTATAGTAAGATTTTAACTCTTGTTGGTCACTCACTTATATGAGTGAAATAAGTATGTGAATACCTTATACAGTGACATCATAAGGGTATCTCTTTCTCATAAATAATGAGTATTTCAGATATAAAATTATTAAAACCTTTTGAAAAGTTATGACACTAATTTAGTCCCACATCAGTTATTTATTAAGTTTTGAGATGTATATAGTAATATGAGATTTTGTCATCATTGATCTCTCTCTAATGTGTGTACAACTAGTTGTTATCTCATGCCTAACTAGCCATCGATGATATAAAAAGAGAGTGATGTACACATGTCCTCCCAACCCATAGTCATTGAGCCCATTATTCGTGGCTCTATCTTACTATGCTCCTGACCTACTTGCAAGCCTAGCTACCCAATAGGTAATGTTTTTATATTTTTTATTTTATTTTATTTCTCTTTATTTATCTCAAAAAGAAAATTATAAAATTTAAATAAATTTACATAAAATCACATAATTACTAAAAAATTGTATTAACTAACTAAAAATTAATTTTTATAATTTAATATAATATAAGTTTATTTATCATAATCTAAGGCTTAACTATATTATTAATTAATTATTAACATATGATAATGAAGACTTATTAATAATTCAATTGTCATTTATGTTAGGGATGGGATAAAAATTACTCACCCCACCTAAGCAAACAAAGTAGATCATGTCAACGTACTACCAACTATATAAGTTTGTGTATATGTCATATTAGATAAAGAAATTTAATGATCATCATCAATGTGAACTAAGGTTTAACATTGGTAATTACGTCTTAGTGTAGCTCATCAAAAACATGCATGCATGTACAACGTGTGTGCATTGGCCAAAAAGTAGACACACATGCATCAGCATGCAGCATATGTGTGAAAAAAATGCATACAAAGTGCAGTCTCATATAACAATCATGCAAGACTCACAAGCATGCATGTATAACCCAAGTAGAAGAGACTGAAGAGAGCATCTAATATATCGTATAAGCTATTGACAAGAGGTGACATGGTGTAGCATGACAAAGTACAAGCATTATGCATATAGAAGCATGAGCCATTGTGTAATATGATGCAGCTTGTAGAAGCACTATGTGGGCAACAAAACACAATGTTAAGGATTGAAGTATTCTCATCTCCCCCTTGTTGTGTAGGGGAAGTCTGATGTAAAATGACACACAAGAGAGAAAGAATAGAGAATGGCAAGACCAAGAAACACAACAAACTTACATGGTTTGATAAACCTCCTACATCTACTATAGCACATAAATCTTGCTTCCTTCTAGAGTTGAAACCACAGTTGTCAAAGAGCATGTTAAAGCCCAATAAGGCCAAAGAGGAGATCAATCTCTACAACTCCAGCACACAACATGAGGCAAGGGACATAGGCGTGGAGTGGCAGGAAAAGCCACTAAGAAGATATATGTTTCTTCATAGTGGGCAGTTAAAGTGATAATCACTGTAATGGTGTAGACATCATTTTCAAAAAGTGAATGCCAAAATGTTTTTGACCTAGGTGACTCAAAATTAATGGTCTATTAGAATGATTGCCACTATAATTATGTAGAACATCACTTAAAAAAAAAAAGAGCATAGCAAAAGGTTTTTGATCTAGATGACAAAAAACTAGTAATTTAGGTACTTTGGAAACTTGAAGGGCAAGGTACAAAGATGAGAAGACCTGAAGTCAAATTGTGACCAAATAAAATGTGTGAATAACATGTTAGAGTTGCTAGTTGAGTAATTATAGTATTACTAAGTTTTTTTAATTTTTTTCATAACATATCAGTTTTTTTGGGAGAGTGACAACTGAATTGAACTGATTATTAGCTATCATTTCATAACTCTAGAGACACCCTGATTATTACAAATTCCATCTTTTTGATAGTTTTCTCTCATGGTTGTGCATTCAAGTAACCTTATGGTTTCAAGATATTTCTTTATTTTTATCCGTTCTAGGATCAATCCTTGATGATTCAAAAATTGTTGAAGTTATCATTGTGGATTCAAAGATCATGGAAAATCGTGTCTTGCAGATTCAAAGCTTAACTTCAGTCTTGTGGATTAAAGACTCTATTCTATGCAATTTTTGATGAGTTATATAACCAGCAGAAAGATGAGCACCCCTCCAAAAATAACTTGCATAGTAATGTGAGTCAAATGATGTGAAGAACATCCTATATAAAAAGGGGAACATTGTTAGGTGATGGGAGAAGGTTTGACTTACAGTGTACAACCCTGAGAGTTGGAAGTACATATCCCTTTTGAATTCTTGATGCATTTATCTTTAGAGTGGGGCTACTCATTGTTGGCTGAGGGATGGCCAAAGCAAGTATGAGGGAGCAACGTAAGTAGGCTTATCTGATCCCCATGGCACTACGGTTCAACTAAAGCTGGCCCCCCTATGATGAGGCCCAATAAGAAATCCACTCCCTACCCCCACAACGATTCATAGGCCCTTGAAGTGGCTGGTGGGCTCCACCTCCTTGTTGCCCTGATGGGCTTTTGGGCTCTTCTCTCAGCTGGGCCCCACATGCAAAGATGCCTCGTCTTCATTGCGCTCTGGCTCAAAGTCCACTATTCGAGTTTGTCTCAGAGTCCGAGGCCATTTGGACTCCCCCCCTCCGGGTGCTCCTGGCCTGTAAGCAGCTTAGAGGCCCAAGCTCTACCCAATTTGGTCTGATATCATTTCTAGAAATTTCCATCTTTGCACACAAGGCTGGCACTGGGCTCGGGCTAAGACAAGGGCCTGGCCCACTGTGTGGCTCAGTTCTATCCACATGAGTGAGAGAGAGAGAGAGAGAGAGAGGGAGAGAGAGAGATCACGGGACGACCACGTGGTATCAAAATGGGCTCCAGGCTCAGTGTCATGGAAGGAGAAGCCCATAAAGTAGACACCTGGGCCTGATCTAAGCTATATGGAGCCTCCGGGCTTTTCACGAGACCCTAGCGAAGCCTGGGCCAAGCCCGATGACCCACCCTCGAGACGACCCATCTTGTCTGATTCCAGTTATAGAACTTAGAACATAATTCTAATTTACTGTTCAAAGTAAAATTCACATGAACATCACTCTCAAAGAACATGCCTCAAAAACGTGCCCGACCCGAACAGAAAGTCTGTTTATTTTATACAGAAATTGGCCAGAAAGGAGGGCGTTTGGCTTCTCACTTCTCTTCAGGAAGTCTGGTTGCCTTTCATGAAAAGCAGGGCTTCTAGCTGTTTCACCCGGTGGGCTAGCCTGGACGAGAGAAAAGATAAACCCACATTACAATGATTATCCATGAACCTCAACAGAGAGAGAGAGAGAGAGAGAGAGAGAGAGAGAGAGAGAGAGAGAGAGAGAGAGAGATTGCCTGCCTCATGGGGGATCATGAGACAACTAGTTTGGAGTCAAATGGGTTCAAGCTGACTGGTATGAAGTCCTGGTTGTCTTGCTTCATTCCTTTCAGGAAAGCTTGAACCATGGCTAAAAGCAATGCAGGTTGCTTGGGTTCAACGAGATGACAAAAATAGCAATCTATGTTTCGTATGCCTGGTCTTATCCTTGCCAAAGAAATATGATAAACTTAGCATCTTACAGAAATAAGCCCAGCCCGGCACTAGAGACAGAGACAGAGAGAGAAGGGTCGCGAGCTTAAAATCAAGCTTGAAAATGCCCAGCCCGGCACTCATCTGGGCTGGCCCAGGTCTCTCCCAGATTGGGCCGGGCTTTTGTATTTTCTGGTCATCAAAAGGCCAAGGCCTGGCCCACTCGCAACCCTCACCCAATCATAGGCATATAAAGTTTAATGCATGAAAGATCCACTTCATAACAAAAAATAGATATCATTAGAACTTATAATATCAACGCCACTGGTGAAGAGTATATATACCATGGGTGTGGGCCCCGCCTATTCATCTTTGATATTCCCCAAGCACACGTACTTAGTCTGCATGAACAGATAATTTCAAATGAATCTCAGACAGACCATAGAAATTATGCAAGGAAATATGATCAGTGCCTACCTCCAGGTACTCATCCATGCCATATTTGGAGCCTTCACGCCCAAGACCAGACTGCTTAACCCCTCCAAAAGGGGCAACCTGCATGAATTTAAACATAATATTTCATTCATATCAATTAATCATCCACACAGTATATACATCGAAATATATATGAAAGTATTGATGGGGATTACCTCTGTGGAAATTATGCCTTCGTTGATCCCTACCAGCCCATATTCAAGAGCTTCAGAGACCCGCCAAGAACGGGGGATGCTGGAGGTGAAGATGTAAGCAGCCAATCCTAAACCCAGGGAGAGAAGAGGGCAGAGAAATTATGCCTCTTACAGCTCCAGGAATTTGTTCGTCCAAGAAAACATTAAATGGAAAATATAAGCCAAAGGAGAAACAATATGAATCCTTAACCAACCCAAAATGGGAATAATTCAGTGTGAGAGAAAATAACATGAATGAGGAAAATTTTTATTTTTATGTAATAAAATAAAATCTCAGAGAAATTTGTATGCACAAGGATAATTCTCTCTTCACATAACCAATGACATGAGAAGAGCTCCACGGATTTACTTTCTCACGAAAAGATTAATTGGAAACAAATTGTATGATTTTCCAAGCTGAGAAAAATTCAGTGTGAGAAGAAATAGGATATATCATGGAAATAAGTTTTTTGGTTCATAAAATATATTTCCATTTCTGATAAAATTGTGAGGCTCAGGAATTCATTGTCCAAGAAAACATAAATAGGAATTTTTTTATTAAACGACTAACAAGAGATATATCCTATGCCTGCCCATTGAGAAAAACAGTGTGAGAGCAATAAGGTAAATCGGGAAAATGAAATAAATTTCCATTTCTGATAGAACTTAATGCATAAAAATTCAAACTAACCAGCATTTGTGTCATTGGCCATGTGAATTGCTTCCTCCTCAGTCCTAAATCGTAGAAGTGGTGCAACGGGTCCAAAAACCTCTTCCCTTTTGACATGAAAATAACAATAGTGGGATTATAACATACTATGCCCAGAGACCATTTGACAAAAATGTTCATCATCTTAATAAGAAGGAAACTTGAATTGGTTCTCATTATAAGGATGGAAAAATGGAGGTGCTTAAATAGAGAAAATAAAGCTATGTGTGTGCCCCAGGTCAATCCATAGAGATGCTGGACCCATTTCCGGAGCATCCCCTCTCGAATGCCACAGCTGTTAATCTACCTGATGGACAGTAGCTGTGCTAGCGGAAGAGAAATTTAAATGGAGGACCCACCGTTGGCTTTGGCCAGCCAACAGACAAGTTGAACAGGGGATATCATCAACGAATATTTCAAATTTCTATTTGATAAGTGATTATGTTTTTACCCTAAGCTGTGTTTCTTCCTTTGTTACCTTATACTTAAGTTGTGTTTCTTCCTTTATTACCTTATACCTAAGTTGTGTTCTTCCCATGGATCAACTTCCAGTTTACTGTCTCCAATTAATAAAGCGCCCCCCCCCGCAACTATTCAGTAAGGCTACTAAGAACAGCTTTTGATCGATGCTTTTACCCAGGTATGCTATAGGGTTCAATCCATTATGAGAATTTGTGTGGAGATCCGTACGATTTGGAGAATGCTGGAAAAAAGGATCATAAGAGGTATTTTACTCTACTCTCATCCATCAGTTATCCAAATAACAAATAAAAAATTAAAAAATGAGATGAAGCGTTTCACATTGTCATCACTTCTGTATATGGTACTAGGCAAACAAGCTGGAGTTGATCTACCGATATCAAGCCTCCAATAGCACATGTAAGAGTTCCAAGAAAATGTTTATATTGAAAGTTTCAGAAAAATAAGAAAAGACATTAGAGCCCAATTAAGTTTGATGACGGCATGCCAACATTCAAGCAACGGGAAGAATACAGAGATCTGCTCAGCATTGGAATACTAGAGACATGATGTTTAAATTTGGAATGTAGAAAAGGATTGAAGTAATGCCATGAACATGGTCATCTATAAATTTTTACAAATCCGGCAGCTGTATAACTGCATGAAGACGAAAATGATGCTTAGGAACCTGGCATACCTGGAAATAAGCATCTCTTCATTCACATGGGTGAGGATAGTAGGCTCATAAAACGTCATCCCTAGGCTATGTCGTCTCCCACCAAGCATAATTTTTGCCCCCTGAATTTGTTATGTCCTTAATGAAACCACATAGATAAGATAATAGAAAGAAAATGCATTGAAACATGCTGCATAGCTAATAAAATATCTCAACATTGTCAGAAAGATATATAGACAAGAACACTGTATATAGTTATAACTAGTGTTTACTTCATTGTCCTATTTAGGATTTACAGTCTAAAACTGGATACCAGAGGTATACGGGAATATCTAGAAGAAATTAGATTCCAGTATTTAATTGGTGTCTCTCAGGTTATCATTTTAAGTGAACCCTCATCCATTTTAGAGCCCGTGCCATAAGGCTTCTTAGTGGACAGTCACCGCCCAGATTCTATATCTCGAAAGCCAAGTAATGGCCAAGGGTAATGATTTCCGGGAAAAACTACAATATCTAGGACAACACTGAAGTTGTTGCCTTGAGTAAACTACGACGAATTCATGTTACCACAGTATACCAAAGCCCTAAAATCAGAGCAAGATAAATGAGGTCCAGCATTCTTGGCCCGAGACGGTGAAAGAAACCACACAGACAAGGCTGAATAGCAAACATCTCATGACTAAAGATTTCTTTAGCACTTAAGATGAAAGCCAGAAGATTAGTGTACGATGATAAGGACAATTTCCACAGAACCAAGAACATGTGGACAAAGTATTCCCTGTAAACAAACCTTTGAACGAAGGTAGTAGCTGGGCAAACAAGGAGAAAAAGAATATGAAGGTGTCCATTATCGCCAATAAGCTCATTGATGATTAATGCAATACCCCTGCTATACCCAGAACATCTTATGTCGTAAAAGGTGACTTGATCTTTTTAAGTGCTGTTAAGTCTGCAATCTGAACCAGTCTGTGGATGCAAAAGTCTGTAAAACAGTCCAGGTGTTTTATGAATGCATAACAAGTGAATTTTTTAAAAAAAATCTAATATCTTAAGCATTTGAGTGAATGATAATATAGCAAATAACAGAGATCAGGATAGCCTGTTGGTTTGAAGAAACTTGATTGCAGATCTTCTAATAAAAAAAAGAACGGAATGAAAGAATGATCTAAATATTGTCCTCCAAAGGACTGCTGGGCAAAAGGTGATAGTCAAGCATGGAGCACACCTGTTCTCGCAAACAGGTGAGACTCACAGAAAAGGGTAGAGGAAGATAGAAGATAGAAAATCAAGCAATACATCACTACATAAATGTAGACACAGAGACAGAGAGAGATAGAGAGAGAATAGTTCAGAGTTGTACAAAACGAGTCAGATCACCTTAACTCTGTTAAATTTTCTGATTTTCTGATATTATCCATATACCTCCCAGTGCTATTATGAATGTGACCCTTTTTCTCACGTCGGTAGTTTTTTGATTGAATATTAAGTTACTACTCATCTAAACCAGTCATCCTTTTCTGTACCTTGTTTATCACAAAGAGATATCTGAAATAAGAATCGTGATTATTTATAAATAACCATCAACCTTCACCGGCAATATAAAGCAAATATTAGTCCACAGTTCTCACACAAAAAACTTCTATTTCCGAAAACCATAGGGAAATACCTTTGAGGTGGCATCCTTAATAAATGATTCAACCTACAGAAATAAAATAAAATAAAATAAATCAGAAGTAAACATCAATAACCATCTATAAAAAAAAAGCCCCCAGAAAATGTGCAGAAAATATAGTGCGCTCACTATTAAACCATGGAAAGAAAGTTGCAGTGATTTCGCCCACCATTTGTTTATTTATGTCCATTTCCCATACAATCTCATATTTGGAACTTAACAATGAAATATACGATTGCAATTTTGAAAAAATACAGATTTTATTTCCCTTTTAAACATTTTATGTTGACACACCACCTAGGCACAAGCATCAAGAAAGGAAACATTTTCTACACATATTCACCGAATCATCATGATGCCTTATAAATCCCTAGATGATGCCTTAAAATCTTTGGCTAACCATGTGATAACATTGCCATTCAGGCATTGTACAAGTATTATCTTTTTATCAGTGGCTAGCCGGACATTGGGTCAAATGATCCCTGGAAACGGACGTGCCCTCAAGATCTAAACTTTTCTCCCAAATCATCGTCCCATAATAATCAGACAAATGCATTTCTTAATAATTTCTGAAATGACGACAATGAAGTGGAAAATATATCATTTAACTCAAATGATGCCATCAATATTGATCATTATCATAAGTTTGACTCAGATTGGGGTAATTTATGGAATGAAAATAACCTTCTGAACAGCAGCTTCATTGATCAGAGGACCCTGTAAAAAGGTGAGAAACAAGCTCAGATAATCGATCCGGACTATCATAAAAATACAGATCAATACGATTACGAAATCAATGCTAAGATAAAATGGACCAAACGAAGACCATGACAGAGTAAAGATGAAAACACAAATAATCAAGAAACAACAATATCAAAGAACAAGAATTTTAAGGCAGTCTCTTCTGATGAGGGATTGAATGAGATTTTAAAGGTCGTCTTCATTTATTCATTTTGTCCTGTACAGCTCTAACCTGAAACGTGTTTATGAATATACCACATGAAGAAAATTTCTTTTGACACTCTCCACCAACCTCATTTATCTCGGTATTCCTTTCCAACAAAAATTTGAAGCAATTACAGCGTCCACCACTCACCCTGCATGTTACGATTAGAAATAAACTTTTTATATTTATCCATGGATCCCTTTACTCATACACATTTTATTGGAAGAGTTGAATCAACTCGAAAAATTATGCTTCACGATTCCATATAATCCAAATTTTTTATTAAATTCAAAAATGACTGACGTTTGGATACAAATCACGAGAATTTATATTTTTGAAACTATTTGTTTCAGTTATCTTAGCCTTCATACGCGGGGAGCTGTAAAATGGTGGTGAAGTACATAGTAACTCCAGCTTGAAATTTTTAGATCTCAGATTACATGTTACTTTCTCCATCTGATCTCCGTTCTCCCGAATAAACCTTCCCCATCCACAGAAGTATCAGGGCGTCGTTCTACCCGGATACATCTGTAAGGGGACTTCCTGCGATTGTTTGAGGATATGAGTCATTATCAAATCGCTTGTTGCCTTCAACAAATGATGACGTCTGCCAAGAGATGCGGTAAAATACTGCACCAACTATCAGAGGACTTCCGAAATCTCCAAAGCTCCAAAAGCGAACACTCACGTCCAATAATATCCCGTTCTTCATAATCACCATACACATGGTTTATTACATGGTAAAAACTGCAATTCCTCTTTAGTGGCATTTGAATATTTTCCGGCATTTATCCTTTTTAAAACCTAAAAATAACTAATATCTTCTTTTTCTGGGTAAAAGTAGTACCTATACACCCTCCTCTACTAATAGTGAGGATTACTGAAGTTGAATTACATCAAGTTAATGAGATACTTCCAGTAAGTCAATAAGGCTAGATCATCTCCTAACATCACTTCTGATTCCACTTGACTCACCTTATTCCTAAGCGGGAAACCTAGCCATCCAGATGACGCCATGCATCCCTAACTTTAACAACCCATCTTTTCACTCAATCAGAGCATACCCTCCATATCCCTCTCTAAATCTGGACCACAATAGTCTTCACATTGGTAAAACTTTAGATGGACGAAGGTCCCAGTGATTCTATGGGAGGTTTCATTTTTCCGCTTTCCTAATTTGATCAGATTGCCTTAATTGAAAATTCAATTTTCTATCCTCGTTAGCCCATGGGTTCTTCAAGCTGTCTTTCACAACAAGATAGTTTACAGAAAGCTTCTACTCAATAGTTTAGGAGAGAGCAAAAGTAAACAGAAAACAGGGAATCGTTCACAGCAAGAAAAAATCAAAGCCCGAGTGGGAAAAAGAACCTGGACTGCGCCCTCTGTCAACCCATTGCCAACTTGCATATTTTTGACAGCCTTAGCGAAAGCATCCGCAAATTTCTCATAAATACCTACACAAAAGCTAAACATCAAAATAGGAAGCAGAATAGGGAGGAATTAAAAAGAATGTAGACGTACAAATCATTCTGCTAGGAATTGACCCATACAGTAATAACACAACAGACATCCAGTCCTTGCGACCTTACCCAAAATATACCCAACATCATTCCTTCTGTCATGACACATTGGCTTCAAATGGCTCTATCCTATGCAGCTTATATCTATCCATCCTAGATGTCAGGTACATGATTTTAATACGTATTACGACAATGCATGCCTTAAGTCTTGGAAAGAACAATAATCAAGCCTTGACAGAAGAGAAAAGTATAACTTCTTTGGGCAATTTCAAAGTCATTTAGTTAAATCAGTTCTTATACGACAGATTTGGACTTGCAATGAGGCTTTTCTTCAACATTTGTGCCAATAGATTGCTTATTATCACACAATTAGCCAATTGATCCCAAACAATGACCAATTGATTAAATACATAAAAAACGAAGCACTAACCAATCTATATATTTGACAACCAAAGAATGTCCAAGAATGTAGTTCTATATAGTATTAAAGAATCTATGACGCACAATTATAACTCTAGTACTAAACTATCTATGGTGCACAATTATGTAATCAAAACATCAGTGTTAACAATTACGCAAAAAATGGACAGAAATTCCTCACCGTCTTGTACCAATATTCTGTTTGCACAGACGCATGTTTGTCCGGTATTACGGAACTTTGCTGCTAGCTGGAAATTTTGGGAAAAAGGATTAATAATACATAATAAATAAATACACGTTTAATTTCTAAAACCTAAGTTCAACAGAATATGTAATTTTAGAATGTTACTAAATCGTTTTCCCGACATTAACAAGGAAATATGACAGACAAGTCCTATTGGTCCTCCGTCAACATGCATGGAAATAGCATTAGATACTTTTTATTAACAGGAGGCTGAAGGTTGAAAGCATTATATAAATAAAAACAACAGAAAAAAGAGATGAGAGGGATGATAGATAAAGCTGAAAACCTTCTTATGTTATAGTAGCATGACTTCCGAACGTTGCTATCAATAATTTGAAGTTGAGCCCCACAACTTGGTGACCGGTGTCTCAAGGAGAAGTTTTATAAATTTTAGCTTGAAATCCCTCTCAGCGTTCCCACTAATATTTCTTTTCCCCTCTTTAGTATTTTACCAAATCATTGGGTTGAACCACAGAGACTCATGCAATTAAGTTCCATGGGAAAGAAACTTATCCTGATTGTATATCAAGATGACCAGAATCGCAGACAATTCAACATCAAGTGGATTAATACAACCAAGGGTGCTGATTCAGCTCATTGCTGTCTGAATCATGATTCATGAAGTCCAAAATATGGATTGAAATGCACAAATCGGCTCAAGATCAATAGAATTGGCAAGGCCTGCCAGTGATGTAGCATGACCTTCACTAACTTCAATCATTCCACGAAGCAATAAAACATTAGGGTTCATGGGTCCTTCTCATAGAAACTAGCATTACGTCATACCAGAGCTAACCTCCTCCACAAGTTGTCCAACATTAATATATTAAAATGCATAACAGCAGAGAAAATGAATCCTAAGTCGGGTAACACCAATACTAATAAAGTGGTAAATATCATCACCTGCGGTTATTGTATGAGAGTAAATTTCATAATGACTGAAAAAATATTCTTTCAATTAAAAAAAAAAAAAACACAGAAGAACATGACCGCATTCTCTTATCCTCAGACAACAGATACAGATAGAGTTTGCGGCATATGAAATTCGTGACAGGAAACTCTTCTTGGACGAGAGAGAATCAATATTATATTGGCGTTGGTTCTACCAGCAATTTCTGGCCCCATATTCAGGGTGTGCCATGGGGGAATATTTCCGCGACATACTTCCTCCGGTTGATCCACCCCATACTGTATTCTCGTAAGATGATATACACTAGCTAAAAATCCACCAGGTGCGACATCATAGGCACACTGAGAGCGTAAGTAATTGTAACCATACACATATGAAATGACAGCAATGGAGTCCCAATCTTCCGGTTTTATTTGTAAAGTCTGTCGGTATTGGAAACGTCCTCAGTTCTTCGATTCATTCCGTGGCGCGAAATCCATCATTGGCTAAACAATCATTTGGTTATGCCATTTTGGGCTTTGCTCTAACCGAAGCTATTGCATCGTTTGCCCCCATGATGGCCAAACATAACATAAAAAGCTCAAGCGAATAAGATGGAAATACACAGAAACAACTAATGAAGCTAATTTGGATGTGCTCCTCTGTTTCGTAGGTTGATAAGGGCTGTAAATAGCTTACACTGCCTTTCACAGCCACATCCAGATCAGTATCGTCAAATACTATGCAAGGTGCATTACCACCCAGTTCCAACGATACCTGGAAGATAACATTTTTTCAATGAACAATGTTACAGACTATGTAGAGACAGCCCAAAGGTTATGGGCAGTGCAAACTAAGAAAAAAGAGACCAGGTAGAGGTTAAGATATATTTTATGATACCATTTAGAATAAGGACTGAGATAGCATCCATACGAACAGGAACAAAAAATTATTAGATACGATTCATGCAACTCAAAAAAAGAGGCTCATACAGATACTTGAATCCAATTTAATCATCCCACCTTTCACAGAATAGGAACAAAACACGCTTCCTGGTAACCTTACTATCACACTAACATGCAACTCGTGCATCGAAAGGTCGGAATCAAATAAAGCAGGGGTAAAAGCCTGGGATGAGTACAAAGGCCAAAGTCAAAAAAGTTCAGCTTAGTTCTTGAAAAGTCGTAGCTATCCATTCCTGGCCATTTTGAATAGGTCCTTTAAAGAAATTTTAGATTAACTCTGGAAGAGGTGACCTTCATTAAAAAATTCGCCAAAACTTAACTATGAAGATATTGAACATAAACACGTAAATTTCCAGATTCTCAATCAACATTCTTGTGGGACGAGGTCCAAGTATAATGTGTCATGCATTTTTTAAAGATATCCCAAGAATGTATCAAAATATGTCCTAAATTAAGGGCTTGAAAGTGCCCTTAGATAATCAATACCAGAAACCTTTATGCCTGTGCATATTACGCAATGCCCAATTCGTCCTCCACAGCAATACAGGTATGGACAACAGTTACAATATTTGTTATCTTAAAAAAACATTTGGCTGTTGCACATTCTGCTAGAAATAGGTCGCCATCGTAATGAAATATCCTATAATCCAGGATGAAAAACAAGTTATGCCACAATAGCTGTTTCTCAGATGATCAATACAATGCCTCGTGACAGCATCAAATTATCATGTATCCATGACCATGAACACGGTATACAGATGAAACTCACCAAAGGTCACAACATTATTGACATCAAAATTGCATCAACAAGGATTTGGTCCCTACTAAAAACTGTGTAGAAAGTGCATCCCAAGGCTCAAGAATAAAATTTGCATTCATAAATTTTCAACTTCCAGACAAAAAAATACACTGCATAAAATCTTATATAGGATACGTTAATCATACATAATTCAATCTTCTTAAAAAAGAGGATAGTACCAAATGATGATTATAGTAACTATGTTTACTTGATCTTGTTACAATACAGAGTTAGTCCTTCATACCACCAGTCACGCATGAAAAATACCCGAGGTGTGAGTAAAGAGGCAGATGAGTCACTAAAGCACTAGGCCATACCGTGGAGAAAATCCTTTTATATCCTCTTGTTCCCCAAAGAGTAATGTTTTACACATGGATACAATTCTACAGGTTGGGATCCAAAGTAGATCTAAGACTTAATCAGTCAGTTAGGGGGCCATACAGGGTACGATATTTTAATGGGCTTGATTGACTCTCAACAAAAATATTTATTAAAATTTCCATTTATATATCAAAGAAATTATGTACGCTGGAGGAGGGAGTTTCTCAGCCGTGTTGGAGTGGGAAGAATTCTAGGTCGCCTTCTCATCAAGAGAAGAAGAGAGGAGAAAAAAATGATTTCATTCATTAAGGGTAAATCGGGCCTGGTATTTATACCAGACCCAGGGTTTACATTTGGCTGGGCCGGTTCTCCAGTAAGATGGGCCGGACCAAACCATGTCGAAGGATAGAGATACAATAAAATAAAAGTTAAAATACAATAAGAAAAAGGACAAAAATAATAGGAAACTTATAGTTCAACAGGTAACAATCAATAAGAATATGCTAGACTAACCCTACTTAGGTTATAGTCAGTCAAGTAGAATATAACTAAACAAAATAACATTCGACTGGGAGAAATTTCACAGCTCTGAACTTTGCCATGTAGATAACATAAATACATGCACCTAAATAACAACTTTTGCCTCTAATACTTTCTTCAAATTATTTGGTCATCCAGTTCAAAATCAACTAGCAATGAGCTGAGTAGGGTTATCTTTATAATAATACTCTTGCCTTTTATGACAAGAAATAGAGTGCTGATCTGAACAAAAGACCACACAATCTCAAAACACAATGTGCACATCATTCTTCTTGCAATTCCGGTGGACAAGAATGATGACAATGGGAAGGCTAATGTTTCAAATCCCAAAAGATTAATATGAGGCTAAAATCAGTAGATAGATGCCATAAATAGTAAACATGATAGACAACTTGATATCAAAGCTCTTGGATTTCTTCATTACATGACATATTCGTTACCTCCATCATAGGTTCTTAGAAACCTAGTAGGGAAGACCGAGCATGGGTGCGCATGAATCAGTAGGCAGCCCGACTCAGAAGAATCAAAAGAAAAGTCAGAGGATAAGATAAGAGGAAGTCGTCCACCAGCTAATAGCCGATGACCATGTGCCCAAAATAGGAAGAATAAGAATAAGAACGACAAGGCATCCACTGCCCACCAGCCATAACCAGTTCATCAAGACAAGGAGGCCAGCAGCAAGTGGGATACACCCTAAACGAATTATCCAAAGTATACCAAAAGGCAAAAGATAACAAGTTTTTCTTTTTAAATTAAAATGTGCGAAATAATGTGATAATAGTCTTCCTTGTAGAAATCTGGCTTGCTGAATTCATTTCGTCCACTAGAATGTTATCATAAAA
This sequence comes from Spirodela intermedia, assembly GCA_902729315.2. Lineage (NCBI taxonomy): Eukaryota > Viridiplantae > Streptophyta > Magnoliopsida > Alismatales > Araceae > Spirodela > Spirodela intermedia. Next base: position 8,161,969 of record LR746274.1, on the reverse strand, counting down.
TAAGAAACGGTGACTTAGGAAACCACATGAAATTATGATTGATCTGACGTCAGGATAATCAGGTCATGTTTCACTGAGAATAATATGATAGTTTGGTCTATTCGAAGGGAATGACAGACGCATTATGGATTAGTTTAAAAGCGAAATAGCTTACGACAACATGAAAAAATCCAGAGACCAAAAATGTCACAAATCTGGAAATGCTTTGATGTGAAAAAAAAAATCCCCTGATGAATAAGAAAGTGCTATAAACTGTTATATTGTTGCAAATAGCATTCACCCTGTTTGCAGTCTCCATAGGAATGGTGAAGAACAAAACTGGAGAAATTTTTTTCCACAAATATTCCCTTTTCAGCTTGAAAAATAAATCATTGTAGAAGGGAAAATTCCTCATCCTCAGGGTATTTTGTGTGAGTGTAATAGTACTGCATGCTCAGTTTTTGTGATAAGGAAGGAGATAAATTTGTTATCTTGGAGATTATAGGGTTTCCAGAATGGCCCATAATATCATGGTGCACTGCTTAACTGATGTAACTAGGGAGCTTTGGACGGCTTATGGACACATTAGTATATCCTCTTTTTGGTCAATGATTGCGTGGCACTACCTACTCCCAAAACAAACTCACACCATGAAAGGGTGGCAATAAAATGTAGAACTTAACAGCCCAAAATCTTCTTACCTTTTTAACAGTATTTGCAGCGCCTGCCATTAGTTTTTTACCAACATTTGTAGATCCTGTGAATGTGATCTTCCTTACCTATTATTCAAAAATTAAAAACAAGTCAAATAGTCAAATGATCCCTGGGATAAACAAAGAAAGAGGTTAAAGGTTGGAGAAAACCTGCCGACTCTCTAGTAGAGTATCACCAATTTCAGGAGCATTTCCCATGACCACATTTAATGCACCCTAAAATAAAAAGACAACAAGGCATCAAGAAAGATAATTAATAGACTCGTGGCTGCAAGAAAGCGTAAACTCCATGAAATTCATGAATGAGATGCAATTCCTGAGTCACCATAATATTAAAAAAAGCAAGTAAGGACCATTTTTTTCTTGCAAAGATAATTGCAACAGAAATCTTCTTGGGCAAGAAAATCTTTATGAAGATGCTTAGTTTTGATGAAGGTGAAAACAGTTTGGAAACATAAAATGAATAGGCTCAATGGAACAAAGTAATAAAATTCACTAAGAAAGAAAGGTGATTAACACTTTAACCGAGGAGGAAAAAATATACCTAAAAAGAATAGCGAACACTTTAGAAAATGAGAGCTCTAATAAGCAACATACAATCACCCCTGACAGTGAAGCTTTGAGATCATACAGTACTAAGGTCATGGAAGGAGATTCGACACGGAAAAATGGGAATTGAGAAAAGTTATGAACTCCAAGGGGACAGAAAACCAAAAATTGCAAGACAGGTTTATTCAGATGTGAGAGACTTCTTTACGAGATGGAAGACTGTCACCATAACATAAAGTTTAGAGATGCAGGAAAAGATTCATCTTCAAAAGCGTCTGGAAAATAAGTCTTGTGATGTTAGGATGGGAATAGAGGAAGCCTTTTCAAAGCTTAGAGAAGTCAAAGCTTAGAGAAGGTATCTGGACTGAGACACCGGATGGTCCACAAGATGGAGGAAAACGAAATACTTCTGTAACTCCTCCATTACAGATCAAGAAAGGAGGGATTAAAAGAAGAGGACTCCAATATCGTGCGAATAAAAAATGGAAACACAAGATTAGACTGGGTGAGTGAAATCATAGTAGAACACTAGTAGAGAGCAGTTTCATCTCATCTAACTGGAAACTGTGCTTGAGTTAATCTCTAATAACAATTCATAAAAAGGAGAAAAAATGAAAAGTATTGGCAGATATTGAGAAAAGTTTACTAATGTCTTGACCGAAATGGAAGAGAAGAAAACTTTTCTGTTACCTTATTTTTAAAGCAAAGAATCCATTGAAAGTGAAGTTTATTTTGTAATATAACACAAACACTTCATTGATCTCTAGTGCATATTATGTTAACAACCCTGTGACTAGCAACCGGCACGAATTTTTCTTCAACCTGTACATCTCATGGAGACAACTAAAGTACGTTCATAATAAGCCTCTGAGACCAAAGCTCTTTCTCATCTATCCTCCAAGTCTCTCTTCTACATATCCTTGTGCAAGCTCGTCTACTGTCTTGTTGGTTAAGCTTGCCTTGTCATCTTGTCATTGGAGTAGAACAACCCATTTAATAGCTTCGTTCTCTGGCATATTTTCTCCTCTTACTCATATTTTACATCACTAACTGGAAAAGTTCTTCCTCTAGCAATAATTTTAGACCCTCTTCATTTTTCACATGGGCCACTCCCTATCGAATCCAAGATGGCATTAATAGCCATATATTATGTGGCGTGTTCATTTGGGAATGACACACAGGCTCGAAAAACAAGTGTAAAAGCTTGGAAGGTTTCTGCGGTTCATTTGTGAATGTAGTTACCAATAGACAAACTAGGACTTTGCATTGGATGCACACTGTTTATAGCATTTAAACTGACTTTGCCATATAAAGAATGTACAACTTGTTAGGAAAAGGGAGATCTTGTAGGCACACTGAGATTCCATTTGCACATCACCTTGATTAACTTTCTGTATGAGTAAGACAGTGGAACTATCCACTTAAAAGAAAAACTACATTCCGTGGTATCATGACGAAAGCATCCCCCAAGGATATCACTCTCACAATAAAAATATGGATAATTAGAAAAATACTAGAATAACCATTGATCAGTTGGAACTTAGATCTAATGGGTTAGTAGAAAAAAATACTGAGCTGCTATAATAACTCGCTAAAATTGACCAAAAACCATTGAACTTACAGGTGGTATTCCAGCTTGAAGAGCGAGTTCAGCTGCTGCCAAAGCCGTCAAAGGTGTAAACTCTGATGGTTTAATCACAGCTGTGCAACCACAAGCAAGAGCAGGTCCAACCTGATGTATTTTGGAATTTATGCTGACATTGAGAAAGAAGATGAAGGTACCATATTCGCTATGCAGGTGTCAAGCTAAGAAGGAAGATGTGACCTTTCGAGTAATCATGGCCAGAGGAAAATTCCAAGGGGTTATTGCACCAACGACACCGACAGGCTGCAAAAAAGAGAGGAACAAGAAAATGAACCGCTTAGTGACAGTTTGTACATAATTCCAGAGTAAAAAGTAGAAAACCGACCGCCAAAGAGCCAAGCTTCACTAGGGCTATTGCATATTACGGATAAAATGAGTCATCAAGAAGTTCAAGCACAAAGCAGTTCATTTTCCTGACAGAAAAAACTCAGTTTTTAGGTTTTTGAACCTTCAAAACATTGAATTTTTCAGTCCAAAACAATTATCAAGTTGGTACAAAATCACTAAAAAATGCCATAAATAATCGGAATACGAGATTAGAGTTAATTGATAAGTAAATTAACAGAAAATTATGGTTTCAAAAAAAATTCAACAGGGGATTATGCCCGTACCTGTTTCAAAACAAACAGCCGGCGATCACCTAACGTTGGAGGAATTATATCACCATATACACGCTTTGCCTCTTCCGCATAAAACTCAATGAAGTTTGCACCATATATAACCTATTAAATGATTTATAGAACCTTTTAGTCTTTGAATGGCAATTTACATTATCCAAGTAAAACAAACGGCAAAGACAACATAAAGAATTAGAGGAAAGAAGTTTCCGATACCTCACCCAATGCCTCCTTCAGAGGTTTTCCTTGCTCTAAAGTTATCAGAAAAGCAAGATCTTCCTTGTGGGCAATAATTAAGTCGTACCTTCACAAAGCGTTGGAAAGATAGAATCATACATCAATTAATCCATATCTCCATTTAGGTTACAGAAGGGTCAGGAAAAGGATTGCTTAAACAACTGAAACAAGAAAGAAACTCAGCAACAAGCCTAATAAGTTTGTGTTGTACTCACCAAGATATAGCCCTGAAAATATTAATAATTTTGAAATAAACGAAACCTGGGAAATTTACATCAACCGTGCATGGAATTTAACAACCTGAGATATTCGTGATCCACAGCAAAAGAAGCAATACTAAAATTTCTTCCAGAGAGAGCATGAATGGAAGGCTAGAATGCCAAGGAGTTGTCTATTCTCATTTTATTCTCTGATTCACCTCGTTTCAGGAATATGAAGTGCTAAAGTCGATGGATGAGACAACATCTTTTTTACAGAAGTATGACTGTAAGACACTCAGCTATGATTTAAGAAATAAACAGAGAAAGACATAGTACATCATTAAAACATGTTAATGTGCAGTGAACATAGTAGAGGGATAGAGAGGATAAAGCAGTGGAATTGAAATAAAAAAAACACTAAAATGGAGATAATTGTCAGTGAATAATCGAATTCATTATCCGCATGTACAAAACGAGCTCAGTTGTCAACACATCAATTCCTTCATCATTTCTGAGAATTTTTCTTCTAAGAAGATGCATTGACAAAAATGAAAACGTACATGTTTTGAAAGGCGATTGCATCAACGATTCAAACACCGCTCACAATTACAAAGGACAAAGATGAATGAAAGAATATTACTCCAAGCAATGCGCTCTACAAAAGGACTTTTGCCAACGTCTATTTTCGCAAAGGGAAATTGGCTCTTCAGTTTAAATATCAACAGAAAAACCACCCAATGACTCCACCTATTTTAATAGTCAGTTTACCAATCACAGCAAGTTATTTAAATGAAATTCTAGTTTTCTTCATCGTCACAATTATGCAATTATTTAGATATGCAATTATTTAGATATGCATTTACATTGATGAATTCTTAACTAAGTCAACTGAAGGACCAAAATCATGCAAACCATTTTCTCAGGTACTTGCTCCTTTCAGTAGCAGTGAGTTTGCTCCAAGCTGAAAAAGAAAAAGGAATTCGATAATCGTCCTAAGATAACTTTGGGAAACTACCAATAGACACCTAAAAATCAGCTGAAAAGTAGAAATGAGAGCGCAAAATTAAAATAATGTAAGAAAACTATAACAGTTGCCTTTAATTTAGACAATATTAAAAAATTGATGAGACGTACTTGAGTTCGCATAAATAAAAAGATAAAGCATCCGATCTAAAAAGTGTGTGCTGATAGCATAGCCCACCAGACAAGAGCGTGGCTTCAGCACAACAGGAGAAATATGATCATGTGGCATGAATTCTTGATGAAGGAGATGGACTTTAAATCGGTAGGGAGTTATTTTCTTTCCCAAAAATTTAAGAACCCATGTGATGAGTTTTTGTTGAACTTCTCCAGTTTCTACAGCTCATTAAACAAGATAGGAGATGTAGGAATTGTAAAGGGATTCACTGGAGGTTAATGGAAGGCCGGAACATATATGAAGGAAAACTGCTCAAACTTGATAGTTATGGTGGCAGTATCAGATATCCACACTTAAAACACAACACACGCTTGGTCTAACTTAAATGAAAATATTTATTCTTTAAAATTGAATGAGATCATCTTGTAAGTACAGAAGTCAGATTTAGATCAGTACCTGATCATGAGCCTACATTTTGAAAACCAATAGTGGATATAATACTGGGTGCCATGTCTTCATTAGAGAGTCCTTAGATGAGAAAAGGAAACAATCTAATTCGTCAGAAGGACAGGATCTGATACTACACAGAAAATCGATAAGACAGCTAAGAAATTGGTAAAATGGAATCAAAGAGAACTCTTCCTGAAAAAAGATATAAGGATAGGACACCCAAGCAATATGAGGGATTTATTCACCTAGAAGAACCAAGTAGTTTTTCCATGGAAAATTGGCAGTCGCGTGCATCATTGAACTGATATTCATATTGATTGGAAAAGTCATTGGGTTCAAGGTGAAATATGAAACGATCTCGACAGTTGGCCTCGACATTGAAATCAGTGAGGTCGTTGGTGCAGGTACACGGAGAGAGAATTTACATAACGCCTTATGCCTCCGTGATTGGAAAAGGATTATGGAGACAAGATGTCAATGAAGCCTGAACTCTAAATGAATGAATCTAATACTATGCAAAGTCACGTTGTCTGATTTGCCAATTGATTAAAATTCCTCTTAAAGACTCCGAATATCAAAGAAGATTAAAAAAAGATGCAAGAGTCTTTGAAATTGAGTGCAAAGGCAGAGGTTGGCTATAATCTAAGAGCGAGTATGTAAACACAAAGAGAATGAAGGCAGGAACATTATCAAGGTTCAAGAATTCAATTTCGCATTGTCTGATATGGAGATTGGGAAGATAAGAATACATGCGACATGGAAATATATTGGTACAGTAATATATTCCCTTTTTCTCGAAAGAAAATTTGAATTGGATTCTGACGGTAGATATAGAATTAAATTTCCTTTTCAAGAGAAGATTCGAAACTATCGTGGCAATGGTAGATCCTTACAACCACTAGCACAACGTGATGAGATTATTGCGTAAGATTTAGAAGAAACTTTGAAAACGAAGAGATTAAACAAATAAAACATTTTCAACCAACTTTTTATATCATTATCATGAAGTACAAAGGAGTCTCAAGGAGAAGGAAATAGTTAAAAAGAAGTTAAATCAGCTTATTATGTTACTGCCGATGAAGACATCAGGTAATATGTGATGCCTTAATTCTAGGGCTCCCCATCTGCATGGAAATCTGAGAATATTACAGTGCAGCACTTCTCAGAAGCTTTACAATACGTCCACTCAGTTCTTTGCGTGGATAGCATTAGCATTTATGTTGGTCTATATGGAGAGGAACCATTTGACAATTTATTTCAATGTGCACAGTGTTGAGGGAGATTCAGTGTACGTTCATTTCCACATAACATGTTAAGATGACACAACCTTGACATAATGAAGGAGCAAAATGGAGATAAACTCTTCAAAGATTAGAAGCAATGGTCCATTGTGAACCAGCTAAGTGACAAGGAAACTCTAAGCTCAAATGATTATATACAGCAAATAAAATATGATGTGTATATTATCATAATACTTAACAGGAAATACGGCAAATACTATATTCTTTATTTTATATTTAAAGCTGTAACATTATGCTATTATTTAAAAATATCCAATATAAACTAATATATAATAACCTGATCATGTTCCCAGATACAAATATCTGCTATTCGGGCTACTTCGTTCTTGACAACTAAAATAATATGAGGGATAGAGTCCTGAAGTTTTAAAGCATCCAAAAGAGCATTGCAAAGTATGGTGGCTAATCCTCCATGGAAGCCTCATGGTCGAATGGGATACAAGAAACAATTCCTCAGCTAAAAATTTAAATGTTTCAACATAAAGGGTATTCAACCCTTCTGGGATCATAGAAAGAGTGGATAAGATTCCTTTAAATTGAGGAAGAAAAATATATAATAATAATTATGGGTGCCTTTAAAAATAAAGAGATAGGTAGACTACCCTCAATTTTCATAACCTTACAGACTAACTAATCATCCAGGCACCATGGGCTGACTTGATTCTGTTCAAACTCAAAACACTCTTTAAAAAATATACCAATCCTAAACTTCAATTATGCAAGCCTATCGGTCCAAAAAAGATATCACAGGTTAGAGCTGTCACAAATAGTCCTTCTCATGCTAGTCAGTCCAATTCAAATTTCATATAATAAACTATGTTCAGACATTGTGAAGAAAAAAATACATGTTTTAAAATATATAGAGCAGAAGTTTCTATGATAATTATCATGCAGATACGTATTTGATTCAGAAAAAGATATGTTATAAGATAAAATTGAATTGAGTGGTCAAGCCATTTAGACAAATGACAACCATCGCTGAAGCAGAAGGAAAATAAAGTATCTGTTGGTGTCTAATGGAGCAGATATTCCTAGCTGCCTTAATAATGTAAACTTAACTATCGGACTAAATTGATAAAAATTTCAGTCGTAGTTTAGCTCCCATACAACTAAATGCATCATATGACGATGTAATTGCATCAGTAGTTTCCCTCCTGCCCATGCATGGAACACTTGTGATGACCTCACCAGTGGCAGGATTTTGGACCTACAATCACAATGACTTACATAAGTAAGATCCACGTATTACACATCTTCATCGATATATTTTTCTCTTTGAATTAGTTTCAGTATGCTTTAACGATTTCAAGCCAGATATAATTGCTTATGAGCAATATGATGCATCTTGAGAACAACGATTTGGTTCACTCATTTACAGTAAACGTTCAGATGGAACACGGACAGATAGGAAGATGAAACATGTCAGTTATTCAATCTTTTGTAATGTAAAAAAGGACGCTAAGGAACCTGAACCGTCTTGCCATCGTAAGCGTCTAACCATTTTCCTCCGATAAGCCCCTGAGACCTCAGAAGCCCCAGCTCCTTCAGACGAGTAATTGCGGCTTGAGGCTCCATACTCATCTGCCCAAGATTACCAAAAAGGAAAATTAAAGCTCGGTAGCAGAAGATGGCACTACAAGGAATAAGAATCACCCCGTCCAATAAACTCAGCATTGTACTGGGTAGCAGTGTAGATTCCTGAGCGAGCTCTGGTAGCCAAGAGATTGTGCATAGACTTCCGCAATTCCAGGATTAGCCAAATCTCACCCAGTTCCGGGCGAGAGAGAGAGCGAGAGAGGCTAACCTTGCGATGAGGAAGCCAAGTTGAGGGGGATCGGTAGCAGAAGCTCCGGAAATGTAGACCAAGGCGGTGCATCGCCATCTCGATCCTTCCCCGACGTCGCAAGTGAGAGTGAAACGAGAGCAGATGGGTAGCTGCTGCGTGGACGCCGAATAGAATGTCACGTAGAGAGAGAGAGAGGGGAGAGAGAAGCGTATTTTCGGTATTAATCCATTTTGTTTTCGAAGCAGCTCTTAAGGATAAACCCGAAACTCAGCTTGCGCAGGTGAACTCTACGTTGACCGCCAGCTCGGATATTAGAATGGGCCCCACTTTGCGGGACCCACTTGCCACACGTTACTTGAGATTCTGAAGGGAGGAACCCTTTAATGGGATATTATTTGGACCCAAGTTTAGGTCGAGTCCATGGTCCGTGTGGACTCTGGAGGCCCACTTGGCCCAGGCTCGTTCATGGGAAACAAGAAAGCGGGTTGTAGCGGGCCATCGTGACGCCGGCCCGGCCCGCCCCGTAAATCCTTTGCTTCACGCATTACTCGCATTATATTTATTTGATTTTATTCATGCGCACCGGTGACCTCTCTCTCTCTCTCTCTCTCTCTTTTTCTCTCTCCTCTCTCTCTTCTCCCTTCACTCTTCTCTCTCTACTCTTCCTCTCTATCCTCCCTTCTCTCTCTCTCTCTCTTCTCTCTACTCTCTTCTCTCTCCTCTCTCTCTTCTCCCTTCACTCTTCTCTCTCTCCTCTCTTGTCCCTCTCTCTCTTCTCCCTTCACTCTCTCTCTCCTCGCTTCTCTCTCTCTATCCTCTCTCCACTCTTCCTCCCTCTCCTCTATTCTCTCTCTCCTTTCTTCTCCTTATTCTCTCCTCTCTCTACTCTCACCTCTCTCTATTCTCTCTCTTCTCTACTCTTCCTCCCTCTCCTCTATTCTCTCTCTTCTCTCTACTCTCTACTCTTCTCTCCCTACTCTTCCTCTCTCTCCTCTCTTCTCTCTACTCTTCCTCTCTCTCTGCTCTCTTCTCTCTCTTCTGTCTTCCTATCTTCTCTCTATTCTCTCTACTCTCTTCCTATCTTCTCTCTCTAATCTGTCTCTCTCTCTTCTCTCTTTCGTCTTCTCTCTCTACTCTTTCTCTCTCTTCATATCTTCTCACTCTACTCTCTCTCTCTCTCTTCTCTCTTCTTATCTTCTCGCTCTACTCTCTCTCTCTTCTCTCTTCTTATCTTCTCGCTCTATTCTTATGTCACTATTCTCTCTCTTCTCTCTACTCTCTACTCTTCTCTCCCTACTCTTCCTCTCTCTCCTATCTTCTCTCTACTCTTCCTCTCTCTCTGCTCTCTTCTCTCTCTTCTTTCTTCCTATCTTCTCTCTATTCTCTCTACTCTCTTCCTATCTTCTCTCTCTAATCTGTCTCTCTCTCTTCTCTCTTTCGTCTTCTCTCTCTACTCTTTCTCTCTCTTCATATCTTCTCACTCTACTCTCTCTCTCTCTTCTCTCTTCTTATCTTCTCGCTCTACTCTCTCTCTCTTCTCTCTTCTTATCTTCTCGCTCTATTCTTATGTCACTATTCTCTCTCTTCTCTCTACTCTCTACTCTTCTCTCCCTACTCTTCCTCTCTCTCCTATCTTCTCTCTACTCTTCCTCTCTCTCTGCTCTCTTCTCTCTCTTCTTTCTTCCTATCTTCTCTCTATTCTCTCTACTCTCTTCCTATCTTCTCTCTCTAATCTGTCTCTCTCTCTTCTCTCTTTTGTCTTCTCTCTCTACTCTTTCTCTCTCTTCATATCTTCTCACTCTACTCTCTCTCTCTCTTCTCTCTTCTTATCTTCTCTCTCTACTCTTTCTCTCTCTTCTCTCTTCCTATCTTTTCTCTCTACTCCTCTCTTTTCTCTCTTCTCTCTTCTCTCTCTCTTCACGCATGGCTCACATTATATTTATGTAACTTTACTCATGCCCACCGGTGACCGGTAACCAGGGTGCACCACTCTAAATCTGTACTGTCAAAATATAAATCCAGCTTTCTATCCCTTGCGTCTGGATTTGACACTTCTTTCTCCTGCAATTGCATGCACCACCATCTTATATCATAAGCCTGACATAAATATGATAACGTGTTCTTATAGTCCTCAATTTAAAATTATTTTTTGTAAAGGACTGAACGCTATCATCTACATTGAGTGTATGAACAACCAACTCAAGAAACATGTATGGTATCAATTAACTATACACAATGAAATGCCATTTCATCACATCTTATTACATATAGTTAATTGATACAATACATGTTTCTTGAATTGGTCATTTACACTTTGTCACTTGTTACATAATTCTTGAATAATAAATGTGATGAAATGGCATCTTACTGCATATAGTTAATTATTGTGAGAAATCATGATATTACTAACTACCATGCCGTATAAGTAATAAACATGGATCAAAAGTTGTCATTAACAAAGAAATGAAATGAGTATAGAGGCTTCATGTTTAAAATTATTTTTTGTGAACGATTGGATGCTATCATCTTAATTAACTATACATGGTATTAATCAACTACATGCAATAAAATCCCACTTCATCACATTTATTATGTAGGAATCATGTAGTGAGGAACAAGCCCATTATTGCTTGCTACATAGCACTTGGATAATAAATGTGATGAAATGGGATTTTAATACATATCATTAAGTAATACCATACATGTCTCAAGTGGGGTTTTCATTAGTATATGAGAATCATGATATTGCTAACTAATATGCTATATAATTAATAAACATGGATCGAGAATCGTTAGTAAAAAAAATTGAGATAATTGTGATAACTTGTATATTGGAATGGTTTATTGAGTTCCCTTTAATAAAACTTGCGTAGTTCACTACTTTGTCACCATGACCACTCTAGATCTCTCTCATGATTGTTCTAGGCCCATTGTGGTAAATTATTGTAGGGATATCCTTCTTATCTTGAATCTCTTGATAGATTCCTGAATGAATTTCTCTAGTTGAGAAAACAGGAGGTTGATTATGATGGTGTGCCAATCAACTCTCCCTCTTGAGGTACTTCTTTTTTGAAAGTCATTCCTCCTCTTTTGAGGGACTTAAGAGGCATTTCAAGTGCCACTATTCTTGTATGTTCTTCTTGCTTTCCCATTCTCTTTCATCAAGCTTAGAGGTTCCTCTAAATGTTGAGCTTCTATTCTTATGTCACTTTTGTGATATTTAAATAATCTATAAATATTTCAATGGTGCTCCACTTTCTTTATGTATCTTCTTTTTACTTTAAGAAATCATTACTTTTTTTAGTTCCTTTAGCTTTTGATATTGATAAATCTTCATTATCATGAGTTAATAATTAATAAATAATATAGTTTTTACTTTAACTCATAATAAATAAACTCATATTTATGTTAAATTGTGAAAAGTAGTTTTTAGTCCATTAATGTAATTTTTTGGCTAATTACATAACTTTATGTGAATTTATATAATTTTTATAATCATATTTTTAAGATAAATAAATGAAAATAAAAGAAAATAAAAAGATAAAAAAAAGGAGGAACCCACCAGCCAATTAGGCTTACAAGTAGGTCAAAAGCACAATCTGATGGAGCTATTAGCAAGAGCTCAAACGGCTAAGGATGGACTGATAGGGGGCACGTGTGCTCATTCTCGTTCCACATCACTAGTGGCCAACCAAGCATGGGGCAATGAGTGGTTGTACACACACGAGAGAATGACTCATTACTTTTTAAATCTCATATTATTATATATTCACTCAAAATTTGACATATAACCGATGTCAGACTAAATTGGTAGTCACACTTTCTTTAGAATGTCTTAATGATTTTTGTATCTCAGATACCTCTTATTTATTAGAAGAAGGTACCACAATGACATAACTTTAAAAGTATTAATGTACTTATTTCACTCTCTCTCATATAGGTGGGTGACCAATGAATATCACTCAATTATTGGTAAATATTTTGTCAACATTATTTGTGAAGTATCATTACTAAAATTGATGAACGATTTATAATAAAAGAATCATAAATCTATCGAGTAAATTATTTTTAATTGATTAACAAACAAGCCATCATCGATAAGAAGATGATCTACTAAGAGATGAGTCACCACCTCCTAAGAACATATCAATTGCGATGAAGAGTCTCTTTGTACTACATGGATCTAAAGATGAAGCTCTTTAAGATGTATTTTACCTCCATCTAGTTTATCTTCGTCAAGTGATAATTGTCAGATATCTACAAAGTCATCATTTTTTTCACTCCATCGAGTGACTATCATCGAAGATAATTTGACAATCCACTTCATTGATTTCTAGACTTTATAAGAAGATTTAGAGATTTTTCATGTTGTCATTGTCTAAAGAGAGCTTTTGAGGTCATGAAGACTATATGATGATTTTCTTGAATGCTCAAGATTCTAACACATTATCGACGCATCACTATCGTGATGTCAATACTTTATTTTACTATTTTTTAACTAGTTTAACTTTCGTCATCATTTTCTAGACTTTGAAACAAGATCCAACAAATGTTTATGTCGTCTATGTTTAAAAAGAGCCTTAGAGGTTGTAGACATCGTTCAATGATCCTCCCAAACATACAGAATTTTGACAATCATTGTTGTGAGGTAAGAACTCTACCTTTCCTACTTTCAACTTAATTTTCACTTAATTTAGTAATACTGTGTAATTTTAAAATCTTCTTCATTTAATTATGACTTTTTTAGCTTTTATAAATCTTAATTTTACTAATTAAATCATTTGTGATCACTTATGTAAGAATTACTGAGTGGAACTTTGTTTCCACCTAATTCATATTCATCAGGCACTAATGTCATCTTGATGTCACACCTTGATTATCCTTTTTTGTAAATTTTAAATATATTTTATTTTAATTTCTTAATCTAAAATTTATTAAGAAATTATATTTTTTGTGAAAAAATCTGAAATATGAGCCAATATTATATTACATCCCTATGATCAACTTAGAAAATTATTACTATTTTTATTTTTTATTGAATTATAATTAATATATTTTTCACAAATTCTTTTAAATATATAATAATTAGTATTTTTTAGTTTTAAAAATTTTAAATTTACATGATTTATTATACAACAACTAAGTCACGTCAGATACTCTCAAATTTCATCCCCCATTTATTATAGAAGAAATATATAATAAATAAAACATAGTGCTACTATTAAATAAGAGATACCCATAAATGATAGATCAGGTCATTCATATATGATAATTTTAATATGTTTATACTAGGCGAGCTTGTTTCTATGAGAGAGATAGAGGGAGATAGAGAGAGAAAATAAGAAAGAAAGAGAGAGAGAAAATAAAGAGAAAATAAGAGAAGGGAAAGAGAAAGAGACCTTGATCTTACTAGCATCATAGGTTTACTAATCAATGAACCCTTGGAACCTATTGTGTTTTTTGACAAAGTAAACATGGCTTTGGGATTTGTTCATTATCTTATTTTGGGTCAACACTTGACGTGACTCAGTCGTTGTATATTAAATCATGCAAATATAAAATTTATAAAACTAGAAAATATGAATTTTCAGATATTTAGAAGTATTTCTAAATAAATATATCAATTATAATTCAATAAAAATTCCAAAAATAGTGGTAATTTTTCAGCTTGATCATAGGGATGTAATATAATACCTGGTAATTATTCAGAATTTTTCTCAATGAGTATGATTTTCTTACAAATTTTATACTAGGAAATAAAAAGGAAATATATTTAAAATTCACGAAAAAAAGGAAATAAGGGTGCGGACGTCAGGATGACATCAGCACTCGGCAAACGTGATTCTTACATAGGCGATTATAGATGACTGAATTAATCAAATCAAGATATGTAAAAGCCGGAAGAATCGTAATTGAACAAAGTATAGTTTGGTAAATTAAAATTACACAAAGTATCACTAAATGAAGCGTAAATTAAATTGAAAGCAGGAAAACAGAGTTTCGGCGTCGCAACGGCGATGTGTCGGCGATGCACTAGAATCCTGAGCATTCGGGAGGATCGTTGTGTAGCGTCTACGGCCTCAAAGGCTCTCCTTGGACAAAGACGACGTGGGCAATCTCTAGATCTTCTCGCAAAGTCTAGAGATCAATGAAGTGGGTCGTCGAATCGTCTCCAGTGGCTGTCACCCGGTGGAGTAGAAAAACGGCAACTTTGCGACTCTCCGGCGGCTGTCACCCAACAGAGAGGCACTAGATGGAGGTGGGGCACGTGTCAGGGAGTTTCATCCTTAGGTCCGCGCAGCAAGAGGAAGCTCTTCATCGCATCTGGTACACTCTCAAGAGGTGGCGACTGGTCTCCCGGCTTATTCCTTCACCGGCGATCTACAGGAAAGTCACGATAATCAAATAAAAATATATGAATTTTGACTCTAGAAGGATTCAAACCCGCGTCGGTCGCTTGCCTGTGAAGAAGGTGTGACGCAGGTTTAGTCCCACATTGGTTGTGCGCCGATTTTTTGGGCGAATATATAGTAATATTAACTTTGCAAGCAAAGTCCCTTCTCTCGCGTGTACGACAACTCCTTGCCCCACAGCCGGCTGGCCACCAGTGACGTGGAAGGGGAGTGGCACACACGTGCTCCTATCGGTCTAAGCTAAGCCGCTCGAGCCCCTACTCATGGCTACTCCTCGGCTACACTTCCGACCCGCTTGGGGGCCCAGCGGGTCCCCCCTCATTTTACAATATATTTTTTTATATTTCTTATTCTTCATTTATCTCAAAAGTAAGACTGTAAAAATCACATAATTACCCAAAAATTCACGTTAATCAATTGAAAACTAAAAATCATTCTTTAACACAAATATAAGTCTATTTATCATGAGTTAAGGCTAAAACTATATTATTTACTAATTATTAACTCATGATAATGAAGACTTATCAACACTCAAGCTCAAACTTTACAAGAAGGCTTACACAAATAGAGGCATATGAGCCAAGTACAAAGAAGCACCCTAGCTAGTAGTCATTTATGAGTATTCTTCGTTAAGATTAAATGTTCACTTTATATTAATTTTAAAATTTAAACGTTAATTAATTCTTTGTATAATTGTGAGTTCCAAGTCAAACACAAGGAGATGAAATAATATGTTGTGGGAATTATTTAATTTAAACTTACATCAATTCTAGAGTTTTATTATGAATTAAAGGAAAGAAGTATTAAAAGAGAGGGTCTAATGAAATGAGAAGGAAGATGGCTAAGAGAAGAATAGAGGGAAAATAATGAGAGATAGAGGGGAAGAATAAAGTCGTAATTAGAGGGAACTCGAGAAGGATAAAAGAAAAGGAAAGAAGATAATTAAGAGGAATAATGAGGAGAGAGAAACATTAATCAACCCATTTTATAGCGACTCAATTTCACTTGTAACTTGAGTTGACTACATATGTGATCCATAAACTTGCACAAAAGGTGTAAGATCACATGCCAATATTTATTTAATCTATTTCACAACCATTTTAATAATCAACTACTAAGCCTACTATCATGTGTTAAAATTAGAGAAATATCTCAATTATTTTGACTACATTCCCAAAATGCTGGCTACATAATGTTTCTAAAATTGATAGTGAAAACTAATGAAAAATAGCTTGGAAGTATTTTATGATGATCTCATAATAGTTATAAAGGATTTAAGAGGGAAAAGAAGCTCATTCATTCATTTTCATCTCAATTCTTCAAGTTTCTTTCAAAAAACTAACATTTACATCTAAAATGAAAATGAATGATTGAAAGAGTAAACAAATGTTACTCGTTTGATGGGTTACCTTCTGAGCAGCTAAATACACCAATACAATGGCTTTGAATCATCTAAGCATGCCACATCATGTCAAAAAATCATGTAAGAATCTTCTATTTTAGCAATATTTATTTAATATTATATATATTAATTTTTATTAACATTTTAAAAGCTTTTTTGAATGATGTGACGACACAAAAATAGCATAATAATGTGATTACATAAGAACTTTATAGGAACGCTTTTTGTGGCAAGTGGGCCCCGTGGTGTGGGTTTATCCTATAAAGTTCTCTAATATTTATTGTAAAAAAATAGATTAGTACTAAAAATACTCTCTCTCTCTCTCACACACACACACACACACACACTCCCACTCTTGCACTCTCACTCTCGCACTCTCAGTCTCTCAGTCTCTCACTCTCTCACTCTCTCACTCTCCCACTCTCGCACTCTCACTCTCGCACTCTCAATCTCTCACTCTCTCTCTCTCACTCTCTCTCTCCCACTCTCGCACTCTCACTCTCGCACTCTCAATCTCTCACTCTCTCACTGTCACTCTCTCACTCTCTCACTCTCCCACTCTCCCACTGTCACTGTCACTGTCACTCTCTCACTCCCACTCTCTCTCGTCTCTCTCGTCTCTCTCTCTCTCCAACTCCCTGACACACTCTCTAATCCTCCCACTCACTCTCTCACAGTCTCCCTCTACCTTATCTTGCTCACTCTCACATTCTGGGTGGCCTCCACGTAGCAGCTACTCTGCTATCGTTCTTCACTCACTTGCGACGTCGGAGAAGGATCGACATCGTCTTCCTCGTCTCAAGGTTATCCTCTCTCTCTCTCTCTCTCTCCCTCCGATTTCGTTGGGATATTTCAGAAGCATACGCACAACATCTTGACTGTCGGAGCGCACTCAGGAAGCTACACTCCCACCGTGTACAACGCTGAGTTTCTGGGGCTGGCAGTGTTCTCATTCCTTGAAGTGCCATCTTCTGCTACTGAGCTTTAGTTTTTCTTTTTGATAATACTTGGCAGATCAGTATGGACACTCAAGCCGCAATTGCTCGACTGAAGGAGCTGGGGCTTCTGAAATCTCAGGGGCTTATCGGAGGAAAATGGCTGGACGCTTACGATGGGAAGACTGTTCAGGTTCCTTAGCGTCCTTATTTACATTAGAAAAGATTGAACGAGCTGACAGGTTCCATCTGAAGGTTTACTTTAAATGAGTGAACCATATATTTGTTCTCAAGGTGTATCATATTGCTCATAACCAGTTATATCTGGCTTGAAATCGCTAAAGCATACTGAAACTAATTCAAAAAGAAAAATATATTGCTGAAGATCTGGAATCTGCTGATCTTACTTATGAAGTCTTTGTTATTGTAGGTCCTAAATCCTGCCACTGGTGAGGTCATCACGAGTGTTCCATGGATGGGAAGGAAGGAAACTGCTGATGCAATTGTGTCGTCATATGAGGCATTTAGTTGTATGGGAGCAAAACTACAACTGAGATTTTTATGGATTTAATCCGGCGGTTAAATTTACGTTATTAAGGCAGCTAGGACTATCTGTTCCCTTAGACACCAACAGAGTTTCTTTTCCTTCTGCTTCAGCTCTGGTTGTCATTTGTCTAGATGGCTTCACCACTCAATTGAAGTTTATCTTATATCCTGTTTCTGAAACAAAGATATATCTGCATGATAATTATAGCCATCTTAAAAAACTTTTTCTCTATGTATTTTAAAACATTTATTTTTTTTCTTCACAATGTCTGAGCATACTTTATCATATGAGACTTGAATTTCACTAAGTATGAGAACGCTTATTTGTGACAGTTCCAATCTGTGATACCTCTTCAGGACAGATAGACTTGCATAATTGATTTTTAAAAGTTCGTACATTTTTTAAAGAGTGTTTTGAGTTAGCACAGATCGCCAGCCCAAGTTGTCAAGGGTGGGTCCATTAATTTGGAATAGTTGACTCATTTTATCCACCTTGAATGAGGAGTTAGTGTGCAATGTTTGAAAAATGAGGAGTCTACCTATAGCGTTCTTTTCTGAGGCACCCATATTTATAAGATTCTTTTCTTCCTCACTTTAAAGGAATCTTGTCCACTCTTTCTGTGATCCCAAAAAATTCGAATACCCTTTATGTTGAAAGCTTTTACTGTTTAACTGAGGAGTTGTGTTGCTCTTATCCCATCTAACCGTGAGGGTTGCTTGGAGGATAAGCCACCATACTTTGCAATGCCGTTTAGGATACTTCAAAACGTCAGGAGTCTATCCTTCATAGTATTTAAATTGTCAATAGCAGATATTCGTCTTTGGGAACATGTTCAGCTGACTATATATTAATTTATATTAGATATTTTTAGATAATAATATGATGTCATTTTTTTAAAACATAGGAAATAAATAATTTATTATAATCTAATATATTTATTTGATATAAAAAATTCATACAAGGATTATGTTCATATACACATGATATTTTATTTTCTGTATAATTATTTGAGGTTAGAGGGGCCTTGTCCCTTAGTTCCTTGCCAATGGACCATTGCTTTCCTAACCTCTGAAAACTTAATCTCTATTTTCTCTGTGAATATGTCGAGGTTGTGTCGTCTTAACTTGTTATGTGGAAATGAACCTCTGCTGAATCTCCAATGTGAGTGTGTACTATAGAAACTAGTGATGGAATGATTCCTCTCCATATACACCCAAATACATGCTAATGCTATCCACACGAAGAACCGATTGGACATAATGCAATGCCTTCGAGAAGTGCTGCTGTTTAATATTCTCACATTTCAATGCAGACGGCGAGCCCTAGAATCAAGGCACATATGTAAAGCCCTAACATGTCATTGATTGATGCTTTCATCTGCAGTAATATGATAAGCTGATTTGGCTTCTCCTTGTGACTCCTTTGCACTTCATCGTGATGATTTAAAAAGTGGGTTGAAAATGTTTTCTATCTTTAATCTCTTCATTTTCAAGATTTGTTCTAAATCTTGAGCAATGATCCTATCTCATTGTGCTAGTGGTCGTAAGGATCTACCATTGGCACAATAGTTTTTCAAATGCTCTCTTGAAAAGTAAATTAAAATGTTTATTTAGCATCAGAGCCCAATACCACCTATCTTTTGAGAAAAAGGGAACATATTATTGTACCTATATGTTTCTTTGTCGCATGTATTCCTTTCTTCCAAGTCTCCATGTGAGATAATGCGAAATTGAATTCTCTGACCTTGATAATGTTGCGGCCTTCATTCTGTTTGTGTTTACATACTCGCCCTTAGATTATAGCCAGCCTCTGCCTTTGCACTCAAATTTATAAGGAATCTTGCATCATTTGTTGATCTGATCTTCTTTGATATTCGGAGTCTTTATGAGGAATAAAAATAAATTGGCAAATCAGACAACGTGACTTTGCATAGTATTAGATTCATTCATTAAGAGTTCAGGCTTCATTGACATCTTGAAATTTTAATTTCAAATTTCTCCATAATCCTTTTCCAATCACAGAGGCGTAAGATGTTATGTAAATTCTCTTTCCATGTACCTGCACCAACAATCTCACTGATTTCAATGTCGATGCCAACTGTTGAGATCGTTCCATATTTCACTTGAACCCAATGACTTTTCCAATCAATATGAATATCAGTACAATGATGCACACGACTGCCAATTTTCCATGGAGAAACTACTTGGTTCTTCCTGGTGATCAAAACCCTCTTATTTCTTGGGTGTCCTATCCTTATAGCTTTTTTCAGGAAGAATTCTCTTTGATTCCATTTTACCGATTTTTTAGGTGTCTTATTGAGTTTCTCGGTGTAGTATCAGATCCTGTCCTTCTGACGAACTAGATTATTTCTCTTTCTCATCTAAGGACTCTCTAATGAAGACATGGCAAGTATTATATCCACTAGTGGTTTTCAAAATATAGGCTCATGATCAGGTACTGATCTAAATCTGACTTCTGTACTTACAAGATGATCTCAGTCAATATAGAAAAATAAGCTCTCCACTTTGAAACAATAAAACTTTTCACTTAAGTTGGACCAAGTGCGTGTTGTGTTTCAAGTTCGGATATCTGATACTGCCACCATAACTATCAAGATAGAGCAGTTTTCCTTCAGATATGTTCCGGCCTTCAATTAACCTCTAATGAATCCCTTTACAATTCCTACGTCTCCTCTTTTTTTTTAATGAGCCATAGAAACTGGGGAAGTTCTACGAAAATACATCACATAGGTTCTTAAATTTTTGGGGAAATAGAATACCTCCATACCGATTGAAAATCCATCTCCTTTGTCAATAATTCATGCCACACGATCATATTCCTCCTGATGTGCTGAAGCCACGCTCTTGTCTGGTGGGCTGTCCAATCACCACACTATTTAGATCGAATGCTTTCTCTGTTTATTTATGCGAATTGATGAACATCTCATTATCTTGTTAATATTTCCTAAATTAAAGGCAGCGGTTATAGTTTTTTTAACATGTTTTCTTCCATTATTTTACTTTTGCGCTCTCATTTTTCCTTTTTAGCTGATTTTTAGGTCTCTAATGGTAGTTTCCCAAAGTTATCCTCGGATGATTATCGAATTTCTTTTTCCGTTTCAGCTTGGAGCAAACTCATTGCTACTGAAAGGAGCAAGTACCTGAGAAAATAGTTTGCATGATTTTGATCTTTTAGTTGACTTGTTTAAGAATTCATCACTGTAATGTATTATTCATATTACTATACCAATATAATTACATAATTGTGACGATGAAGAAAACTAGAATTTTGTTTATATAACTCTGTGATTGATAAACTAATTACTAAAATAGTTGGGAGTCCTTGGGTTGTTTTGTTGTTAAAATTTAAACTGAAGAACCAATTTCCCCTTTGCCAAAATAAACGTTGGCAACAGTCCTTTTGTAGACTGCATTTCTTTCAGTAATATGCTTTTCATTCCTTTTTATCCTTTTTATTGGTCAGAGGTGTTCAAATCGTTGATGTGATCTCCTTTTAAACAGGGATGTTCCGAATTTCTTTCAATGTATTTTATTAGAGGAAAAATTCTCAGAATTGATCAAGGAATTGATGTTTTGACGACTGAGCTCATTTTGTACCTGTGGATACTGAGTTCAATTATTTGCTGAAAAATTTCTCCATTTTCCTGTATTTTATTTAGTTCAATTCCACAGGTTTTGTTCTCTCTAAAGTTATGCAATGTTCACCGGACATTAGCATGTTTTAATGATGTACTAGATCCTTCTCTGTTTATTTCTTAAATCATAGCCGAGTATCTTACAGTCATACATCTGTAAAAAATATGTTGTCTCATCCGGTGATTTTAGCACTTCATATTCCTGAAACGAGGTGAATCAGAGAATAAAATGAGAGTAGACATAACTCTGTTGGCATTCTAACCTTCCAATCATGTTCTATCTGGAAGAAAATTTAGTATTGCTTCTTTGGTGATGGATCACGAATATCTGAGTTGGTTAAATTCCATGCACTGTTGGTGTAAAGTTTCCTAGGTTTCGATTATTTCATCATTATTAGTATTCTTCAGGGTTATTTCTAGGTGGGTAAAAGGAAAAATCAATAGGCTTGTTGTTTTGAGTTTCGTTTTTTTTCAGTTGTTAAAGCAATTGATTTTTCTGGCCCTTCTCTAACCTAAATATGGATTTGGATTAGTTGATCTATGATTCTATCTTTCCATTGCTTTGTGAAGGTACGACTTAATTGTTACCCACAAGGACGATCTTGCTTTACTGCTAACGTTAGAACAAGGAAAACCTCGGAAGGAGGCATTGGGTGAGGTATCAAAAATTTCATTTCTCTAATTATTTATATTTTCTTTGCCATTTATTTTCTTGGTTAATCTACATTGCTATTCAAGAGTAAAAGGTCATGTAAATCATTTAAAGGTTGGATATGGTGCGAACTTCATTGAGTTTTATGCGGAAGAGGCAAAGCGTGTCTATGGTGATATAATTCCTCCAACTGTAGGTGATCGCCGGCTGCTTGTTCTGAAACAGGTATGGGCATATTGTCTAGGTCAGTTTGCTTTGCAACCACCATTTGTACCAACTTCGGTTTTTTGGTACTGAAAAATTCAAAGTTTGTAAGGTTTAAGAACTAAAAAAAAGAGCAATTTTCTGTCAAGAAATGAGCTGCTTCGTGTTTGAACTTCTTGGTGACTCATTTTACAGTAACATGCAATAAAGCTAGTGCAGCTTGGCTCTTTGCCTGTCGGTGTACTACTTCTTTCTCTAGAATTACGTAAAAACTCTCACTTTTTTCTCTGACAACTATCGGTTCTTGTTCCTTTCTTTCTTGCAGCCTGTCGGTGTTGTTGCTGCAATAACCCCATGGAATTTTCCTCTCGCCATGATCACTCGCAAGGTGACATCTTCCTTCTTAGCTTGACACCTGCATAGCGAATATGGTACCATCTACTTCTTTCTAAATGCCAGCATAAATGCCAAAATACATCAGGTTGGACCTGCACTTGCTTGTGGCTGCACAGCTGTGGTTAAACCATCAGAGTTTACTCCTTTGACAGCTTTGGCAGTAGCTGAACTCGCTCTTCAAGCTGGAATACCGCCTGTAAGTTCAATGGTTTTGGGTCAGTTTTAGTGAGTTATTATATCAGCTCAGTATTTTTTCTAATAACCCTTTAGATCTAAGTTCCAACTGATCAATGCTCATTCTATTATGTTGCTAGAAGATCGTGTTCCTTCGGGAGTGCTTTCATCATGATTCCATGGAATGTAGTTTTTCTTTTAATTGGATAGTTCCACTGTCTTACTGATACAGAAAGTTAGTCAAGGTGATTTACAAGTGGAATCTCACTGTGCCCACAAATTCTCCCCTTTCCTAACGAGTTATACAGTCTTTTATGTGGCAAAACCAGTTTAAATCCTATAAATAATGTGCGCCCAGTACCATGTCCTAGTTTGTCTATTGCTACCTACATTCACAAATAAATCACGGAAACCTCCCAAGCTAAAGCTTGTTTTTCGAGCCTGTGTCATTCCTGAATGGAACATGCCACAGAAAATATGGCTATTAATGCCATCTTGGATTCGCTGGGGAGTGGCCCATGTGAAAATTGAAGTGGGTCTAAAATTATTGTTAGAGGATGCAATTTTCTGGTTAGTGATGTAAAAGATGAGTAAGAGGAGAGAATATGCTAGAGAACGAAGTCATTGAATGTGTTGTTCTATTCCAATGACAAGACGACAAGACAAGCTTAACCAACAAGACAGTAGACGAGCTTGCACAAGGACATGTATAAGAGAGACTGGGAGGGTAATTGAGAAAGGGATTCCATCTCAGAGGCTTATTATAAATATACTTTGATTGTCCCCATGAGATGTACTGGTTGAAAAAAAAAATCGTACCGCTTTGCTAGCCACAGGTTTATCATCTTATTACACACTAGAGAGATTCATGAAGTTTTTTGTGTTATTATCTTAGTTAATGGCCTTACAAAATAAACTTCGCTGCTTGCAAAATAAGGTTACCAAAGAGTTTTCTCACTTCCATTTTCAGTCAAGAAATTAGTAAATTTTTCTCAATGCCTGCCAGTACTTTTCATTAATCCACTTTATGAATGGTTATTAGAAATTATTTCAAGCACAGTTTGCAGTTTAGATGAGGTGATAATGATCTTTACAGGTGATCTACTACGATGTCACTGACTCATCCATAATCTTGTCTTTCCAATTTTTAGCGTCACAATTTTGGGGTCCTCTTCTTTTAAACCCATATTCTTGATACGCAATGGTGGAATTAAACAAGTATTTGGTTTCCCTCCGCCTTGTGGACCATCTGGTGTCTCAGTCCAGATACCTTCTCTACACTCTGAAAAGGCCCATCCTACCAGTATAAGATTTTCTTTCCAGACACCTTTGAAGATGAATCTTTTCCTGCATCCCGAAACTTTATCTTACAGTGGCAATCTTCCATCTCTTTGGCAATCCTTCATCTCGGAATAAACCTGGCCTGCAGTTTTTGGTTTCGTGTTCCCATGGGGTTCATAACTTTTCTCCATTCCTCTTTTTCGATGTGTAATCTGCTTCTATGACCTTAATACTCTATGATCTCAAATCTCGCTGTTCAGGGTGATTGTATGCTGCTCATTAGAGTCCTCTAATGCTCTTAATTTCTAGAATGTTTGCTATATTTTTTTAGTGATAACTTTACATCCTAGAATGAAAACAGGCATGTTATTACTCTGTTTACCTTGGTATCAGAAGAAAAAATTCTGTTGAACCTATTCGTTTTCTGTTTCCAAACTGTTTTCATCTTGACCAAAATTCAACATCTTCCTAAAACTTTTCTCGCCTAAGAAGATTTTTGTCACAATTATGTTTGCAAGAAAAAAATTGTTCATTGTTTGCTTTTTTGATATTCTGTTGACTTAGGAATTTCATTTCTTTCATGAATTTCATGGAGTTTTATGCTTTTGATAGAGACCAAAACAGAAAAATTAAAATAACAGAGTCTGTGGAACGAGGAATTGGAAAGATATGGAGATCAGACATTTGCCTAACTACCCTTGACTTAACTCCCATATAATACAATTATTAAAATTCTTGCAGCATGAATCTAGTCTTTATCTATCTTGATACATTGTTGTATTTTTATGTTAGGGTGCATTGAATGTGGTAATGGGAAATGCTCCTGAAATTAGTGATACTCTGCTAGAGAGTCCTCAGGTTTTCTCCAACTTTAACCTCTTTGTTCGTTTATCCTAGTTATTGGTTCAGTTGAACTTCCCTTTGTCTGCACCAATGGATTGTCTGAATATTTGACTTTTTTTTAATTCTTAAATAATAGGTGAGAAAGATCACATTCACAGGAAGTACAAATGTTGGAAAGAAACTAATGGCGGGTGCTGCAAAGACTGTTAAAAAGGTAAGAAGATTACGGGCTGTTAAGTTCCACGTTGTATTACCTACAGCGCTTTGATGGTGTCAGTCAGTTAAGGGCGAGAAAACAATAAGTTTCTTTGAAATTAATTAGTACCACGTAATCATTTGACTACACAGGTTACACTGGTGCAGTTGTTCAAAGCTCCCGAGTTACACCTGTTAAGTCGTGCACCATGACACTATCTTACCATCTTGCCGACTCCCCCTTTCCTTTCTCTCGTTTTCTTTTCTTTTTCTCACCCCCCTTTTCAATGGGTAGCATCCGACCCCTTTCAAGGCCCAATAGAAGGGGGATTAGAGCACATTCGCCCTTGTCTTTCTGGTTTGGGTCTTACCCAATTGAATTACTCTCCACATTCAACAGTAACGAGTTTGCCTGTTTTACAAGATTTTGGCCTGGTTAATCCAGTTGGTCTTGGTTGACTTTACAGACTTTGAGTTGTATCCCATTCACTTAGATTTTGGTTCAGTTGTATCCCATTCTGTGAATATCTTTTAAAAGATACCGCTTGAAATCCTAGTCGAATCTGGAACCAGGACATCCATGGCACCTCCAACTAGTTGCTTTATCCTGCTCCCTTAGGAGACTAACTCACAAGTAACTTTCACACAACAGTTCTCATAATCAATTTTCTACCAAGTGTTATATAGAAACAAAAGAAAATTAAAATATTTTTTTCTGAGAATCAATTATGCTTTTTTTTTCTTTGTCCTAGAGTAGGTTGGGCCCGGCCCATTAAAATATCGTATCTTATATGGGTTCCCTTACCTAAGGACAGTTCCAAGTCCTTAAGTTAGGACACATTTTGATACTGTCCTGGGATGTCTTAAAAAATTGCACGATGCATTATACTTAGACCTTGTCCCACGAGAATTTTGATTGAGAATCTGGAAATTTTAAAGTAGGATGCTGGGGTGTTTATGTTCAATATCTTCGCAGTTTGGTGTTGACAAAATTTTAAATGAAGGTCACCTGTATCAAAGTTAATGTTAAAAATGTCTTCAAAGGACCAAATTGAAAATGGGCTGGAATGGATAGCTACGACTTTTCAAGAACTAGGCTGAACTTTGTAAACTTTGGCCCTTTGTACTCATGCCTGGCTCTTACCCCTGCTTTATTTGATTCCCATCTATTGATGGACGAGTTGCATGTTAGTTTGATAGTATGGTTAACGTGTAGCTTAGTTCTTATTCCTGTGAGAGGGGGGAATATTGCATATGATTCAAGTATCTGCATGGTTGTCTTTTTAGAAACGCATGAACTTAATAACAACAAAAGAAACCTATATCTTAAAATGTCTCAGTTTCCTCTTGAATGTCTATAGCCTTTGGATCGTCCCTCAATAGGCTGTAACATTGCCAATCATTCATGTTATCTTCCAGGTATCGTTGGAACTGGGTGGTAACGCACCTTGCATAGTATTTGATGATGCTGATCTGGATCTGGCTGTGAGAGGCTGTGTAAGCTATTTACAGGCTTTATCATACCTACGAAAAATAGTAACAATTCAATATTGACTTCATTAATTGTTGCTCTAATTTATTTCCATATTATTCGTCAGAGGTTTTTATTTTGTTGGGCGACACGGAAAAGCTGCTATCTGTATCTGATGTCTGAGGATATGAGAATGTGGTCACGTTCTTTTGTATTTTAGTTGTTTTTTATTGAAGTTTAATTTTTCATTCATTGTGAAATTTACTCTCATAGAATAACTGCAGGTGATGATATTTAGCACATTGGTTGTACTGGTGTTACCCTACTTCGGATTTCTTTTCCTTTCGTTACTCATTTGGGTGGACATAGTAATTTCGGAAAGCTTGTGAACGAAGTTAGCTCTGGTATAAAGTAATGCTAATTTCTATGGGAAGGAACCCACGAACCCTAATGTTGTACTGTCTTCTAGAACGATTGAAGTCAAGCCATGCTTCATGACAAGCAGGCTTTGCTAGTTCTATTGATCTTGAGCCTATTTGTGCATGTCAACCCATATTTTGGACTTTATGAATCATGATTCAGATGGCAATGAGCTGTGTTGAACGGTGTAGAGGAATTTTCCTGTCTCAGAGGACAGAGGGGAGGAGTGGGAAACCACCTCACTTTTCATTGACATTTTGTCACCGCCTTAAATAGGGAGAGAACCCAACATGATCTTTCCCAATATACCGTCAGGCTACAAGTTCCTGTGATGACCATCATCACGATGTGAGTTCTCATACATGATGCATCATGACCCAGAAATCCTAGGAGCTACAAATTCCTGTGATGGCCATCGTCACGGTGTGAATTCAGTCTAATGTTTTCAACCTTCAGCCTCTCTAATGCTAGTTCCATGTATGCTGACGGAGGACCAACCTGACTATCTGCCATATTTTCTTTGTAATGTAGGGAAAATGATTTTGTAGCGTTCTGAAATTACATATTCTTTTGAACTTTGGTTTTAGAACGTACCTAAATGTTTCTTTGTTACGTATGACTAATCCTTTTTTGCCAAAAATTTCCAGCTAGAATTGAAGTTCCGTAACTCTGGACAAACATGTGTCTCTGCAAACAGAATCTTTGTACAGGACGGTGAGGAATTTCTGTCTTGCGTAATTGTCAACACTGAAGTTTGATGGTGTAACTGTGTGTCATAGATAGTTTAATACTATAATTCTAGCATCGTACTACATAGATCTATATCCTTGGAAATTTTTCTGTTTGTCAAATATATACTTCCCTTTTTACGTCTTTAAGCAATTGATTATTGTTTGGGATACATTGGCGAATAAGTAATATATTGGCACAAATGTCGGCCAAAAACCTCATAAATTTAAGCAAATTTGATTTTGGTAGGTCGAAATCTGCCATGTAAAAACTGATTCACTGAGGATGAAATTGCCCAAATAAGTTATGCTTTTGTCTACTGTCAAGGCTTGATTACTTCTTTTTTGGAACCTTAAGGCATGCCCTGTAGTAACACATAAAAGTCATGATCCAGAGATTTAGAATGGATAGGTGTAACATGCATAAGATTGAGGCATGTTGTGCTACGACGGAAGGACTGATGTTGGGTGCTTTCTGGGGTAAGGTATAAAGGATTGGATGAATAGTTCTCTTTGTGTTTTGTTTTAGTGTGACTACTCTGTATGGGTCAGTTCCTAACTGAATGATTTTAACGTCTGCAGTTTTTTGAAGTCCTATTCTGCTTCTCTTTTTTGATGTTAAGCTTTTCTGTAGGTATTTATGAGAAATTTTCGGGTGCTTTTTCTAAGGCTGTAAAAGCTATGCAAGTTGGCAATGGGTTGGCAGAGGGCACCGTCCAGGTTCTTTCTTCCTTTCAAGTTCTGAGTTTTTCTTATCGCGCTCGAGTTTCATAAAGTATTCCTTGTTTTCTGTTTAGTTGAGCGCTTTCCTAAACCGTTGAATGGAGGCTTTCTGTAAGCTGTCTTCTTGTGAAAGACCTCTTGAGGATCTCAGGGGCAGACGAGGATAGAAAATTTAATTTTCTTGTGAAAGTGGAAAAATAAATTACCTTCCTTGGAATCATTGGTACCTTCGTACAGGTGAAGTCTCACCAATTTTAGAACGGGATATGAAGTGAAAAGGTGGGTGCTTAAGGTTAGGGATACATGAGTCAAGTGGAAACAGAAGTGTTGTTAGGAGAGGATCTAGCCTTATTGACTTATGGGAAGCATCTCTGCAACTTGATGTAATTCAACCTCAGTAATCGTCACGATTTGGAGAGGATGGTGTGTGTATACGATTAAGAGAGGGTGTGTGCACACGATTTTTACCCAGAAAAAGAAGATACTAGTTGTTTTTAGGTTAAAATGCCAGGAAATATTCAAATACCGCTGAAAAGGAGTTGCAGTTTGTACCACGTAATAAATCATGGATAGTGTGATTATGAAGGGGATATTATTGGACGTGGGTGTTCTCTTATGGAGATTTGGAGATTTGGGAAGACCTCCGATAGTTGGTGCAGCTTGTGACCACAACTTTTGGCAGATGTCATCATTTGTTGAAGGCAACAAGCGGCTTGATAATGACTCATATCCTCAAACTATGGCAGGAAGTCTCCTCACAGATCTGTCAGGGTAGAAAGACGCCTTGATATTTCTGTAGATGGGGAAGGTTTATTTGGGAGAATGGAGATTAGGTGAAGAAAGTAACATGTAATCTCAGATCTAAAGATTTCAAGTTGGAGTTATTATGTACTTCACTACCATTTTATAGCCCAGTATGTAAGAAGGCTAATACGACTGAAACAAATAGTTTCATATGCAGGGTGAGTGGTGGGCACTGTAGTTGATTCAATTTTTTGTTGGGAAGGAATGCCGAGATAAGTGAGGTTGGTTGAGAGTGTTAAAAGGAATGTTCTTCTTGCGGTATATTCATAAACAGGTTTCAGATTTGAAGCTACACAGTACAAACCGAATAAATTCCTATTGAATGTCGTGGGAGGTTTCAAAAATCTTGCCTGAATATGTGGCTTTGTGGCTTCTGTAAGACTTTGTGTGACTGAAAGCCATGAGCAGATTGGGTAAAATAGTTTAGGATTTTATGAAACGTAGTTCATGTTGAGGCCTGAAGAAGTTGATCTACAGTTTGTGAACTAAAATTCATCAAAACAGTTTGCCTCACACAGTTTCTTATTAAGCTGAGATGGTCTGGAAAGAGATTGGTGGCGTAAAATCGACGAAGATCTGTTGATTCAGCAGAGGCCAAGGGAGTGAGATAAACACTTAATTTCTAGAGGATAATGGAGACTGAGGGAAGGTTTGTCCTTTAGGTCTTTTGATCTGAGCCATAAGAGGAACTAATATGACCACTGGCCTCCTAGGTAGCAAATAAAATGGAAAAAAGTGCAGGAAATTCAACGAAAAAGTAAAGAATTAGACAGAAAGCTTTATTTCTGTAAATTTTGGAAGTAGAACAGAGTAAGCTATGTTTATTCTTTGGGCAAGAATATGTTTGTTCGTTAATTGTCTTTCACAGAGGGGGGACAACTTCAATAAGAAATCTAATGTTTATCATTGATAATAGTAACTCTCTAGGAATCCATGGGCTGTAACAAGCATTTTTTGAGATTGGCATAGATGATCTGTTGCGTGTTCAAAAAGATTTCATTAGCATTTATCTATTATCCCTGTGCTCCACTTACAATTGGGTGCCATAGATAGCTAGAATTTTGCTGTATTGATAGAGCCTAGATTTTGAAATAATAACTTAAAAAAAAGGGTTATTTCAATAACTCGTCATTGGATGTACCTGTGAAATTCAACAACAAAGCTTTGACACTGAATGACAGCCTTACACTGGAGAACAAATCGTATGCATAAATTTAAAATAATTAAGGCAAGAAATAATCACGTGCAGGGTGAAAGATTTCTGGTAGTTCAGGCAATCCAAGGCTTAATCTAATCTCTATGCTCAACTTAGGATTTTTATTTGATTGCTACAACATAAAAGTGAGCTTCCCTAAGGTATGAACCAAACCTTTCCTCACAAGACATATTTTTCTTAAGAAAAAAATTCTTTTTGCATCATATGTACAAGGGTTTATGGATCTTGGTGAAGGTTGAACATACCATTAATACTTTCAAACATATACGTTAGAGAGAATCTTGAAATCTTGAGGCTTGGGGCTCCATAGTTGCAATATTTTTCTCGATTTTTCTTACCATCAAAACTAATTTATAATTCTTTGGATTTCAATTTATTCAGTCAACTTCCGTTTCTACATTAAATTTCCTAAGTTAGAAGAATTGAGACTTATTTGTTGATTCCTGAAAACCATCGTTCATTGGACACTGTGTTTGCTTGGCTCTGCTTACTGGTATTACATGGGGTTCGTATTTTAATGTTCTAAAACTTTCATTAGTTGTCCTAAAACTCATCTTTGAAGTCAACAGAAAATAGTGTAAAATTTTCGAGTGTTTTCCTGTCAAAATAAAAGTTGTAGGTTTAATAGAATTTTATATCTAGAGCGAAAGGTATCGCCATTCAGGTTAGAGTCAAACTTAAGGTGAAAGAAAAGGACAAACAGATCGTTTAAAAACAGGCAAGTATATTTTACCAATTAAGAAATAAATGGTCGATTGTATAAATGAAGACGAGCCTTGAAATCCCGTTCAATCCCTAATCAAAACGAGACTTCATTGAAATTTTGTTGTACGAGATTGTATTGTCTTGATTAATGTTGTTTTCATTTCTACTCTGTCATGGTCTTTGTTTGATCAATTTTACGCTATCATCGATTTCAAAATCTTATTGATATAAATTCATATGATAATCCTGTCCGATTATCTCAACATGTCTCTTGCCTTTGTACAGGGTCCCCTAATCAATGAAGCTGCTGTTCAGAAGGTTATGTTCATTTCATAAATGACCTCAATCTGAATCAAACTTATGATAATGCTCAATATTGATGGCATCGCTTGATTTATTAAATGATATATGTTTCCACTTCGTTTTCATTTCCGAACTTATTATGAAATTCGTTCGTCTGGGGATTTTTAATGGGGCACTGATTCCGGAGAAAAGTGTATAGCTTCCTGAGCAAGCTCCGGCAGCCAAGAGATGTTACATATGCTTCTGAAATCCCAGGATTCGATACATCTCAACGAATTCGGAGCGGGAGAGAGAGATAGAGATGCTAACCTTGCAACGAGGAAGAAAGACAATGTCGATCCTTCTCTGACCTCACCGGCGAGTGTGGAACGAGAGCAGAGGAGTAGCTGCTGCGTCGAGGCCTATAAGAATTTGACGTATAGGCTAACCTTGCGATGAGGAAGACAGTGCTGATCCTTCTCCGACGTCGCAAGAGAGGAAGGAGAGAGACAGTGACAGAGTGAGAGAGAGAGAGAGCGAGAGAGAGAGTATTTCGAAATCTGATTCTGATTTTCTGACACCGATGTTGACGTAAGATTTTGATTCAATAACCTATTAATGGGCTTTCCTTTTCGGCCCAAGTTTATTGCGGGACCCACTTTCCGCAAAAAGCCTTCAACTATCTTCAAAGGAAATAATAAAAATAAATACATTATCTTAAATGGAATAAAATTATTTATTTTAAAAGATAATTAAGAATAAATATGGTCCTGCGGTTAGTATCGGACATGAAAATCGATCAATGGGCCTTCAATACGGCCCCTTTAGACCGAGCCCATGATTCGTGTCGGCTCAAAAGAAAAGCCATTTTTATGGGCTTTTTCTCTGGCTTCAGTACTGGGCTGAGCCATCTCTGTGGGCTTTCCCTTGAGAACGCCGGATGTGGCGGGCTTAGTAAGGCCCGGGCCCGGGCCCGGGCCCGGGCCTCCCCCGATAACCCCTTGCTTCACGCATTACTCGCATTACATTTATTTAATTTTATTTATGCCCACTGGTGACCGGTAACCAGGTGCTCCTTTGTACCTGCCGTGCTTCTCTCTCTCTCTCTCTCTCGTCCCTCTTCTTTCTCTCTCTCTTTCTCTATCTCTCTTCCCTCTTCTTTCTCTCTCTCTCTCTCTCTCTCTCTCTTCCCTCTTCTTTCTTTCTCTCTCTCTCTCTTCCTTCCCTCTACTTTCTCTCTCTTTCTCTCTCATGAAAGCAAGCTCGCCCGTCGTTGGACGATCGGCCGGTCGCGGGAGGGCCGAATGGAGGACGAGGCGCTGCAGCGGAGGCTCCCGACCTTCCGGGAGGGCGACTTCTCTTCTTCGGGGGCGCGCTCCCCCGCTACAACGGCGGCGGCATCTTCGTCATCTTCTTCGTCTTCGTCTTCGTCTTCCATCCTCCAATCGCTCCCTCTCCACGTGGTAGGCTTCTGCTCGTGAGCTTCTTTCATTTTTTCGGCGATTCCTTTTTCATGATGCAGCGTTGCTGATTTTTTCTTTGTCCTCGTGCTATGAAATTCAATCGTTTGGAATGTCCGGTGGAAATGGACTCCGGATAGTCGTTCGATCATGGATATTATCTTCTCGTGAAAGCCATCCAGGAGCTTCGGGAGAAGAAGAAGGGCCTGGTAGTCACCGTCGGCATCGGGGGACCGAGTGGGTCCGGCAAAACCAGGTAAACCGCCTTGAATGTTGTGTGTGATCCGTGAAACATTCGTTTCATTTATGTTGGAATGTCCGTTAAACTCTGTCTTACTTCTACTCGTCTTGGACGAAAGCTTGGCAGAGAAGGTCGCCTCCGTCCTTGGCTGTGTCATCATTTCCATGGACAACTATCGCATTGGTGTGGACGATGGGAATGACTTGGATTCTATAGATTTTGACGCCTTAGTCAAAAACCTGCAGGTTCAGTAACATTAAATGATTTTTATTACAATGCTGAGGTTATTGGGAAGAGACGTGTGGGGTAGCTCTTGTTTACCATGACTCACTTTTTCCAATCTACATCTGCTGTCGGAAGAGTAGGATTTGGTGAATGGTAGGGACACACTTACCCCAGTCTTTGATTTCCGAGAAAAGAGGCGTGTTGGCTCGTACCCAGTGAAGATACCACCATCTAGAGTGGTATGCTTTTTAAATCCAGTTCCAGTCCCTCGATATTATCTCTGTTTAATCATAAGATCCCCCAGTTCCATTATTTTCTCAGGTGATTGTCGATGGTGCATATGCCCTTCATTCATTACTTCGATCGTTGCTTGATATAAGGGTGGCAGTGGTGAGTTTCTTCAACTGCAAATAGATGCACTGCGTGCTGAGTTAAATTTTTATGTTTAGCTGGACATGATTTTGTGATTTCAGGTAGGCGGTGTGCACTTCAGTCTCCTTTCTAAAGTACAACATGACATTGGGGACTCATGCTCGCTTGATTTTCTCATTGACAGTATCTTTCCTTTGTTCAGGAAGCACATTGAGCCTGACCTTCATCATGCTCAGGTCAGTGTTCTCGTTTTCCACTTTCTACATTCTTTACTCATGACTGGCTTGTATAAATGATAGTTTTGATCAATGGATTTTGTCTATTTTGCACAGATCAGAATCAATAATAGCTTTGTCTCATCGTTCAGGGAGGCTTACTACAAATTAAAGTGCAAAAGTGAGGTTTGACCTCTTTCTGCTTAACTCTGCAGTTGTTTCTAATCATTCTTCTTAAAGCTTTCGCATACGTTTATTCTTTCGTTTCACTCTATGCATTTCTCTACATATGATTAGCTTCCTTTATTTCTGTTTTTTAATACTTGAAACATGAATACGGATATTTGGCTTGAAACTTTTTGTTCCTTAGTTGGTAAATATATAATATACCATCGTGAAAGGTTTTGGAAACAACTTCCTCATGTTCTGGCCTGTATGTTGATAGTCATAGTTTGAGTCATTATCTTCATATCTACATAGCTACATCTGGGATTCTGGGCTTCAGTATTTCCATCTATATTAATTAAGATAAATTATTACTCAATTTTTCATGTCTTTTCTCACTTCCTTCTAGAGCTCAACTCTGAAGGCCTGAACTGTAGTTTGCTCGTTTTACTGTCTTGTTCATTCTAGTTTGTTGTTCATCATGATATATTTCCTATATATGTTGATGCAAACATTTCCGCCGTCCACCGGATTTTATACTCTCATAGATTTGAATTTACTTCTTCTTTGTACCTTCTAGATGCAATTCTTATGCAGCCCTGAGATTTGTCTTATGGTTTAACTCTTTGTTATTGAACAGTCTCCAATTGGGCACGCTATTTTCTCTTCTTATGGAAGTGATGTTCGAACAGAGAAGTGAGTTCCTTTTCTGTTTCAAAGTGCGTAATAGCTTTTATTCATGAAATATCAAATGAAGGGGATGGATGTATGTGTAACTCTATCAAAAAATACCTAGTAATATAACTATGCACTACAATAATATGTTGTAGGTCACGTTAGTAACTCAATTTATGCACAATAACAGATTCTTATCCTTATTACAAAAATCTGGCCCTCACTTTTACCCTGGTCACATAGCAAATTAGAAAAACGCCTTTTCAGCCGAAACGTTTTGCCTTTAATAATTTTTCTAGTGAGCTAAAGTAAGTGCAATTTACAAAGAGTATTTAGAATGAGAATTGTGGTCATGGGTAAATAACATAAAATGCCAAGTTTTAAAATAGAAAAACACATGCTGCTTTATTTCATGTGTGCCTTAGGTCCTTCTATTGCCATTATTGTCTAGTGATGTATTTTCCCTGTTTTTCTTTACCTTCCAGTTTCATTGAGATGTACCTTAGGCCTCCTTTTGCCCTTGAAGAAGCAATGATAAATGATTGGATTAAGGTGCGACAGTGTGGCATCAGATACTATTTATCGCTGGGTGATCAAAGGATAGTTGACAAGAATTTTATCATTAGACCCAAAGCTGAATTTGAGGTCAGTGTTCACAGCAATTTAATGAGGCTTTGGCTTCTTACAGTCTGATCCTTCAATATACACGTCCTATCCCAGAGATTTTGTCTTGACTTTAAATGATTGATGAACATTATTTGGTTCATTCATGCATGATTTTCTGTCTTATGTCCTTTTTATTTTTTGTTACATGGTGTAAGTATAGAAGCATGATGAGTGAGAAAATAGATTTAGAGTGTTACATATCATACTGATTCTCTAAACCTTTACCAGTTGCATGTGTATCATACACGTGAGGTTTAGATGCAAAACATTATGTTGTATAGTGGCTTAGCCCTCGATCATGTTCAATCCTTGAGACTATCTTCGGCTTAGGTATAATATGATTTATGCAGTGTTTTGGCGCCATGCAATTGGCTGGAGTTAACATGTGCTTACTCCCACATGATGCTTGGCTGGTTCAACTGAGGCAAAAAAAATTCGAGTGGCGATAACGAAAAAATGCAAATACCCTCGTTCTAGTGAAGGGCTCAATACGTTTACATTATTTCACCTGATACAGTCAGGCTATGTTCTTAAAGAGTCTAGAATGTGATCCTTCAGTCCTTTAAAGAGGATTCTTCAAAATTTTCTGTTGTTGTTTTTCCAATCATTAAGTTGTGTAGGGTAGACGGTTGAAGAAAAGTGCGCATTGAACTCTTTCAGACAGGTGTATATATCCATATATATCTCATTTATATGAATGGAGAGTTGCTTCTTATTGGAAAAGTAATGATGTCTTTCATACGCTAGGTGTACAATGCCAATACTCAAGTCAAATAGAAAACAAGATTTGGTTAGCATTAGCATTGAGCAAGGAAAGTGGATTTCAAGATTTGTTGGTTGAAACTTTATGACCTTTTTACTCTATTTTGATGGATAGGAATATCAAGAGGGAAAATTCATTGATTTATTAGTCAGAAAGTGGATGAACATGTTTTTAGGGGGATGTATCCATGGTCTTCACCGTCCTGGTGTGGGACATGGCTGATGTACTGGACGTTTTTAAGAGCTTGTAAATTACAGTTTTTCATATTCTCTTGTTCTATTTAAGGATTATGTGGTGTTATTGACTTCTATAATCGGTATCATAATTAGGGACGGCTGACATATAATACATTTTAAGAGCCTTGATAGCACGTGTATAATTTCCTTTCATTAGTTAATGATTAAATGCTTGATGGTACTACCCACTTTAAAATGATAAAAAGATTTTGATAACCAATATTCTTTCTTTTACTAGTCACTAGTTTCCTTGTGGTCATCTTTCTTCTCCTTCTCTCTAGTTTTGGCAAAGGGAAAGGATTTGTAATCTGTCAAAGCCAAAGTATCTACCCTATATCAAATATTGTTTTTCTGTAAATGAATGTGAAGTACTTGGTCTCCCAGGTCATCTTTCTGCTTTTCATACCTATTCAGATGTTGCCCAACCTCCAGGTCTGTCTGTTGTATACTTCAATGCTTCATTACGTGAATGACCATGAGGTTGTCTTTTCCATTGACTCTGTTTTTTGTTATAAAGGGTAAGCACCTCTTATATTAACAAGTTTTATATCTGGGCCAACTTTGAATCTTCCGAATGTTATGTCTTGAAGTCAGTCTATTTGGAAAATGCACAGGTTCCTATTTACTGAATTTGAGGTGTTTTCGGACGACTAATGATTTAAGTCAATCCTAAGATCTCTCGGTTTCTCATTTCAGTGCAACAAAGATGTGCTACAAGTTAACGTCTATGTTCATTCACTGCCTTTTGGTCGTAAAATGTATCTTGCCTTAGTGTTTTATTTATCACCTTAACTTGTATGAATCCTAATATTTTTTCTCATCTTACAGTTGGGTCTCTTTAGAGCCCAAGAAGATCTTCCAAATAGGCGTTCTCAAAGTTATTGTCGTCTCCAGTTTTCTATTTTTGCCACAAATTTCGTTTGTTTGACTTGCAGTTTGTGTTTCTTTTGTTAGAGTATTTTATAAAGCAGGGCTGTGATATTTCCCTGAACTTTATGCTGTTTTTATTTCACATGAATTCTCAAGAATTTCTATTTTTATTATTGGTATTTTTTTCTTTTAACCATTCACATACCATTAATGATGAGTTAGTCAGATACTTGGAATAGTGAGTGTGTAATGTCCTAAATTTTCTTCTTCACCCAAAGTTCATCATTATAAGGATTTGTATGTTGCTTTTGCAGTTGATATAACTTAGATCATAGTAATTTTCCTTGTTGATACCTCTGTGTGAGTGCAGAATTATTTATTGAATAATTTTTATGAATTATTTAATGAATATTCATTTCTATCCGAAGAAAGTAAAGAGCCAAAAGTTTTTCAACGTGTTAAAACCCTCATTTTGTTTTGTCTATAAATCTCTGGTAACAGGTCGGACGGACAACTCTGGGTGGATTGCTTGCCTTGGGCTACACTGTTGTTGTTAGTTTCAAGAGAGCAGCTACAACAGTTAATAACGGCAAACTTTTAATGGCGCTAGAAAATGTAGATCTTCTTAGTGACACATTCCTAGTGCTGAAGGGTACGAGCAGAAAGGTAAAACTAATTTTCATCTAATTTTATATGGGTTATAACCGAAATTTGAAGTATACTGTGTTCCATCTCGTAGTTTTTCAACACAGTTTTTTTCTTGAAAGTCATCTGAATATTTCTTTGTTTTGGTACTCAGCTGTACCTTTGGTTGATTCCGTGATAAATCTTTTCCTTCTTTCGTTTATCATGAGTTGTCAGATTATTTTTCTTGTCAAAGAATGTACATCTTTCATTTCTTTTGGTCTGCTGTTTTCCTCACCAATGGCATCAGTTTGCCTTATCTCATTACTAGTAGAATGGAACTGAAAAAGAGACGTTCCGGCTGGGCCTATCTATACAGTCCATCATCATGAAACAAGGACTTCCAAATCAAATCTAAGTAGCCTAAAATAGCATCATACCCTGGTACCCAAAAGGAAATGGGGAATCGGCTTTCTACCTTTAGGGGAGCTCATTTTTTATGTGAAATAACTTTTTAAAGGGAAGGTAGGCGAAAAGACCGCAGCAGTGGAATTTTAATTCTTTAGTGAAGAAGGTATTTTATATCAGTAGGCCAGACAATACCGTAAGGAAAACAAGGGTCTTTCATAAACACTCTCTATCATGCCACTCTTTTTTCCATACTAATAGGCTGGCAGTAGTTAATTTGCTGAATGCTTATCTCTCTTCTTCATTTCCCGAAGTTGGTTGATTCTTTCCGAGGTTGTTATATCAAATTAGAATCCAGATTTAAGGAAGGCTATTTGAAACTGCAATGTGATCTTCGTTACGAAGTAGAGAACTACTTGGAAATAACTTGTCTGTTGAGGAACCTTGTGAGAACGCTGAAAATTTCCAAAGCAGAATATTAGAAGTGCAAAAATGGAAGATATGTTTCGTGAGGTAAACTTGAAATTGCATAGCAATGGCTTAAAAATCCCTGTTTCTCATTTCGAGCAATTTTCTTCAATCTGGATTACATTCAACACCTGTGGAACATTAGTTCGCTAATTTCAAAAGGGCATAATCCCATAAGAAACAGGAAGGAACATGGCTTTTAACAAAAATGATTTTAGAAGCTCTAGAAATCCAAGATGGAAGCTCTAAAAGCTGATGACCAAATAGCCACTTTTCATCATATGATCTTGCATTTAGTAGTCTAAAACGAATTTATAACTTTTTGCCTGCTCAAGCGTTGTTGGCAAGGAAGCAGAAAGCTATGGAATAATGGCTTTAAGAAGTTTACAAGGATGCTTTACCTCCAAGCTATGTAATGACTAGCTTGATTGTAAAATCAGAATTCAGAGATGTTTTTCTTTACTATCTGTACACATCTCCATAAAGATCATAATTCGTCTTTTGCCCTTGGAAGATAAGGTAATTAGATTGAAGTTTAATATGGATGAAAATAAATCTATGAGCCCAGTTAACTTTCCTCCATAATTCTTTCAAAACTTTCGGTACGGTGTGATGCTAGTCATTAGAAAGTTGTAAGGGAGGCCATTGTCTGTTTTAGATTTTAACTCCATGAACCTCGTTATCATTCCTAACAAGGAGCTGTTGATGTTATGTGCGAAATCATCTAAGTATGAGGACTTTAATAATCTTGGGGAGTGTTCCATTGTAGGTGCTGGAGTAGGTTTTATAAACATTACGAACTTTTGTTTCGTTTTCTTTTTTTGGGGTAAGGCCCGTCCAAGTCTTTCATTTCAAACGTGGGTCGGTCTTACTTGACAGGACAGCCAAGTCATGCTTTGAATGCGTCTTTAATGTTCTCCTTCCTTTTTTTTGTTCGTTCTTGATAATTCGCAGCCCATTGATTCATTCCCTTGCCTTCAATTTGAATTTGTTAATCCATCAAATTCAGGTCGTTGGAGAGGAAGCCGCTAGTCTGGGTGTCTTTGGCCCATGGATTACCAAGTCGTACCTAGAAATGATTCTCGAAAGCAAAGGTTTGTTGTTTATGCGGTTTTTTATTTTTCTTCAAATGGATTGCTTAAATGTTATCCCCCTGCCATTTGAATCACTTAGGAGTTCCACGAGTAAACACACCACCACCTTTGTCAAATGCAATACCAACTGACAGCCAAGAAAAAGTCATACCTCGACCAAGACCTATTTCTTTGGCTACGAATCTTGCCCAAAAGATGGAGGATCAGGGACAACCATGGACGCGCTCTCCAACGAAGGCTGATATGGAGCCTAATGCGCCTAAGTGGCAATTCATCCTTTCAGGTCATTCTCATATAGGCAATTCTTTAGTGCTTTCTCCTCCTGGTCAATTAATTTGCGTATTTGAATCTGAGGCTTCTTTGGTTCATACTAATTGTCTATCACATTATGATCTTTATCATTCCTGATTTTTCATCTAATCCGTTTAAGTACCTCTAAAAATTTGTTAGTTCTTAGTAAACAAGTTTTCTGGAAATGTTTGCAGATTCTTCTTCTCAAAGAACCATGCAATTGGCTCCTATGCGTGATTCGTATGGTCTGGATAGGGGTTTGCTTCTCTCTGTCCAAGGAGTTCAGGTTAATACCATGCAAATTAAGCAGGGATAATTTCCCTTTCGAATTAAATTGTTCAGTGAACTGATATTGCATGTTTACACCACTACATCTGGATTTCAGGCATTGCTTGAGAGCCAAGGGTTCCCTGTTATTGTTGGAATAGGTAATCTATTTTCACGTTTTATATTTTGGAATCTCTAAATTATTTTTTGCTTGATGTATAGAATGCCGAAGTAAAGGGCATATTACTTCGTTTCTAACTAGTAAATTGCCAAGATAAAAGGTTTTTGATTGAAATGTAAATTGATTCGCTTGAGATATCGGATTCAAATTTCAATCTATTCAATTAGGCAAGGCATTTTCTCAACTCCGAGTAGTAAGGTTTTCTTAGGCGCGTGCACCATATTTAGGTCTTCAGGTGATAAGCCCTGTGAAACAAGGGTTCTCTTCTCATATCAATGACAAACAAAGGTCTTGATGTTGTAGATGTAGATTATGAAATATCAGTTGTCAGTGGGTAGAGGACAATGGCTGGATGCTCTTTTTGAGAGTCCTATTTTTATTAATTGATGAATGTTTTGACAGTTGAGATGCATTGCTTTTAGTGAGAAAACTTTCTTTTGATAATGGATTCCAAGTATTCCATTGTATTGGAAATAAAAAATGGTTGTGATAGTAATCTACACCAAGGTGCTGCGGACTAATCAAAAGACCGAAGGAATTCCGCTTCAACACATTGAATTCTCAGTATCCATTGC
Source organism: Spirodela intermedia (assembly GCA_902729315.2). Taxonomy (NCBI): domain Eukaryota; kingdom Viridiplantae; phylum Streptophyta; class Magnoliopsida; order Alismatales; family Araceae; genus Spirodela; species Spirodela intermedia. The sequence continues at coordinate 8,120,512 of LR746274.1, read as the reverse complement.
TACGCTAACTGTAACAAATAAAATTATATTCATTTACCAGCTTTCATGTTTGAGTGAGCAATTTTTAATCTCCATGGCCCCATGGGTCACATGGAGAATGCTTCTCCCACTTTTTATTATTATTATTATTTCACTATTGACGAAGAACACCAGCAAAAGGTGGGAAAGAGATGGAACACTGGGAAAACTCCTACGGCACAAGAGAATTGTTGGATAGTAGGAGAAAGCCGGAAACACCAAGAGAACCTGTTGGATAGGAAGGAGGATCTCTCAACTCACATAATAGTGTCAGACCAGATATTTAAACCATATTTTCATATATCTAATAGATATGTTTCATGGCGATTCAAGATTGTTCAAAGGGCTATTTCCTGTACAATGTGTCTCCATTTCAATTTTCTTGTTATTCTTCTAAATATGTTTTTTCAGCAGCTCTCTTTCATTTTGTCGACTCTGGAGCAACTATTTTTGCAGTTGGTGCAAAAATTTTTTGCTCTCCACATTAATATTTTCTATATTTTATTGGACACAAATTTTCTGGATAAGGACGCAATTTAAATTTTTTTACACAATTCTTCAGGAGGTCCGAGCGGATCTGGGAAAACTAGTCTTGCACACAAAATGGCAAATATTGTTGGTTGTGAAGTTATTTCATTGGAAAACTATTACAAATCTGAGCAAGTAAAGGGCTTCAAATATGATGACTTCAGCTCTCTCGACTTACCTTTGCTATTTAAGGTACATATACCTGTGAGTTTCTTTTCTATCTGATTCTAAAAAAAGCTTCTATTATTTTAAAATCTTTAATCTTTGAAATGTGTTCTGTCAAAATATAAATTCAGGTTTCTATCCCTTGCGTCTGGCTGTGGTTCTTGTATCTCTTCCAAGTGCACACGCCACATTCCCTTATAAGCCTAGAATAAACGTAATAAAGTGTTTTGGGCATAGTTTTCAGTATAAAATTATGATATGTGAACGACTGGATGCGATTGTATCTTCTTATCTTTAATTTTATGATAGCCCTACGTTGCTTGCTATATAATTCTTACATAATAATTGTGACACAACATCTTGTTACATATAGTTAATTCAATACCTTAAATTTTTCTTGTATTGCTCGTTAATAGACTCAATTTTCAAGTGGGTTTTCATTAGTAAATGAGAAATCGTGATTTGCTAACTGACATACTATAATTAATAAACATGGGTCAAGAGTTGTCAGTAAAAAGAACCGAGATAATTATAGAGGCTTCATGCGATTATTAATTGGGATAACTGGGAAATTGGAATGCTCTATCGGGTTCCTTTTACCTAATAAAGCATGCCTTGTTCACTAATTAGTCCTGACCATGACAACTCTAGAGCTCTCTCATGACTGCTCCAGCCCCACTATGGTAAATTATGGTGGTGATATCCTTTTTACCTTGAAACTCTTGGTGGATTCTTGAATGAATCACCCTAGTTGGGAAAAAGGGAGGGTAATTAAGATGATGCTCCAGTCGACTCTCCCTCCTGAGGGACTTGTCTCCTGAGAGCTATTCCTCCTCTTCTGAGGGACTTATATTTTTATAAGCATGGTACAAGCTTCAGTCCTGAATGGGATATGAGAAGTAGAGGCATTTCAAGTGCTGCTGCACTAGTTGTTCTCGCTGCTGTCTCATTTCTCTCTTCATCAAGCTTAGAGGTACCTATGAACCCGAAACCCCTGTTCCTGCATCCCTTTTGTGATCTAAGAAATCTATAGATATCCCAGTGGGGATCCACTTCCTTCTTCCCTTGTTCACAGCACCCCTTGTTGTGTATCTTCCTCTCACTTTACAAAATCATTACGTGAGTTAGCTCCTTGGTTTCTGATACTCTGAAATTGGTGTCATTGTTTCTCGAATTATTTCTAATAACTCTCTTGTTCCAGTTGTCATTCAAATTCTTATAGTATACTTAACTGAATAAACGATTCTAGTTTTCTCATATTGTATCCCCTCTGTGAGTTTCTTGTGGGATGCCCTTTCATCTTTGTTGCCAGCTTCTATTATGTACTGCCATGGTATATATATACATACGTAGTGTCTTAACTTCAAATGCCTTCTTGCGTTTTATGTTCTTGCAGAATATTGATGATATAAGGCACTGCCGGAAAACAAAGATTCCCTGTTTCGATTTTGAGAAATGCAGCCGGGTTGGATTCAAGGAACTTGAGGTTTCTGAAGATTGTGGAGTGGTATGAATTATAGTGAAACTACTATGTAGTTTTTTTCTCGTGAAAGTTCTATCTAACCTGTACTAATGTTTCCAGCAGCATGAATACAACTTTTAACTTCTACTAAATAATCGCATACCTTGGTGGCAGCCATTAAGTTATTGTTTTCCTCTGTCTGTCTTGTTTATATATTTTTTGGATTTATTTAGTGATTATTATCTATGATTTTCAAAGATGTAATGAAGTTATTCTAACCTGTTTTTGTTATGATTGTTCTCGTTTCTTGATGTCCACATGATTTCGATAGGTTTATTTATTAATTATTCCTTTAAGAGAATGCCTTGTATAAAGAAGATTATATTGGATATCCATCTTAATCTCTTTTCTTATATATTCGGGGGGAGAGTTTTTTTTCGGATTACTTACTAATTTTTTTTTATGTTCCCAGGAATTCTTTTATTTTGCATGTTTGTACTGCTGGATCATCATGCATAGACATTGTATAGAGTACCTTTTTACTGCTCTGTAAAGTTCATTAGAGTATTATGTGGGAATTTGACTCATCAATATTTTTTGAAATTCTAGCCCATGTTCATCTGGTTTCGAATATCACCAATTTGCATTCAGGGCAAGCTATGGGATTCGGTTTCAATTTTGGTGGTCCAAGGACCTTGCAGGAAAGCCATAAAGTGGGCATATGGAGGACTTTGGTTATTTCACAAGACAAAATCTGAATTCGAATTCGATGCTGCTTTTTGCCTCCTATATGTACCAATGTGAGCTTATTTCCTCAAAAACAAGTTTCCATCCTTTCCAGGTCATCTTTGAAGGAGTGTACGCATTGCATCCAGATATACGGGAATCAATTGACCTGTGGATTGCTGTTGTAAGGCTCAAAAACCTTCCTTTTTCTTAGTAAACAGTCTTTTTACTCTGCTTTTATCTTCAAAAGTTACGTCCAACATTGAAGTGTTATTTGGGAATTATGTAGGTGGGTGGTGTCCATTCACATCTTATTTCAAGAGTACAGAATGACAAGAGAAATTCAGGGTGCTTAATTTCTCAGAACGAGATCATGACAACAGTATTTCCAATATTCCAGCAGCATATTGAACCACATCTTGTTCATGCACATGTTGGTACATGATTTTTTTCCGCCATTTATGTCGAAGTTTATTACTGCATAGAAAACATTTCCAAGTGTGTAACTGACATCACGCCGCTTCTCTGATTAGTGCAACATCAGTTTGGTTCTCTGATCTCCATAATTGAACCTTTTCTCTACCTGTTACAGTTGAAAATACGAAATGACTTTGATCCTGTTCTCTCTCCAGAAAGTTCTTTATTTGTTCTCAAAAGTAACAAGCAGGTAAACTGGTGAGATAGATTCTTGATCTTGATGTTTTGTATGGATAGTTTTATCATTTTGTTGTTTCTTTTGAGGAATTAGGTGGTGCTCCAAGATATCCTTAAGGTGCTTGACTCTGGGAAAGTTTGCAGCTCAGTTCAAAACTTTACTGACATATATTTGAAGCTGCCGGGAACACGTTCAAATGGGAAACTGACAGAAAGTGATTGCATAAGAGTTCGAATATGTGAGGGAAGGTTTGCACTTTTGATTCGTGAGGTGATCCCCTATTTTCGTCTTAGATGTCCTAGTTGTGATGTCTCTTGTACGTTGAGTGATATGCTTGTTAATGGAGCTTTTTTTTTTTTTAATTCTCTTATTGCATCAGCCCATTAGGGAAGGTAACTTTATTGTCCAGCCAAAAGTTGATTTTGATATAAGTATCAGCACCGTTTCAGGGCTTCTCAATATTGGGTAAGCATACGTAATTTGGATTTCCAGATTTCTATACATGCATATTCTGTCATGACAACAGGTTGCTAGTTTTTATCCCATGGAATTCCATATGTATTGTACTCGTACTTAATATTTTGGTCTTGGAATGGTGATATCTATTCGAATTGGTAGATTCTTCCTTCTATGGGTGATTGTTTCTGCATCCTGAAACCGACACTGGCGGTGCTTTCCTCTGCAATGATTTTCCTGGAAGATTTTAGTTCTCTGTACTCTCCGTCTTTTATGTGGCATTTTATAAATGGTGACAGTGATTTGAAGCACTTGTCATTTTAGGGTGAAGGGGTGTTATCTTGTAAACATTTTACGACTGTATTATCATATATCTCCTTGTGATTACAGGAGATCATAAACCCATGATAAAATATTTAATGGGAAAATGAAGGAATAGCAGACTAAAGCACTTTAACCTGGATGGATGTGCTTATCAGAGTCTATTTCGTGAAATCACTCTTTGAAAACATTGTATGGTCAATTGGAATCGTTATGAACCGCCGTCACGTCACTACTTTTATGCTAACCCTCTCTTCTATTCTATTTTATGTGAACGAGTGACCATATCTTTGATTTATCATATTTTGAACAAGGTTAGTTTACGTGAACACTTCTTACACCTAAGCTACTCTTCAGTAGTTGTAAGCTGATTTTTGAAATCCAAACTAATTTTGATTGTAACTAATCACGGCCTATTTTAGGTCATAATTAGGTGTTCTCAGCTGAAAAGGAGTATATTGCACAGAGAGGGTATTTTCAAACCGTGCTTATTGCCATACATGCGTATTCTTTCTTCTGAGTCCTAACATCACTAGGTGACTAGTGGGGGCATCAGATGTCCTCTACATGAAAGCCTTTTTCTATGACTGCTACTGGCGTCAATTTCTTTTCTAAAAAAATGGTGTCAGTGATACTTTCGTCATTTGATAGCGCCGCTGTAAACTTCTAGAGTAATCCATTATTCCCCTTTCCTGATTTTGACAACTTTTTTCTTCCCTACTATGCACCAAACTATATTGTGTTTATTCCATGGCTGCAATGCAAACTTAAATTATATAAAAAGATATAATTAGTGTATTCCTAAGATATCCTCTCTTTCTCTCTCTCCTCATCTAACACTGATCTTCGCTCCGTACATATATATAGCATATTCTCATCCATAATGACTACAAGCTTTCCATCTAAAATTACTAGTCTTTTCTATTTCTTTCCCTTTTCAGTGATGAGTTGTAATTTGGTCTTAATTAATAAACAATTTCTTCCATTGGTTGTTGTTTATGGCAGCATTATTCTAACTCTCGCCATTCATATGTTTATATACTGTAGTATAATCACGTTCATGTCTTCTATTGACGTACCAGATATCAGGCTGTCGCATGCATTGAAGCCTCTGCACTAATTTATCAAGACGGAAAGGTTTCTTCTGAACTTTCTTTCTTGAAAGTTGTCTTCGACACTGCTAGAATTCATGATGGGGCTAGATTTGAAACCCTGACATAGGGTGAATTTTTCGGTGATAGTCACCTTTTAGCAATAAAAATGTGCTATATATCTACCACTAGACTATATGTCTAATGGTCTTCTCTGCTGAATTTGTTTCATCTCTCAGATTCTTGTTGAAGTTGATCATTTAGAAGCTACGTCCGTACCCTACCTTCAAATCAAAGGAACCAACAAAGATATAGTCGCAGCTGCTGCATCAACATTAAGCTTAGATGGTTCCTACACAACAAAGGTTCGTCTCTGACACGCTATATTTTTTAGTTTCCTGCTTTCTTCTTAGACATGAACACGTTAGTGAATGCAGAACGTCAAGAACTTTAAAGAGTCTCCTCACTTCTAAACCTGTCTTAGAGGTGTTTTCCTTTAATTATTTGGTGTGATTGTTAAGAATTACGCATCATTCATTAAATTTTACAGACTTACCTTGAGATCATTCTCGAAAGTTTGCCACCTCTGGAAAGAAGTTATTCTGGCATTCAGAATCGTCAAGCTGCGCGACTCCAGGAGCTAGTGGAGTTCATCCTAGCCCAGGTCTGTTGTGCTATTTATCAGTTTTCTATAGACTGTCATCTCCAACATATTGGTCAGAATTTGTTTATTGCTTTAATGTCATCCTCATTTTCAGGAAATAAGTAGAAAAAATATAAACCCCGTGCTTTGTCTTTTTTCTCTAATATATGAACCACTACTAAAACAAGCTTATCCATGAATATTGTTCTATTTTGGTTCATCTTCATTCTATTCATTTAGCATGCGAAATATAGATAGTGGTCAGTAGATTGGCTAATTTTCTTACTTAAACTGGACATTTGTTTGCCTATAACTAATCCATGGCATGTGGAAATCCTCAGCATTTCTGTTTTTTTTTTTTTCTCTTTCCGAAGATCAAGGAGAACGATTCCACACAAAAAGTTTTTTTACCAACGGTTCTGTAACATGGATAATGGACTAGAATCATGAAGCCCCATTTAAATCTGCATCATCAACCAAAACAGATGGAGATGCAACATTGAATCGGACTGATCCACCTCATAAAAGCTCGTCCCATGTCTCCATCTTCTAGGCCTTGTTCGTCACAATATCAAGTCTTATATCAGTCTTATATTTTCCAGAGTTTTTCAGAATCAGTGAAAGAAAAAAAGGGAAAATCAAAGTCAAAACAGTTGACTTCATCTCATCGGCGGCAGATGATCTTGAGCGCTCCCTATCTTCCTCTTCTTATAGCATGGGACAATTAGGTCATCTAGTAATCATCCTACTATTAGAACATATTGGCATAGAACTCATTCATTTTGCTTCTCAATGCCCCCTCTTCTTGAGTTTATTGATAAAATCAGGAAAGAATCTCATAATATATGCCAACGTTATAAAAATGGTTCATAGGAAGTCAACTAGGATCAGATCAAACCAGATCTGCTGTGGACCAGAATCTGGTTCCTATTCCCCTCTGGTCAATTCCCGGATTCCATTCCTTCTTCTCCGGGCAAAAACCAGCTAATAAAATATATGTAGGTTTTGGCGTTCATCTTCCTGGGTCACCATGATTTTGAGGAAGCCAACGAGGAAAATGTGATTTGAACATTAAATGATTATCTTTAATGATGCCATCTTCTTTCGCTTATTTTTTTCCTGTTTATGCTAATTATAGTAAAAAAATAAAATCTGAAGACCTAAAGAGGATAGTTTTCTGGATTATAAATCGGGCATAATGACACATAATCAGAGATCTCCATATGATTGCAGGTGGGAAGTTCTGGCTCAGAATCTCCTCCAAGCAGGGAGGTCTCATCGGTTGATGGCTCGATCGAAGAAATACATCTGAGGTTAAAACATCTTGAGAGATGGCAGGCCATCAACATGGTAAGCCCTCATCTTTCTAGATTAAGCAAAATCTTTTCATCCTTTTTTGGAATCGTCAGCCCACCCAAGTCGGAATCAATTATCCAAAAACAACCATTGAATATTCATAACCATATCAGGCTATCCAACACAGACCGCATCACCAATGATCATAGGTTGACTTCTATGGAAAAACCAGCTTTATTGTGAGAATATTGTTGAATATTTTTCTATTTCAGGTTTTGTGGACGATTCTGATGTCCACAATCATTGGTTATTCACTCTATAAAAGGAAGCAACACTAAGATGCCGGCTAATCACCTCAACTATGTTCCCATTCAAGTGGTATGGATGCTGTCACCGCTCATATCTCCTTGCTTTTTCTAGATGTGATTACCTTTCTCATAATTCCTTTTTATGGATTCGTTCTTTACCATAAATGGAACCCACCCGTTTATTTTAATTTACAATATTTAACAGGAATCCAATAATTTTATCAGAGGATTGAAGACATTTTTTTATCATGAATTGAATAATATACCTATACATTTTAATTTTATGATAAAAATTATCTTATTCTATATAAGATTTGGTTTTACACCACAAATGGGAAATCTGGCACCTGATTCAGAATACCAGCATATCATATGCTCATACACTCCATGAATGAGAATTAATTTCCCTGTCAACATATGATACCATTCAAAAAAAAAAAAACTGTCAAACTTTTGCATATTCTTGATTATTTCTTCATTATTGCGAATTATATGTTAAATGTTTTCAGTATTTTTTTTTCTTCTCTTGGCTTTTGGTCTACTCTTGACCCTCCCCCCATCAACAGATGAACTTAACTTCTTCATTATCTCGGAGGGATTTGTTAATGAGCCAAGTGGGCCCAAGCCCAGCACGCCACAATCAACGTTGGAGAGGCCCATTTGACTTGCCATGTGGTAGTCACAAAAAATCCACATGGATGCATGGGGTCTTGGTTCCGGGCAAGTTGGGACTGGCTTTCTAAGCTTGTCCTCGGCCCAGCCCAGCCCGACCCATTGACTCCCTTGGTGACGACTTCGGTTGTAAACGATTAATGTAATATTATTTGAGAAAAAAACATTTTCTTTATATTTTATTGGGCTTTATTTTGTCTTGCAGTCCATTGAATAAATCATGGGTCGTGTAGGAGCAAGACGCCTTTCTTTCTAGAGGGATTATTCAGATTTTTGCCTTTGTTTAATTAAAATTCTACATATTATTAAAATAAAATAATTTTTATAAATAAACTCACCACATATATATTTATAACGCCTACATGTTCAGGAAATCTGAACTCTGCATAGTCTTTTTTTGAAAGAGAGAGAGAGAGAGAGAGAGAGAGATGGCTTTCTTTCTAGAGTGGTGACATTTGGATATTTGCCTTAATTTAATTAAAAGTTTATGCCTTATTAAAAATAAATTAATTTATATAAATGAACTTACCATAAATATATTTAGAAAGCCTATGAGTGTTTTGAAAAGTCTTAACTCCATCCAGTCTTTACTTATTAGAGAGAGAGAGAGAGAGGCATAGGAAGAGATAGAAAGAGAGGAAGAGAGGGAGAGAGATGGGTGGAATTTGGATTTTTGCCTCAATTAAATTAAAAAAATTGCCTTATTAAAATATATTAATTTATATAAAAGAATTAAACCTGCATTAATTTAGAAAGCCTATGCCGAGCTCCACCCAATCATTTTTATGAGAGATAAAGAGGGATGGTGATGTGGGACAAAAAGGTAAAGAGAGATCTTTTTAAAGAATAATTCACATTGGGCTTTTAAGATTGAGTTTGGTAGAAACTATGAGGGGTTTAATATTTGAAAATATCTCATAATTTAGAGAAATTTTAGGATTATTAATTACCTACTGAAAATATCTATTTTAAAGAATCAGACAAAGCTTTTCAACTAAGGCTTAGATCACTAGTTTCTCACAAAAAGGTGGCTATCTTATGATATTTACAAGTTTTAAGAGTAAGGATTCAAATTTAATGACTAACTCTATAAAAAATTGAAAATCAACACATCTTTGCAATAGAGATTCTTGAGTTTTGAAGATTCTACGAGCTTTGATATAAATTTCTCAACTAGGAAAATGATGTAAGTCAATGACAAACACTATATGGTTTTCCAAGAATGATCCAAAAATGTTCATTTTTACGATTAATTTAGAGAGATAAAATAGAGAGACCAGAAGACGAAGACCCTATGTCAAACGCATCATCCATACATAATGAATTGGTATGGTATATTCATACCATAACATATGAACATTAAGATTTACAAAGAGGAGGAAGAGAGTGAAGGAGGAGAAATGAGATTCTCTTGTTCCAAAGCGAAAAAAGAGGAAGAAAAAAGTCCCCTTAATCCAAGAGGTAAGAATAAGAAGAAAATAAACCCCTAATCTAAGAGGTGAGAGAGATAACAAGCACTTTCTTGATTCCAAATTCAAGAAAATAATCTATTATAGCACTTGAGGGGTGACAAAGCTTGAAGAGAAGTTAGTTACAAATGAGAGATAGAAGGATAGAGAAAAGGTGACTAGAGTCACCCCTTCTCAATAGTGGTTAGAGTCACCCTTCTCAAGAGTGATTAGAGGCACCCCTTCTCAAAGGTGGTTAGAGGCACCATTTCCAAAGGATGACATGTGGCATCTCATTAAGAGAGGAGGGGACACATTGAGATGACGTGGCTTCTTCTCCATCCTCCTTTTCCTCCTCATGGACTTGCTTATGGAGATGAATCCTCTTATTGCCTTAAATGGCCCTCTTGGATATGAATCCAATATTCTATGTGGGATCCATTAAAGGTGGAAGTTGTTGGTTGACTTGAGTGAAGTTGATCTGTTGATGAGGCCAGACTCTAATTCTTACAGTACTCTTGGGAAAAGTTGACCTTGAAAGAGGTGGAGGTGATCCTTGTTGACTCATTTGACTAGCTTAGGGTTAACTCTCATTGACCTGGGTGGATAAGGCATTGATTGATCTGTTGACTTCATCAGATATAGAGAGACGCTTTTCTTTGCCTTAGTTTAACTAAAATTTCGCTAATATTTTTAAAACCCTACTTGTTCATGAATTCTCAACTCCAATTTAGTATGAGTGAGTGATATTTGACCCAGTTTACTCCACATGATATTCGAAATTAAAAGGAGAAAATCTCAACTCCTCACATGAGTGAGAGAGAGAGAGAGAGAGAGAGAGAGAGAGAGAGAGAGAGAAGAAGAGAGAGGGGGGGAACTGTTTACTCCACATGATATTCAAAATTAGAAGGAAAATCTCAGCTCCACCCAGTTTTTTTATTAGAGGGAGAGAGAGAGAGAGAGAGAGAGAGAGGAGGGGGGAACTGTTTACTCCACATAATATTGAAAATTAGAAGGTAAAAATCTCAACTCTACCTAGTTTTTTTTTAAGAGAGAGAGTGGGGGGGGGGGGACTGTTTACTCCACATGATATTCAAAATTAGAAGGCAAAAATCTAAACTCTACCCAGTTTTTGTACGAGAGAGAGAGAGAGAGAGAGGGGAACTGTTTGATACTCAAAATTAGAAAGTAAAATTTTATTAGCAGTTAATGTTACAGTTGGCGCCGAGAGGGAGTGGTTCATTTATGAATGTTTGCGGTTGGCACGAAAAACCGCAGGTCGGCTTCTGCTCTCTCTCTGCCCCACACCCCCTTCCCCTCCTTCCCCGGCGATGGAAGGGACAAAGCGGAAGAAGGGTTTTCTCCGCGAGGAGGACGTGCTCCTACTCCTGAACAAGTACAGTATTCTCTGCGTGTCTTCCTCTAGTCCACTCCAACCCTTGCATTCCCCATTTCTTCAAAAAACTGGAGGGCCTCCGTAGGGGTGGGTTCATTTCTGTTCTGTTGACCACGGGCTTGAAGTAGAAGAACAGCGTGCCCTTTTTCTTTGGTACTGGGAAGATTATTTGTGTTATTGTGGTTTCGTTGGAAAGGATGGGGGAGGTTGCTGGAAGGGCGAGAGTTTCCTGCTCAAATTATTTTCTCTTGATTAGCCTCCGTACTGGGAGGGAGCGTTGATGTTGGGCTTGAATACTTTCTTATTCGTCGCGGTAGTTGTATGGTTAGGGGTCTGATGCGGCTTCGTGAGGCTATTGTGATATCGGGGTCCCTTTCCACCCCAGGAGATGTGACTTGTATCTGATGTTGCGCTATTGTGCCAAGGGTGTTAGATGCCATGTTAACGGATGTTGACGATGTGACAGTAGTAACTATATAACGGAGAGGCCGGAAGATTTTCGTTACATGCAATACCTTTGCTCGTCTCTTGCATATCAACGGAACCTTTCCCTGTATATTTTGAGGAGAGAATCCTCCAGTAGTGGTGACTTCCACCATTTTTGAAAGGTGATAGATAGGGCTACTGTACTGGAAAGAGTCCAGGACTGTGCTCTTTGTTTTGTGGTTTTTTTTTTTTTAAGTGGGAGGTGAATTATTGACATAACCTCTGCCACATTTCGAGAAGCTATAGAGATTTAAAAAGGGTCAATATGAGCATTCTGACATTATACACGTTGGAAAAATGGATGCGACACATGCAATTCTTTTCGAAATTATACTTAGATGGAAACCACTTTGGAAAAATGGTTGGCATATCTTGGCTTTGCTCACAGCAGTAGAAATCTTCCGTGCCAAGTTTCTTTGTTTCGTTATTATCCGAAATAAAATATCCTTTTTCGATATCTTTGGATTTTTCCCTAAATAATTTAAAGATCTGGGTTCCATACCCGAGAGAACTGAAAGTTGATAAAATAAGCTTTGCTGATGACAGTTCTACTCCTGTCACCAGAAAGGCCTTGACGACGTTAATTGTGGTGTATATTACTTCTCGTTAGTATATTACAAGTCCTGTGGTTTTCTTAAAAAAAAGTTGTAGGTGGATATAGCTCTCGTTTACTTCCTCCTTTCTAGCACATCAGTGTATGTTGAAACTTCTAGGCGCTCAATACAAAAGAATACGACTGCTACAGCTATAATGTCCAGCTTTCCTGGATAAAGTGTGTAAGCAGCCATTGGTTCCATTTGAGAAACTTACCCAGGAAGCTGAAATATAAGCAAATCATACTTTGACCGAATACATGAGGAAATTAACCGTAAGCCGTCACTGGGAAAATTGTGGTACAGAGATCATTTTTTCTTGCTATTTATTATCCTTCGGTAAAAATCCCTCTGGAAAGTCGAAGTCCTTCCCAGTCACTTTACCTTGCGAACTTTGATGTTAGAAGATCCGTATGACTAGACACATGTAAAACTTAGAGGTGAGTATGCTAACAATCATACCACGAAGTCCCTACCTTATTTATCGCTATCTGAATTTTGGAGGAGAGATTTGTTTTTCTGCAGAACAGAGCTTCTATTTGGATTTGGAACCTAAGAAATAGAAAGATTCATGCGTACTGTAGACATTTAGTAGTTGGGGTTCTATCAATTGTACTGTCAAGTCTGTCTTTATCAATAATTCTTTCCTTTTAAATCCTGAGGTAAATATTCAGATTTAGTCCTGCCTGAGGTTAATGTGATGGAACCCAATTATTCTATTGCCTTGGATTTTTTAAGTTAATGAACACAATTGTAATTAAGAATCCTCTTTTAGAGAATGTTCCCAGTTTCGTTGAAGGTTTTGAAAAATTTGATTAATGATGTATTAGAGCACAAAAGTCAATATTTGACAGTCAACCTTGATGCTTTACTAGATTTCGGCATTTCTTTCTTCGAGTTATGACTCTTGTACGCGTGATAAAAAGTATAATTAAAATATATCATTTAATTGCAGCCTCAGTTGTCATCTCTGTCCCGTGTCTTGTCCTTGCCAGAGTTGAAAAGTTTTAACTCTATGACTTTATATATTGGATTGATTTCGAGCCTTTTTTTTTCCTTCCATTCTGCAAAACGGAACTCTAATTTTTAAGATAACGGTATATCCATGTGTAGCCCACATTTTTTTCACTTTGCCGTAATTCACGTGCACTTAGCTGTTGGATTTCGAAAGAAACAGTTATATATATGGTTGCACCTATAGCCAGCTGGAAATGAATTAATTTTCTTCAGGATTCGTGTTGTATTTTGACAGGTACTCACCCACAACAATTCTTAATCTTCTCAAAGAAGTTGCTCAGAGTGCTAGCCCAAAACTTGAGTGGGATACACTTGTGAAGGATAGTAATACAGGAATTTCTAGTGCAAGAGAGTATCAGATGCTATGGCGATATCTTGCATATCAAAGTCCATTGCTGGAAAAGTTGGAGGCTGGTGCAGAACCATTGGTATGTTTTTTCATCAGGTACCTGCTTATTATAGCTTGTGAATTTGATACCTTCGAACAATAATGATAATAAAACGAAGTCTGTCTATATGAACTTCATGTAAATATTTCCAAAGTCACATAATCCAAGATGCTATTTACGCATGAATCTTTTATTTGTAATGTCCATCGCCTCCAGTTCTTCTATCAGGGAATAGTAATTAGCTGAAGATGCCTTTCAGTGTTGGACATTCCAGAGTGGCTTCCTGTCCTTGACCAACACATGTGATGCTCCAACCCCCACCTCTGCCAGGCACAATGGACTTGGCTTCTTGGGTGTGCGAGGTCCCCTGTTAATGTTTAATTGTATGAATGTTTTTTTTCATAAAAATAGTTATTTATGCTTTTAGAACTCTAGCTACAACTTTTCTCATTTCTTAATTAGTTGAACTCCTCCAATCAATCAGCTGATCCAATCCTGGCCACCATGGTTGCACTAGTGTGTTTTTGGTACTTATTTTCTATTATCTCATGTGGTTTCTGTTTTTCTCAACTCTACATTCCTTGAGTCTGGTAAATTGTTATAGAGATTCTGCATATTTCCTTTTCTTTGCTGAATGCCCATAGCCATGACCTACAATGTGAAATTGAAATATCATTTAGTTCTCCACAAGAGAATCAGATGTGACCACCCGATTCAGTCTTGGCTTTCATGATTGCATTCTAGTTCTCTAGTGGTTTTTTTTTTGGCTTTTATGCTCATTTCTGTCTCAAGATTCGGTTACATTCTTATTTGACACATATGACTCATCATGTGTGTTTTAACATCTTCGTTTATGAGAAGCTAATTTTCTCCGCCAAAATGTGACAAATTTGAATTTTGAATGTGTTTCAGATTCATAACCATACTTCATCTGAGTAGATAATCCAGTCTTTGGTACCATGATAGTCTGTGTTTTGTGTTTTTTGGTTTTCATAGGCATTCTTTGCCCTCAAGGTTTGTTATATTTTGCTTTTACTTCTATGATTGCTCAGGTATGTTTCTTTTCTTCAGCTACTGAAAAGTTATGATGTATATTGTATATTTTTCTTTTAAATTGCAAGCCCCAACAGCTCGGGAACTTTTAAAATGAAGTTTGAAACATGAGTTTCAAAAACTTGAGATATCAGAAAAATGCAATATCGTCTTTGTATACTGATGGATATTTTTTTCATGGATTAGATTATCTATTTACTGTAAGTTTTACGTCTGACTGTGCTTTCAGGATGATGATAGTGACTTGGATTTTGAATTGGAGGCTCTTCCTACTGTTACTGGTGAGACTTTGGCAGAGGCAGCGGCCTGTGTGAAGGTAAGATATGTAATGCCGTTTTCTTTTAATTCAGTAGGTTAATCCACGCTGGTTTTCCCAATTGCATGACTCAAATTATTCTAACAATCCTTGAGCTTTGATATTATATCTCTTTTGTTTTGGTACGATGATAGTTTTCCCTAATTGTTCCGTGAGGACAATGAACTCTTCAGGTGAGAACATTGATGCAAAGTCGAAGATGATGGTAGGTTTAGAGCTGATCCATTTCTTTAGTGATCTCAACCATAGAATACAGAAGTTGGTTGATCCATAGTCCCATAAAAAGTGGGATTTGGTACTTGAACTAGACAGTCTAGCTGTGGATAGCTAGTTAGAAAAATCATTTGAGAAGATGGAAGAATTCTACATGGGGATGATTTATCTGCCTATTAGGTTTAATGGTTCCAGTTCAGACCAGCTGACTGATGGTTTATGATTCTAAGTCCATTTAGAATAACACACCTCAAAGGAATGTCAGTGAGCTTTCTGTCCTCCAACATTGCAGCCATTTTATAATTTCTACTGTCGTCTCCAATGGTTTCTTTGAGTACTTTGCTTTAAGGTCAGTTCACAGAAAAGCACTGATGATGATTTTTTGTTGCTACTGTTATTTGTTGCTTATGCTTGAAGAGCCTTTCATCTCAGACTGGTGATGGACTTAACTTCATAAAATGTTTTTCTGGGCAGACCCTGATCTCATCAGGCTTGCCGCATGAACTTGCCCCAAATCGCCCAACTGCTGAGGCTCCTTTGTCTACGAACACATCTAACGGGCAGGCATCGTATACTTTGTCTGATAACAAACTCACACGATATAATCGTGGAGGTAACACCATGATGTTATCTGCTCACAGGCAACTGCAGACAGCTGCGCAATCAACAGAAATGGTGGATGGGAATGGAACTGTAGGTGCAACTGGACCTGCGAAAAAGAAAAGAAAATTATGGACGAAAGAGGAGGATTTGGAGCTTATCGCTGCTGTGGACAAGTGTGGCGAAGGGAACTGGGCAAATATTCTGAAAGGAGACTTTAAGCATGACAGAACCGCTTCACAGCTGTCTCAGGTTATCTAAACTGAAGTCTAGTTTTTTTTGTTGTTGTGAAAAGTAGATGTATAACCGCATGAACATCTTACTAATTTTATTTCCTACGTTTGACTTATTACGTTTACTTTGTTTGTAGTTGACAAATTGATGATCTCTCTTTCCCTTTTAGTACTTTATCATGCTCTGTGGGAAACTTTGCATCCATTATACTAGTTTATTGTCTATCTTGATTGAGGGATAAGCAGGACCGCCTCACTTATTCACTATGATTTACCTGGGCATGGGAATGGCTATTGGATCCAAAAGAAGCAGACTGTAATCATATTTGTGTTTCTAACATTATAGGTGCGTTTCTTCCCAAGCTCACCATTGTTTTTCCTCAGACTACTTGCCTTCAGATAGTTCGTGTCTGGCAAGTGGTAAGACCGATAAAATTCATCTCTGAACTTCTGAATTAAGTTTCCACAAAAACCTGCCTAGGTCTTCTCTTCATAGTTGAATCCCAGATTCAGGTGAATCTCTTCAACCAGATTTAGGCTTGATGATTCTTTGGTGTTCTTCTTGATTCAAGGCCATTCGATCTTAATGGTGGAGATGAATGCGTGCGAAGCATATTATTTCTGCCATTTAACCAATCTGAAAATTTTATTTACAGCTATTTCTGATGGCCTATGCAGGTCCATGTTTCAAACAAGCTCATAGGACATATTCCTATCTTCCTTTCCTTTTACATGTACCATGCCACTTGTCATCTCATTCTAGCTATCCATCTGTTTAAATCAGTTTCCCTCATCTAATTCATTTATAAATGAATCTTTGTAAACCATTTTCGGTTCTGGTTCTTTTTTTTTTTAAACAAGATCATGCGATATATTCCCATGTTCTGGGTCTTTGGCATCCACCATGGCCCTCATCATCTCATTCTACCTATCATTGCTTTTTGCATCTATGCTATTAGAATATATTCTCACCAGCCCTAGCTTCCTCAGATTCAGCTCTAATTGCCCCGATTGCCATCATTTTTACATTAAACATTTCTATAAAAAGATAACCCACGTGCTTCCCAATCATTAGGTACATAAAAATTCCATGTTGAAATACAAACTTAACTACCTTTTGTTTAGGATGATTATATTCCACTTATGATGATATTTGAATAATTTTGCAGAGATGGTCTATTATTAGAAAGAAACGAGCCAACTTGAATGTAGGAAGTGGTTGTAATCCACCTGGCTCTGCACCAACCGAGGCACACATGGCGACATGGCAGGCAGTCAATATGGCCATCAAGATGCCTATAATTGGGGCCTTGTCAACAAGACGCCCGGGGACTACTGGTGATCATCTTTTATATTTTTAGCTTCTATTGAGTCTCTCCATAAATTGCTGCTGTCTCTTATAGTTTCTAGAGAGATAAACCTGTGATTGTAAGATACACCGCATTGAAATGACAATACAGGACTTTCTTTTCCCTGAAGGAGTATACACATGGGGGAAAGATTCCTAAAGTAGTAACACATGGATTGAAGATTACTCTTACTTTGGAGGCTTTATTGCCATTTATGCTCTGCTATTATCCTTATCAATTGAGATGATTGCATGAGCAATTTGACATATTCCTAGTTATTGAGAATAATCAGACTCCAGTATAATTGAAACAGGTGCCCTACAATCAACAGATGCTGCCGGTTCATCTGCACCTTCAACTGCCTCCGGGTCTGACCCAGCGGCAGTTTCCTCTTCAGAGGCACCAAATCAGTCGCCGCAGCCCGGCAACCCGACAACTTCACAAAAGGTAGTCGCTTTGAACCACCCTCCAAGTAAGCCTCGAGTCAACCCAAAGGTGCCTGCAGTTACAGTGAAGTCCCTGGGAGGGCCCAGTAGTATCATACAGGCAGCCGCCATTGCTGCTGGCGGCCGGATCGCCCCTCCTTCCACCGCCGCTTCTCACTTCAAAGCAGCGCAGTCTAAGAATGCCGTCCATATCAGGCCCGGTGGAGCCCTGCCCAGTTCATCAATTCCAGCTACAAAGGCTCTACCTCCTGTGAGTATTCGCTGCACAAAGACTCCAATCTCACCAAAAGAGGCTGCAACGTCTCCTCTTGGTTCCAGACCTTCGACCCATCAAGGAGCATGTGGGTTATCTGGTCAACCTTCTCCTTCCTCTGATGCCACGGCTGCAAATCAGCCTGCAGAGCAGTCACAGCCTGAGCTCTCCCCAGCAAGCCCCTCGTGCACCGATGCAGAGGGAAATGTGGAACCCAGGAGTGCTGTAGTGGCCCTTGACTCGAGCGATGGCTCGCCACAGGTGGAGAACAAGACCCCTGAGGAGATCATCTCTTGTGATCAGGAGGATCTTGTGAAAAACATGGATACGGACTCGGATGACAAGATCTGTGTGTATCAAACTGGTGATTTTAAGGATGTAGCCAGGAGCCCAGAGGGGACCGATCCTGGAATGGTGAAGAGAGAGGATGCAGGGGAGGCTGTTGAATTTGGTGACAGCCCAACAGCAGCAGATCCTGAAACAGCAAAGTCAGAGATGCCATTTTTAAACACTACAGAGGATGTGGCTCTGGTTGTCAAAACTGCCACCGAAGGATTGGGAATGACTCGAGGATCGCCAAATGGTGAGATGGCTATGGACATCACCTTGAGGAAAGATGTTGACCCTTGAAGACTAAGAAGAGGGATGTGAGCAATTTAGTACCAAAGAAAGAAAAAGTACTTGTAGAACAACTCCCCATGCATAGAAATGACTTATGATTTTATTGGGAGGAACAAGAATAGGATGGAGTGGGTGAAGTGGCCCTCTTTGGATCCCTATTGGCGTTTGGATTAAATATTAGCTTGTAAAATTAGAGTGCCCTGTTTGGATTTCTTTGAGGAGAATAATACCATGAAAAATTATTTTTGTTTTGATCCCCCTCTTGGATTTACTTTTCTAATAATAACCTTATTATATCAATTTTTTCATGTGTCAACACACCTTGACCTCCTTTCTCTACATATGAGTTCACTCATAAGTCAACCCCTATTCTTACAATTAAGTGTGGAATGAAAAACACTTTAAATGATAAGCCCTAAAAATTAGAAGACTAATCCATAAGTTAGATTATAATATTTATAATTTAATAAACAGTCACAAATGGTTCAATTACTTTTTTGCAACATAAAAGATCATTTTACCACCCACATGTCTTTTACTAAAGGCTAGCATAAAACTATATTTTGTTCTTGCTAAATGAGTCAACTCATCTTCTACAGTGATAAAATTATTTGAGTCATTTTTTAGTAGACTCACTCCCATAATATATATAGATCTACTCATTTCTCATATCAAATGAGTCAAGAAACTTCTTGCAAATAAGTGAGAAGTTAAAAGCTCTAAATGGGTGAGAGATTTTTTCATTTGCCTAAAATGTAAACTTACAAGTAAAAAAAAAAAAAAAACAAGTTATTTTACCCTTAAATCGTGCATTTTTCTGTTGTGTAACTCATCTAAGTGAGTTCACAAATTAATATATTATTATATTAACAAATAGTTTAAGAAAAATACCTCAAATAATATCACTGATCGTAAATTAGTCTGTGTTGTGGATTATGAAGCTTAGGATTAACTCTAATATTTTCCCAACCTTGTTTTTAATCCCTTGCGCAACTCTTAATCTACTTGTGATTTGCCCATAGAAAATATCAATGCGAAATCAACAAATCTTCATGGATTAACCACTGCAAGCTATTGTGCTCCATTGTGTCTACGAGCGTGAACTGCATTAAGTTAGCGTGTACACTAAGAGAAAAATGAACCAAGGTTCTCAACATACCTCTCTCTCTCTCTCTCTCTCTCTCTCTCTCTCTCTCCAACATTCTCTTTTCTTCCTCCATTCTCTTTCTTTATCAAGCTAGGCAAATCCAAATCAGTAAAAATAAGTAACTATCTGTTTCATATTTTTCTGTTTTCTTTTTTTAAAATTTTCAGTATCGATGTATTAACTATTAGATGGACCGCTTTCCCGCTACAAGGGGCTCACGAAGACTCACTACCCTTCCCACGTGTAGCCAAGACTTATCAGTGGGCCCATATACTCTCCTCTTTGCCCTGTTTGGCCAACGCTTGGTGGGGCCACAAAATCCCCTGCCTATGCTTAGTCCAGTTTAGTCCACAAGCCTGAAAGTCAACCCCTTACATCTGGTGATGCAGATTGTAGACTCTGCAAACACGATGGTCAACGATGACATGACAAACCCAAATCTGTACTAATATGTAGTAAAAAAAGTTCGTTCTTTCTAAAAAAAACAGACTAAACAAAAATTCGAATGGCATTTTAAAAGCTGCAAACACGATGAATGATGAACAATATAAGGTCAAAGGGCTACTTTCTAAACAATAAATTGGGAAAATTCTATATTTAGTAAACTTCAACCTGAAGAGTTATACCAAAAATAGACAACTAACAGAAAAAATCTAGATTTCCCATCATCTTCAATGAGACTCCATGCCCATAATGCACACTGACAAAGCAAGAAAGGGTTAAAAGGGAATTTCAGATAAAAAAATCATAAAATTACATATTTTCAAATATTAATCTACAAACTCTTCTCTTTTCCAAAAAAAAAAAAAAAAAAAAAAAGCTAACAACAATCATCCAGATTTGGCATCATCTTGAGTGGCACAGTTTATTTGCTGCTTCAGATCGTTGGCATTGAGAAGGCACACTGAACAAGGAAAGCACCAGGTTTTCACTCTAATTACAAGATGATACACAAGTACTTGAGCTCTTCATCTTCCCCACAACTGAGCTTCTCTTCTGTTCATCTAGGTAGATAGATACACGCCGGATTCCAGGAGAATATCGAGAACAGAATCCGCACCTTACTATTTAGTCGGATTCCAAAAAGGAACATTGAGAACAAAATAGCATCAGAAGAGGACCAGTCTTGTTTTTTTCTTGCACCTTGCTATGATCTTTGACCTGTGAATACAGATGGTTGACCTATACACGGATCTCAGTCATCGATTTCCTCAACCCAGGATAAATCTGTGACAGCAACCACCAAAAACCCAGAGTTAGAATTTTTTTTTTTTTTTTTTGGAACGAGTTTCTTGAGCAATTTAGATATTCTTTTTCTTTTTTTTTCCTTGGAAATGGTGATGAAGACAGAGGGAGGTTTTCAGGTGAGCCGCACGCTATCCAGCTGCGGATTCCTCCAAGATAATTTGCAGAGTTAACTGAAATCTGCAAGTTTTAGATTGTATTTTTCAAAAAAAAAAAAAAATCAGAATTCGCGCTCCACATCATAGCAAAGATTAAATCGTGTGGAAGGCGTAGTGGGAGTGGGAGAGAAAGATTTTATAATATTTAAGGTTTGGAGTTTCATAGTTGCATAATCTGACGACAGAGTTTCAGCAATGAATTCGGGCAAGTACCTTGAAGCACTGCTTCTACAGCTGCATTGGGGATGAGAAGTCCAACCACTCTCTTATGGTCCACGGTTGTTTCCAACCGAACAACGCGTATTCTCTTGTGGCTTTGTCGGGACTGAAGACCATGATTAAGAAATATTATTCATCTAGTGGGAAAAAGAGAGCAATATGAATCAAGTAAAGATAAATCATGGGAGATTAACCAGACGCATTGTTCCTTTCAGAAGACATAATCAGTTTATAGTGGGTAGCACAGAGCAGAGTAATAATGTTGAAAATTTTAAAGTAAATGATGGATTTTTATTCGTGTGTGTTAAACCTGTTGATATAGATACATGGCGTTAGTCGACATCATACGATCCTTTATGAGATAGATTCTATGAAACAAAATTGTCTGTAGAAGTCATGGAGAAGGTCACACGTTACAGAGGAATTAGCCACAAGAAAGGAAATCCGACTTAATTTTTCAATAGAAAAATCTCAATTCATGATGGTCCAGTTGCTTTTAGTAATTGGAAAATCCTAACCAACAAAATCGGAAAACCAGCTTCATCTCACCAGGTATAATGTTCTAACCAACAAAAAAGGCACAATCCTAATCTATTTCAGGTACCTGAGGACGTGTTCAAACCATAAGTTCAAAAGTTGAAAGTATCTACTTTTTATATGATACTTTGATGACCAAAAATGCAACTCGTTGTGCATTTTTCGTGAAGCAATTTTTTTTTAAATGAAATTATATAATGAATTTTACTCCTTCCAAATTGAAAGCTTCTCAGAATAGCTGTTTCTAGGGGATTCAATATTGTAAAATTCTTGAGATTTAGAGGCAGCCCTTTTATTATAAATAATGCCTTCCAGATGCAATACAAGAAATAATTTGTCACATGTACCAATGGCTCACGGAGCAAGAACTGGAACTGCATCAAATGAAATGGTTATTCCATAAAGTGAATATGATTCCAGTACGTTGAAGCCTTGAGCACCACAGTAACTAAAAGGTATATTGCGAAATTAAGAAAAATCAAATAAAATGAAAGGTTGACCAAAATGCTCCCGAAAAGAAGTCAGTACCTGCTTAGAGAGGGCTTTCTCAATAGTACCCCAGACAGGAAGAATGAGGCCCCCCAACACATTGACCTCTTGCAATCTTCTTCCAACTGTACAGTAACCTGCAAGTCTGCATTTGGGCCCATGCATACACTGTAACAGAATGAATCAGTTAACTCTGAAAACTTTGACAAAGATCAGTGCACAACCATCAGAACATAAAAAATATAGCAATGTATGGATATTTTTTCCAGTCTATTCATATTGTAATGTTCCATCGATCCAGGCTGGCTAGAATTTATGACTAAATATTTCAGATACTGAAGAGAATTTTTGTGATCCTATCATGTTGAATGTGATCCTTAGTCGTGTTGCGACAAGTTTCTGGACTCAAATCAAAGTTCATAACCTAGGGATGCCACTTGGCGGGCCATATATGATGACACGTCCATTTCATGTTCTCACCAGATTCTCATATTTAGCTAGTCACACCTAGGAAAGAAAGTCAGTCAATGTAATTTTACCCATCCACGTGGAAGGAGGTCCCCATTGTTTGTACTTACCTACAATCTCGCAAACATCCTTGCAAGAGGCAACATGAATATGAGAAAAAATTTGATGACCAATGACATCTATTCTTCAAATCTCATCACTGGGAATGATTAATCCTCTCTTGTTTTCCAAGATAGTACACGCCCATGCCCACCCAACCTTATCCATATTTAATCCCCCATCTTAAGCTTTCTGCTTGCAAGGGGGATCGTTTTTTTTTTTCCAACTCACCCACTAACCAATTGAGCCTTCATGCTCCCACCTTGCCACTGTCTACACAATTCTTCCGGTATCTAGAAACACCATCCAGCCAAAAGAACAGCACATTCGAGTATAACGGACACCCAAAAAGCATGGTCAGTGTTCTCTAGTTTTAATCTAGTTAAGCCACCTCACTGATCACACGAGAACGAGCTCCTTAATAATGATTTGATGCACTCACCAATACCGCAAGGGAGATTTTCTTGACGTTGAGAATATGCGTTCCCTCCCTGCTAACCTGCCTTTCATGAAATGATTTACATCCCACCATATTCCTCGGCACTTTTAGGTGTTTGCCCAGAAGTCCCATTACCATGATTATTCTCATAGCTGTGGTTGACAGGATCATGCCTATCAGTGTTGTCTTACACTAGGTATATGAACAGAACTTCTGAAACAGAGAAAACCTTGTAACTGTAAATGCTCCAGGAGAAGTATGGAATAGTCTTAAATCCTTGGCGTTGAGGTTACATTGAAGCATCCAGCACTAATGAATAATTCAATGAAAATAATCAAGTTTCGTGCAAGCATCGTCATATCTCCATACAGGGTATTCTACATGGCCTATACAGTATCTAGGACCACCCTACATATTCAGACATCATTAACCATGTCGCATTTCTTTAAGCCTAATTACAAATGTCAATAAACCCTGGTTTTTTGGGCCTAGGAAAAGACCGCAAGTTGATTGAAGAAAATATAGCATGCCTTTTTCCTTTGAGAAGTTGAGAAAGATAGTATGCCAATATCAAAGCTTCAATGTGACATTTTAAAAAAAGTAGGTCGAGAAGCCAAATACAATAGCCGACTCAGAAGGCAAAATAGTAATTCAGTTAAATTTTGTGCATTAAAATGAGAAAGAACTGGATAGTTGATTATTTCATCAGATATTTCCGTCGGATTTACCTGTCTACATGATATGTCATACTCGTCTTGCCAACCTGCGTGAGCATTCTCAATTGAAGAGACCTTTCGGTATTTACTTTTGAGCTCAGAATAAGGCATTTCCCTGTAAATCATGAGAATATTGGAAAATAATGGCACCAGTAGTTTCACGACTTTAAAGAAATGCATAGAGATTTATGTACCTCAGCGCTTCACCAACAGCAGGGCGAAATATTTTGAACACTTCCGAAGATGAACTGAGAATTTTGATCAAGAAAACGAGAAATTCAGAAACTTCAAGACAAATAATATCAGCAAGAAAAGAAACACGAGATTAAGAAGCCATCAATGGAAGACAAATGAAGATATTTGAATATACCCAACTTTCGAAAATAATGAAATCCTAATCCATGTAAAATATTTCTGTGCAAAAATAAACAAAGAATAACAAAGGTATCAAAGCATGAATGCCAGTGAAAATTAAACTAGTAATAGGTTGTTAATATAAGGTAAGTCAGTGAAAACATATTCCGGACATTCAAATCTGGACCGACCAAATTGAGTTAAATGTTTGTATTTGCATTAGACACGTGGTACAGGGAAAAAGACAACCCAGACCTCATCACTTTTCTCTTTTTTTCTTTTGGGGAAGGGGAGGTTGGAGTATTGAAAATCATGACCCGACCATTGCCAACTTTACTGTTGCTACCACCCTCGTCATCAGCCACCATAGGCTTACTGCCGAAGGCCACTGCCGTTGGAAGAAAGAAAAATATTATAAAAGGACATCCCCCACACCTAATTGACACCAACTGCCGCCATGGCCCACTGCTGATCCTGCTGACTGCTGCAACCTGCATGACTTCCCCACTCGTGGATAAAGAGAAGGGAGGAAGCAGGAAAGACTACTTTTCAAGAATGTCTGAATAAAGAAAACTCCTCATTTCTTAAGTGTCCGTCAAATTTTCTTATTCAACAGAGGATATATATACTTCACGTAATTTCATTTATATCCTTCATGAATTTTAAAACCCAGCTTGATCTCTGCCCAAAGAGTGGCAGTCTGATTGCATGTACCCTGCGCAGACATTTACTAAACAGGGCACTTGTCCTGAAAAAGTTCCAATTCCACAGGTTCACAGCGATCATTTTGAGGCTTCTTCTCCTGCACAATTTCAATCATGTTTACTTTTCGAACATTCACTAATGTTTCATGCTCCTCTCTGGAGCTTTAGACCGTATATTGGTTCACGAAATGGGTGTAAACCGGAAATTTCAGAACCGGTATAATGCCGGTATAATGCCGCATTGTACACCTCAGACTGAATGGTCACGAAAACCATTCAGTAACAAATACTGAAGCAGCTCACAGAGAACACAGTAAATATACATTATATGCCAACTGCGCCTCCTATTTAGTCTATCTAGACATAAGAAGATGGACATGTATAAACACGAATATTGAAGGAAAGAAAATAATAATAAAAATGGAATTCTAAAAATCCATACACATTGAAATCCAACTTACTTCCATTTAAACCACTTCACACCAAGGAAGATGCATAATCACATTCGAGTCCAAGTTCTAAACCACCAAGTCCATTCCGGGTTTTTGTCACAGGTTATAGCGTTGGGGTGCATTCCGTACCAAGGGTTGGGGTGCATTCCGTACAACAAATCTTATCTAATGCAGTTGGACCTACCCTCATACAATTTTCCTTTTTTAACTTGATCCATAAAAGGCTAATGATTTCCACACTGAGACTCGGATATGTTTAGTATAAACTCAATAATCCTATTCCACAGTAACTAGCCGAGGCCAACAGAGAATTGTGCTCATAACACAATTCTTCATCATGATGGTTACAACCAGATGCCTTCTCGCTGAAGTTCAGTCCAATAACATTCAGTTTCTTCCCTGACACAGTCATGTGTAACAAGGGATACTGAAACCATGACACAGGTCAATCGAAGTAAATCCTATAAGTAGCGCTGAACCATCCCATATGTGAAAAATTAGGCTCTCTCTCAATTAGCTGTGAGAATGCAATAGGTGATGTTCCAACGAGCCAAATACTACAGAAGCAGCATTTTGAGCAATAACAGTAAAATACAGCCGCGCTTATCAGCCAATAGCATTAAAACAAATGAGAAAGTAGTTGCAGTATACATTTTTCCCTCTTAAAACTCAATGAGAACCTAAACAAATATATGCACAAAGCTAAAGACACAATGAGAATAAATGACACAAAATAACGCTTCAATCAACACCAACCATAATACCTTTCAAATGCTAAAACGAAATGCCTCCTTCCCATCCATTCACGCCTAGACTCATAAAATCCATTGTTCGCTGAGCCAGCTTCATCTTTTTGCCTCTCATCAAGCAAACTTTTAGCAAACTGAGACAATTATATCATCCAAAAGAATTAGTTTCTAAGATAGTAATCAGGAAATATGGGGAAACATTGAGATAAAATTTTAATTTTTTGCTATAATCTTTCATGTTAGATTTCAACCCTCCAGTGATATTCTTAACAAACCCACGAAAAAGATCCAACGTTTCTAGGGCCCTCCAGCAGTTGGACGTGAAAAGATATAAACAATATACCAGTGGCCAGGCTGAATGATCAGGATCCATATTTTCATCTCCTTTGGCCATTATTTATTTCTCTATCCACATTTGGTATACAAGCACAGTGAAAAATGGGTTGATGAGAAGAGTCAATTAGCACAAGAAAAGAAAAACTTCTGGGTAATCACATGAAACAGCAGTGCCACTAAATCTCCCACCATCCTAAGTATAATCATTCCCCTCTCAAGTATAAGTCTTTCAAGTGGAACTAAACCATAAATCTGGGTTGGATCTCCCATTTCCCAAAAACACCAAGTCGATAACTTATGAAAAACCAGGCATGGAGGGTGAAAGCTAAATATATAAGACCATGGACAATAAAGGTCCGAGCATTTACCTCCCAAGTCATTCCACGGTCGACAGTGAATGTGAACAACATGGTAGGCGCACCAGTCATTTGATCTACATGAACAGTCTGTAAGATAATATAGTTAGATTTTACAGAAAATTAAGAGCAATGAAGTTATATTTCAGGCATATCGAACCTTCGGTGGTCCTCGTAGTTCAATAACATTTGCTTTGATATCAACAATTCCAAAGTCGAATTGTCCTTCTTTTCGAGCATTACTTATTAAAAGATCAAGAATGTTGGTGAAAAACTCAAAAAGCCTGCACACAAAAGTCAAGCATCCAATGAAACAAAGGGACACATACGTGAAAACAACTTACTCTCAACCATTCATATACCTATTTTGAAAGTAAGGAGGTAAGCCCAAAAGCCTATTGAGAAATCGTCCAACATCATGCATATCTGAATCCACAATACGACCCGAAAGCTTCCCAATATCCTTTCCACTGCCTGCATCAGATTTTACAAAGACTTGGATATTAAAAATCCTTTTTAAAGGCTCACATACTGTAGGACTATGAACTTGTAATCCAAAACTGCCAAAATCCTCCAGCGCATTGACACAATTATCCTAATCATACAAGAAAACCATCTAAGATACATTTTATGTTGCCAATGCCACTTCAGGGTTTAAACCCACATTTTAAATAATTGGTCTAACATTAAATCTATTTTTTTCCTGACTTGGTCTAAAAAACATTGCTCGAATCAATTTCAGGTTTGAAGAATAATGACTTGAATATAGATAACGCAGAACTGGGTAGGGGATATATATTGGTTTAAAAGGTATTGAGTTGATGTCTCACAATTATACAGTAAACTGTTCTCCGACAAGTGTCCTAGGTCAGCGATTCATATGTTTGCAATTGATCTATCTTAAATCTGATGGTTGTTGATTCTATATACAGTACCATTGCTTGTAATCTACTAACTGGGTCTCTAAGGTGGGTTGGGTCTTCATAATCCTCATCAAACTTTTAAAATAGTAGAATAACTTGTCAGCTTTCCCTAAAAAACAAAAAAGTTAGGATCACATCTTTGGGAGATTCATAAACAGTCCTGGTATTTTATCTGTTGCAGTAGGAACCTCTTTTCAGGATCCCCCATGATTGATTGTAATTAACCAGTTCTGACAAAAGGTTGGAGCACGTTAGAACTTCAAAACCTTTAAAAAAAACTGCTACAGACTGTCAGACCTGTGTGATTCAGGTAGGGAACGAATAGCCACTTAGTATAGGTTTCACCCTCTTGAAGTGGAATATTTAAAAAGGGACTAATGGAGATCATGTTGGCTTTCAAACCTCAGATTACTCTAAATAAAAGAATACTCCATTCAAATAGTAATTCTTACGGCCAATAAATATTAAAAGAATTACAACACAGTGCTTAACCCGAAATTGAACATGACCCAGCTAACTCTGTAGATTGTCACCTACACTGCCGGAACTGTAAAAACAATGCCTTCCAATGATGTCTGAAATATTGGCCACCTTAAAGGTTAGAGGTCTACACACTTGATGTTACACAAAAAAGAACCGAGGAATACAATGTTTTTTGGGTGATAAAGGCATCATGATGCTCATGATTGTTAGAACATACCAATAATTGTATCCCTAACAACTCCCACTGATATAAGAGCTGCTTTTGCTTTGATTAGAAATTCCTGAATGGAAGCCGGTTTTTCAGGTGAGCATCCAGGAGGCGCAACTGGCAGAGGATCCTGTAGATGTAAATAAATCAATGCAATAAATGACTGACACAATGCAGATATATTTTGAATTCATATCAATTAACAGGACCTGCTCCATTATTCCTTTATACATCATCACCAAGGCTTTTTTTCCGTAGCTGCAGTCATAATTGTAAGCACTTAATGATAGCCCAGCCCTGTACAAGGTGAGTAGTGCGTCAAGTCCAGAGTAAAAGGGCATGATTAACTCAAAATCTATGAATGTTCATGGGTCAGTACAAATGATACTCGAAATTAGAGAGACCTGCGATCCCCTTGTGTCAAAGCTCCGAGTGTCTCCAGCCTCTTTGCAACTGTTGATGCAAAGCGTCTTTCACCACCAAGGTTGGTAAAAATAAGGCTTCACAAAAGTTCTTAGAATGAGAAACAGCCAAAAAATAAGTTTAGGTCTTTTAAAACTAGCGAGTCCATAAATTTTATAAGCTGACGGAGGTATTTTATCCGCATTATCATGCGTAATATCAGCCTAAGTAGTAAAAAATTACAGTCACAAAAAAGTAGTAGAAAGAATGGGTTCATCCGCCTAATTCAGTTCTTTATTTCAAGCTGGCATCCCTTCGTTGATTTTCACCTTGGACGGCCAGGCTGCTGTTCAGATATCATTAACCATTACATAAGAAGATCAATGTATCTTCTGCATCCATTTGTCTTTTTCTCATCTCCAACCTTCGAATGCACGCGAACTAATCTATTAGTTTGATATATGACAGCCTGGGATAAAATCTAATGTGAATCTAAAGGAGGGTCAGCTATGTACTAGCATTACATTTTTCAATCAGATGAGATTGCCAAATCAGCAGGCATAATTCAATCCAGATCAGGATCTATACTCCCAAATCAGTAAGTTTAAGGGGAAGAGCTTAATCCAGTCTTAGAAACGAAATATTTATACATACATTCTTTATGCATGTATAAGTATATGAGAGTTTTAATTTAATAAAATGCACTCCTAACTCAAATGCTGAAATGTTCAAAGCTCCTGATTGCCTTTTCCTCAAATGAGAGGAGATGGCTTGTCTACGGTGACCAGCAGAGGGGTGTCTCCACAGATCCATTGAGGCTGACGGTGATTGGTGGCCATTAAGAATTCTCAATCATGTTGCACCATGTATGGAAATTAACACCGTGACGATGGTCATCACAGGAACCTGTAGCCTGTTAGCATTTATAAATCATAATGCACCATGTATGGGAACTCACACTGTGATGGTGGTCATCACAGGAACGTGTAGCTTGAGGGTATATTGGGAAAGATCGTGTAGGTTTCATTCCCTCTTTAAGGGGTGGTAAATGTCAACGAAATGCGAGGTGGTTTCCCCCTCCTTCCCTTTGTCTGCTGAGATAGAGGAAAATTCATCCCCCACTCTATCTATTTCCCTCTCTTCGTTTTGACAGTAGCAGTTCGGAGAAGTTCCTTTTCCAGCACTTTGTCACCCTTTCTAATTCTTTTTCATCTGATATTGCCTTCCCTAGTCCTCTGTCCTCCACTGGTGAACAACAGGCGTGGCTGTTCCAGGCACATCAATTTCTTCCTCATTTTTCAGTCTTTCAAGGAAACATTAGAAAACAACAACCTTAGGCGAGGCGCAATATTGCCTAAGTAGATAGCTCACGTGCCAATATAGCCAATTTTCCCCATCATCTTTCTCTATTTACAGAAATTTTCCATATTTCTGCCGTTGATGCTCCTGGCTAATAACTCTACACAGATTCAAGGAAATAATGAATATTAAGGAACTCTTCATGGGTACCCGACTAATTAACGACATTAAATGAGAAAAGAAAATTATCAAACCTGGTCTATGCTTCATGTTTGATTAAAGAAAAAACAGAAAGCAGGTACACTTTGAAATGTATGTAAAGCTTCAGGATCCATTGACCAATAACCAAGAAAAATATGCTGCCTAAGGATCAACTAGGAGCAAATGATCTAGAAGCAAAGCGACCTATCTACCAGATGTCACCCGTAAACTCTAGATAGTGGATATTGCACATCGGCACTATGCAGGTTTGCATCAGTCTCTTCTATAAATCTGACAGGACAGGCACAATATTCACTTGTGAATTATATTAAAATTTTGATAAATATAATACGGAAGGATATGAGTAACACACCGGTATTCAGGGGCACAAGCTTGATTAGATCTGTGACTTCTTCCAAACTGCTGGATTGCACGATCAGCACTCCAAGGAAGTTCAAGAGTAATATGAACCCTCCTTTTCTGGCGAAGAAAACATTATAGAGCATTTTCAAAAATGGAAATAACACTATGATTTGTTCAATAGCCATGTGATATTCACATAAAGTATGCAATGAAGCTACATTTAAATAATTTACACCAGGCAAAAGAAACAACTCAAGGAAATGTTACTTGATTGATAGCTCTTCTATCGGCATGAAGAGAAACCCCAGCAGATCCAGCTTCAGAGATTACTGCAACCAACTTTTTTCCATCCATAAACAATTGCTTTTCGTGCATATTAACCATTTCCATGGAAACCTCTTTTCTGCAAAATTGAGTAAGAGTAATTCAAGAAATGCTATTACGGTAAAACAAGAGAAAAAACCAAATTAGTCCTACTCACGTGCTTCTCGCCTGATAGATGACTCCTTTCCCGCCAGAAGCCCTAACAAGCATACCCCGCCTGCCCGTTATTTCAGCGACATTTTCAGGGCCTCCCAGCTATTAACGTCTCAGTTACCAGGAGAGAGTAAATAGACGTTCGAAACCAACATTACAGGTAAACAAAAACTCACGCATACACTGAAATGACAGCAGCCTCAATAACCAGTGTAGAAAACAAAGACAGAATTAACGAAGAGTGTTACGCAACTGCAAGCGTCATATCTTACCCTCATAAAAAGCACATGCACTCATGAGACATTAATTGATCATAGTCACATGTGCCACAAGACCATACATGGATATAATCACTATGGAGATTCATTAAATAAATGCAATACCGAACATGTTTTTGTCAGAGTTCTAGCTTTATAATTTCATTGGTGTGATTCCTCTCTCCCAGTTGAGTAAGATAAGCTGAGATGATTATGACGAAGAAAACAGCATAGAGAATCACCAACATTATGGAAATAAGATCTGCTTTAACTAGTTTGGAGTTTACAAAGCCAATAATCTTTGGTTGACAAGTCCAGTGAAAAAAAAAAATTAGGACGAAAGATAACTCTTGAAATTCAAGTGAAATCAAGTAAAATTTGAAAAAAATAACATTATGCAAATCAGTGCCTAACCTCATTAGAAATTAACATGAAGCATGATTGACACTCAATAAGGGTAGAAAAAATTCACCTAATTTAAGCCTAATCAAACTACAGCTGAGCATCATTGCATGCAGTTACACATAACTACAAGATAAATATAAGTCGGAAGATCAGACACCCCAAATTTAACTTAAGAGGGTGAATAACTAATATATAAGAACTATATCAGCACCATTTGCTGAAAATTCAATAATTTGAAGTAGTTAGCAACAATTACCCATTACAAGATAAAGGGTTAATTTTATATTTTTTGGATTTTGGTATAATTGAGTGCAGTTGAGCTTAATTGACCAGCGACTGATGCAATCATATGTAATAGAATGCAATAAGAATAATAATAATTAAGTGATGAAAAATTGATTTCAAGCGTAAGTGCTGAAATGACTGAATGTAATTCAGTAAATCTCATGGCAAATTTGGCGATCGAAACTAACAGGCCGCCTAAACTCCTCACATTAGGGGTCCAAAATTCTAAATCCGATGGTAGCTGTACCCTAGAAATTACATAAAAATCTATACTATTAATACCCGAAGTTCAAACACATTCATTACATATAGGAATCCGATGTTCTCAGTTCGGTGATATGTGCGCCCTATTGAATGAGAATTACCATTTGCCATCTTAATATAAGTTCAAGCAGTATACTTCAATAAATTTCGCCCAAAACACCTATCCCACTATAACAAAATACCAAGCATCTATCTCCCCTTAAATTAAAATAAAATCTAGAAATATAGAGAAAGGCTAATGACAGAATGCCCATTTTTTAATAATCCTGAACAATGGACCCTACTTTTCATACTTAAAACACTTGAAGTCAGTGCACTAAAATAGTAAAACATGTCTAATGAATATAAAATCAACAATGAGATTTACTGAGAAAAGGCTTCTTCTTGACAGAAATGGCAAAGTGTTTACACAATACAGAACTCACTTGATCAATAATATCATCCAGGGGATTATTTGGAAGATCCAAGGAACGAATTATCTCCAAAATCTTTAGCTTCCGGTCCTTAGCTGCTTCATACCTACTCATTAAATTTGATACAACATTACTACTCTTTCCTCTAATTCCAGAAAAAAAATATCCCTATAAGTCGAAGACTCGTCATACAAAATAAAAGCAAACACCTCTTCCGCATTTCAGCGACATAGGCATGTCTTCCCTGAAGATACTCATCAGTCTTTTCCTTGCACGAGTGACATGACCAATTAGCAGATGGAAGGTCCAACAAAGGTGGTACCAAGCAAGAAGGGTGGAAATGTTGCCCACAACATGAACAACGGACAAGCTTCTTTCTCTCCTACAAGAAACGAGCAACAGAAATTTGATGAGATGCACCACATGAAAGCATGAACATTTACCAAATCTTTACCTCTTCAACATTGCAGACGTCACAGATTTGAAATTCATCATCTGACTCACCGGACTCAAAATCAGAATCCACTGCGTCAAATACAAAGAAATCATCCATTCAGTTTGCCATTAAATAATATCAAAATATCTAGGCCATGATTGTGATTCAAAAATATATATTGGAACCTGAAAGCAGAATATTTTGAATGGATCGGACAAGTGCTTCATTAGCAAAAAAGATGTATATTATGTTTCGTAAAATAAATAAATAAATCACGAAAAATTCGTGTAATTGAAATTGTCGATAGAAGTGAGGCTTCTGTGAAAAAACTCTAAGGATTTTAAGTTTTACAAAATCGTATTGCAGAAGGGCAATTTGCCCACATTGATTCTTTTCCAGTAGCAGATACTCTTTAAAAGAAATTTTATATCATCAGGCAAATACAAACTGTTATAATTTTTATCTTTTCACTTTTCTGAACGTCAATGAAGAATGAACGTGCTAAGCATACAAATGTACATCATGGCACATGGTTGCATACATATGATATTATGTTACATAATTGCAACACGCTAAGAAATTTTAGGAATTAAGAAGTGCAGGAACGTCAGCCCATTAAGCTATCAAGATTTTCTTTAACCGATTTTTCCCATAAGAATAGAACATAACACTTGAAGCAGTAATATAAAGCAAAAAAGGTTTCACTCAAATCAAGAAGTAACGTTAAAACTTGTAGTAAAAAATAAAAATGCATAAAATAAAAAACCTAGTTTACCAGAAAACAGTTCAGTAAGTGAATGATAGGTGCTATTAGTATACCTGCATGCAACCAATTCAGCATCTAAGTATATTCATTGCAAGTTGAAAGAGTCAAAACGATTAAATTGTCTTTCATCAAGTAAAAATAGAAGTTGTTTATGCAGAACAAAGAGCACAGTTTGTATGGAAACTTACTGAGAAGTTCTTCATCACTGTCAATTTCTGGTGGTACCCACTTTGCAGCTTTCCTAGCCCTTCCTTTTGTCGGGATGCTAGGAGATGCTAAATGCCTTTTCTTCTGTGGGGTTTTCTCACAATCATCCCCTGCAATGGAATTAACAAACCATCTGGACACAGACTAACAACAAATTTCCATGTAAATTGCAAAAGGGAGAAACAGACAATTGACCTGACAGGGGTTCAGGGTCTGGAGGCAAAGGATAGTTTTCTTCAACCAATTTTACCAAAAGCTCCTTCGGGCCAGAAACAAAGTCATCCAATTCAAGCCCCTTCTCAATCAGGAAAACAAAAAATTACTGACGTATATGCATAAAAACAAAAGAATATGGAAATTTCAGGCATTCAAAAAGCAAACAGAATAGGATCAGAAAATATGCGAAAGATGGCACACATATTTGGTCACAGCTTCCTCTGTTCGAGCCTCTCCAGTACTCTGAAGGCCAATCACTGCACATTTGTTCTCCAACAATGCCTGTTTTGCCAGTCTCACAACAGCAGGTACTTTAGCAGACATGCACATGTGCCGAAAGAAGCGCTGCACCGATTGAGGAATTGAAAGAAAAATCAGAAACAAATCCTGAAAAGAAGCATGTACAATATTAAAGTAATAAAGACCAAAATATTATGAAAATAATAAATATTACCTGATGGCTTGCCCAATATAGTCGCCACAGCTGATTAGAAGTGGGCTTCTCCTCATAAAGAAATGCACTAGCAGAGAGTAACTCAACCCGTAATTCAGCCCAAAATTCAGCTGCTTTGTTGTACATGTTCTGAAAAGTGTTATCAGCAGTTCCATTACAAATCAACAATGATTCATAAATGAAGAGTGGGTGAAAAAAAAAAAACAAATGGTCCAACAGATGTGCAATCAACCACCATAGTGTAAGGTGCTCCCAACTCAAAGAAAAGTACAGGAACAAGAAAGATGCTTGTTGACCATGAATCGGCATTACTAAAAAGACAGCAAAAGAGTCCACAGATAAAAGATATAGGAAAGCACCATGAGTTCGCATCTTCCACTCAAGATTCAAAGTATAATTTCCGTAATAGAGGTAACAACGAAAATTTATTGCCCATTAGGATGTTAGAGCAATGCTTTCAGAAAGTATTATGTACCATCATTTTTTCCTCCAAAGGAGCTTCAATCACTTCAAAGTCAGCACCTTTGTAGCTAAGGGTGCGGCAGACGTACATGCCCCTGAACATTTTTAATTAAAGCCCAATAAATAACATGTAACAAGAATCAAAATCACTCTATCACTACTTTAAAGGCACTACCTTGCTTTCATGTCCATAGCAACAAGCTCCAGTGCCCCTACCCCACCCTTATCCAGGGCACCTATAAAAAATTTAAGAACGTCTAAATTTTGAACTCGTTCATATGTAAAAATTGAAATCTGTAAAGACAATACAGCAAACTGTTGATTGAGTGATTAAGAAGAAGATCGATCAACAAGCATAAAAAAAATTAATTACGAAAAATCATGGAATTTGATTATTAGGATAATCTTTGGTGCACATATTGTAAAAAACTCATCACACTAGAGATAGATGTTGGAAACTCCATGGTAAGCCACAGAACCCCACCTTTGGAAATCATGGAAGCCAAGAACATTTGACGCTAAACCTGCCTACTAACCCAACTCTTAGTCACCATTTGAGGCCCAAGATCCCTCCCTAGTTTGACTAAATGAGATAGAACAACTTCGAGTGGAATTGGAAAAGTTGAAGTTGACTAACACAATACACACCCATTCAGCCTAGTAAGTTTCACAACTCTCTTAAAATTAGAGCTCCATCTAGGGACATTTCACCACTCTTTCAGGCCATTGAGGACAATGACATACAAGGAATAGGGTCTGAACATATGGTCAGCCTAGGGTGCCTCCATGTTCAAGCAGTCCATCTGGGTATCAACAGCAAGATAGAGCTGCCAATTGTCATCTTGATTTAGCTCATGATGATGTCCACATCTTAGAGGAATACTTTGGCCTCGAGGTACCTCATTAGTGTCATTTTCTTAGATAGGGTGGTGCCAAGGGTGCCATGATGGGAGAATATGGTTACAAGAGCTTATAGCTCCTTGGTGCATGTCTATGTGATTTCTATTTCCCACCACTAAGGTAACATGCCCTAACATGGTACTATATTAAGTGGGCCAACACATACTAGTAGGCCTCCAAGAACTGGTCATAAGGTAGGACTAAAGAGATTGCAAAAGTTGACATTGTCACAAGGCTCTTCAACATCACAATCCCCCCAGTCTTACATTATGACCAATTCTTGAAGGCGTACTAGTCTGTGTTAACCCACTCAATATGGTACCCTGTTGGGGTGTACTACTTGAGTGGCAAAAAATAAAAAATCATAGAGATGTGCACCGAGGAGCTTTAAGATCTTATAATCATATTCTCCTATCATAATGCCTTTGACACTACCTTATATAAGAATATGACACTAATGAGGTACCTCGAGGCCAAAGTATTTCTCCAATATGTGGATGTCATGATAGGCTGAATTAAGATGACAATCAGCAGCTCTATCTTGCTATTAGTACCCTAGTGCACTACTTACACATTGAGATACCCCAGGCTGACCACATGTTCAGACCCTATTAATTGCCTATCATTGTCTCCAATGGCCCATACAAGATTAACATTACTACTGACACTAATACTGTATGGGCCCCTGGTAACCAACTACATACACTAACCTTGCAATGATCATATGTCAAATTCTTCTCATCATTTTATTTAATACAATCCTTATTCTAGTGACTGCATATGTCAAAGTATCAACTGCTGATAGTTCTCTTCTAATAGTTGTTAGTATAAGAGACCTCAAACTTGAGCTTCTTTAAATACTTAGCATTGTACTTCTATCCTAAAATTATTTACAAATCTCATCTATGTAAAGAAACTTGTGAACAATTCACCTTACTGTGTCTATTTTGATGAGGATATCTATGTGATATTTGATAAGGTAAAACACAAAAGGATTGGAGGTGCTAGAGAACATGAAGGACTCTACCTCTTGGAAGGACTAAGTCAAACATATCTCACGAAAGCAGATCAACCTTTAGATCCCCTAAGAGACCTCCCCAAAATATGGCTACTCCACTGAAGAATGGTCCATCCTTCCTTCAGCATTATGAAAAACTTTTTCCCTTCCTTATTTCAAAAGGTTTCCTTAGACACTCTTAAGTGCAATGTATGTGAACTCTCCAAACACATTCATACTTCTTTTGAAAACAAGGAGAAAAGAGTGAGATTAATTTCTTCTGCATATATAGTGACATTAAAGGACCCTATCTCAATAATGATCTTGTAGGAAATAAGTGATGTGTCACTTTCATAGATGATTGTACTCGTTGCACAACCGTATTTCTTCCAAAGTAGAAAGTTGATGTATGTGTGCCCTTAAAATAAGTGTTTTGTCACTTTTATAGATGATTGTATTCTTTGCACATGGGTATTTCTTTCTAAAGCAGAAATTTGATGTACGTGAGACCTTAAAACTTTTTCCTATTATGATTAAAAATCAATTTAGCATATACATAAAGAAATTTAGATCTAATAATGATAAGAATCCTCCTACATATGTATTCCACAGCAAAATGGCCTAGTTGAGATGAAAAATTGACATATCTTAGAAGTAACTAGATCAATCTTATTCTAGAGTAATGTCCCAAAAAATTATGGAGTTCAACTATCTTAACAACAACATATCATATCAATCAATTACCCACCCAAACTTTAGAATTTCAAAGCCCTATAGATCTATTGATATTACATTTTGCAAATAATCAAATTAAAACTACATTAGAACCAAGGTATTTGGTTCTCCTTTGTTCATCACAACAATCAGACCAAAGGAAAACTAGACCCACGATCATTTAAATGCATATTTCATGGATATTTAAATAATGAAAGGGTTAAAATGTTATTATCCTCCTCAAAAAAAATTAATCAATAGGTATTATATTTCAAGAAGCAAAATCTTATTTTAAAAAATCTCCATCAAAAGATCATCTTCTCTCCTACAAATCGTAGTAATCATCATTTAGATAATTTGGCAACTTTCTCCTTTGGCAATCCATTTGTTCTCCTTTCATTCAATGAGAAAACTACTTCTAACTCAGATCCACTTCATAAACATCTCAAGTTTGGCAAAATCTACTTTAGGAGAGGAGAAATCCATAACTCTATACCAATTCAAGATTCTGATCAAGCCTTAGATAATATCCAAAATACCTCACATGTACCATCTGTTGACATTGAAATCCTAGACTGCAATCCACTTCCTATTTCCTTGAGGAAATCAAAACGAGAGTGCACAAAAACTTTTGTACCCATCAACCAACTTCTTATCCTATCAAAAGTTTTCCCCATCCTATTAGCCCTTCCTCACTTCCTTAGACAACATTACCATTTCAAAAAATGTTTCAGAAGCTCTATTCAAGAAGTGGAAACAAGTCATGGATAAAGAAATGAGAGCCCTCGAACAAAATCAAACTTAGGATCTGGTGGAATTACCCAAGGATAAGAAGCTAAATTAGTTGTAAATGGGTGTTTACTGTGAAGAATAAATCCAATGGCTTATTGACAGACATAAACTAGACTAGTTGGTAAAGGCTATACATAGGTATATGTTATTACTTACCAGGAAACCTTTGCATTTATGGCAAAAATGAACACAATTAGACTTCTATTATCTTTAGTCACAATTTTCAATTGGGCATACAGCAATATGATGCGAAAAATACTTTCCTACATAGTGATCTCATTGACGAAATTTTGTGACTCTTCCACCAAGATATGAGGATTAGCTATCATCAAATGATGTGTGTAAGTTACAGAAGTCTCTTTATGGACTCAAACAATCACCTTAAGCCTAGTTTGAGAGATTTGCTATGGCAATGAAAAAGCTGAATTATAGCCAAAGTGATGGCAATCACATCATCTTTTTCAAACACTCTCCTCTACAATGAGTTACTATATTAGTTTATGTTGACAATATCATTGTCACAAGAAATGATGAAATAGAAAAATAAAACCTAAGCCAATACTTGGCTAGAGAATTTGATATCAAGACATTGAGCTGGCTCAAATACTTCTTGAGAATTGAAGTGGCTCAGTCTTCTAAAGGTACTTTCATCTCTCGTTACAAGTACCTATCAGATCTATTGAAGGATATTGGAAAATTGGAGTGTAAACTAGCACACCTATTGATCCATATCACAAATTATGCATGGCAAATGAAGAGTTTCTGCCAACTATGAGATGTATCAACGTCTCATTGGTCGACTGATCTATCTGACACATACTTGACAAGATATCTCTTATGCAATAGGCACACTAAGTCAATTTATGCAATAGTCAAAAGAATCTCATCTACATGCAACATATCGAGTAGTACATTACTTGAAAGGCACACCATGTAGAGCAGTTCTCTTTAAATGAAATGGAAAGGTAGAGGCAAAAATGTTTACGAATGCAAACTATGTAGAATCAATGATTAACCAAAGATTGACATGGAAGAGTAAGGAACAAAACATAGTTGCCCATTCAAGTGCTGAAGTTGAATTTAGGGCACTTGCCCAAGGTGTGTACAAGTTACTATGGGTGAAGACTTTACATAAGCTAAAAATTTCTCTAATCAGTCCAATGAAATTTTATTGTGACAACAAGTCGGCAATTAATATTGTACATAATCTGACACAGTATGATTTTAGTAAGGTTGTGGAGATTGATCGTCATTTCATCAAAGAAAAAATGAAAGCAAATTTGATTTACATGTCAGATATCTCTACACATAATCAACTAACAAACATACTAACCCAAGCTATCTCTGGCACAAAACTACAAAAGATTATTCTCAAGCTAGGAATGGATGACATCCACTCACCAACTTGATGGGAGTTTTGATGAGACATAATCTCGAGAATATCTATAAGTGTCTAGAACCTTCCAGGTCTAGTATAAATACTAGACCCCCCCACTATGTAAATAATGTTTTGAATGAGAGAAAAGATTCCTTCAATCTTAACTTTGAATTTTCTCCATGAGCACGAGGGTGGTCATTCCAGTGCACTGGACCCAGTCCGATCTTCAATAGATATATCAAATACATGTATGCTATTAAGGAAAACAAGATTTTTATGATGAATTAGCATTGATAACTTCAAGGATAATCTCACTTTTCATATTTGACAACAATAGCTTGTAAAAGAACAGCAGCAAGTGTTGAGACCAAAAAGCTAACTTTAAAAATAAAAGATCTCTAACAAAAGCAATCAACGACACCTCCAGGAAAAGTTAACATTTATCAGCAGTACATGCTCTGAGGTATGATTCCTCGGAGAACAATATTTTGATATACCTAATGTAAGTACGCAATCAAAAAGCTGACTGCCTTTGAGCAATCCTGATAGAAACAAGCTATACAAATAGAATTAACAGGATAATCCATAAAGCCTCATCCACTAAACTCAGCCACAAAGGAAAATGATAGAAAACATGATCCCTAAGAAAATAGAGATTGTAGATAGGAACAAACCAAGAAAATCATGGAATTTCGGAAAACATGTTCCAGCTCCCCAAAGCCCAAGTCGGACCATGTATCCCATATTTCGAGGCTCAGATGCACCAGTTGCAGAGCAATAAATCACTCGAGCCTCAGGAAGCCTTGCCTGATAGTGTGTTGTAAAATGAATCATTTAATTGAATATTATAAAAAAAGAAACATAAATGCAACGTAACTATAGACATTAACAAAGTTCCAATAGCAACACAAACCTGGATTTCAAGGACGGCTTCACCAGTCCGGGTTGGCTGGCTCCCAGTCTCAGGAATCAGATTTTTTGCTTTGTGACACTATATCAAATTTAAGAACCCAGGATATGAGTCTGAACTCAAAAATTGATAAAAACCCCAGGCAAAAGTAAGGAAACTGCACATGAGACAGAGACTAATGGCTACAGATTAAAAATCAATGGATCACCCAGTACCTCGTCAAATATCAGAAGACCATCATATTCTGAACCACACCACTGTAGAAGTTGCTGCAGTCGAGAACGGCCTTTGTCTGAAGATGCTATCAAGCTACTGTACGTCAGAAAGATCACCCCATCCTTGATGCCAACAGCCTTTGAGTCAAGCTTAGAATAAGGTAGCTTGTTCAGAGCATGTACTGCACGATGGTAAAAAAAATGTGGGGCTAGTGAGATGATTATGATAAACGTTAACAGCATGTCATGCGAAAACAGTGTAAAAATCAAGAAGGCACTAATCTATAATTATTTTGAACATCATGATCTGACTGGTTACTTCAAAACATTATAAAAACAGCCATATTTTTCTTCGAAAGATGAGTGCCATAGTCCATGAATATTAAAAGAAATGGCCTTGATACATCCAGTAGTCTAAGAGTAAAATGCCCCCAAACCACCAACTGCAATTCCAGACATTGAAAATGCCAGCAGAAACTCTATTTAAAATCATAGTCCGTAATTAAATTCTGACAGTCAATTGTCAAAGACAGCAGTTTAATCAGAAAATGAGAATCAAAGTCACTAATTAGAAAAAATAAATAGATGGAATTATGGCTACAAAATTATCTGATATTCATTGTATGGCTCCTTGAATTACTGCTTATCAACAGCATAGATACTATTCACCTTTAAATTTTCCCCCCAAACATTCAGGTGGTCCATGACCACAATTACTTCATTGAAATAACATCTTCATTTATTCTCCTCTTTCTAATTCCCACTGAATTTTGCTGATGAACAAGATACACTTCATCACTAAACCTTCCAGCGGAAGAGAAAGATGACAATAGCAAAACTCAGCAGGCTGTCAGAACACCATGCTGAACTCTAAGTAAGGGTAAGGCTGGGATTGGCCCTTCCTCCACCA
Source organism: Spirodela intermedia (assembly GCA_902729315.2). NCBI lineage: Eukaryota > Viridiplantae > Streptophyta > Magnoliopsida > Alismatales > Araceae > Spirodela > Spirodela intermedia. Next base: position 8,077,953 of record LR746274.1, on the reverse strand, counting down.
TCATTCTCATCGATCACATCTGTCCTCACTTGTTATCTGATATTATTGATAGGCCGTCTTCATCCTCAGCCTCAAATCATCCCATCCAGTCATCAAAATTGTACTGAAAATATCATTAACTCAGGCTCACTGCATAAATTATCATCATAGAACAGAAAACAATCTACAAGAGAGGCCCTTTATGTCACATGAGAAGATCAGATCTTGACAACCCATTATCAAAGGATAAGTTTGTATGGCCATTCCTGCAACGCCCATCATTATCAATCTCCCCGATTTTAGACTCATCTCCTGGCTCTTTTAAGATCCTTGAAAGACACCCTTGAAAAATACCCATTAGGCACCGGCACAAAAAACAGCCTTCTTGAGCAAATCCGCAACCACTTTTGTAGCAAACGTTTTGATAATTTGGACCATACCTACCAACTGCAACTGAACTCAAAAAATGGTCCTCAATACCCAGCTTCAAGAAGAAAAATATTTCTGCTTGATCAATCTCATCTAATATCACTTACCATTGAATTTTTGAGTGCACTCTTAGTTTAGCCCCATCAAAGACAATCCAACAATGTGCATCGTCTGATGGTAGTTTTCTTCCATGTCGCAGCATCTGTTCAACATGTACAGCCAAGGAAAAGAACCAACCATTTACAAAGAAGACAAGCAATCCCTTCGACCCAAGGGATTGACAAGACGTGCAAAACCATACAGTGATCACCTATTGACACTTGAAGGACAGGTGTTGACACACGTATATGTAGAACATTTATGTCTAGAAAAGCTTCATTACCTACACGAGCAATACCAAAATTCATCATCAATAAATAACTTGCAAAAAATAGATATTATTTTACACGGAAGTCAATACCTGACCACAAGCGTCAATAACTATGGACAAGGCTGACCAAGAATCCAAGGAGGTTGTCACCAAAGGTCAAAGTGTTGACTTGCAACAGCAGTTTCGTGCATTTACTCCAATTTTTATTTTAACAAAAGTTGGATAAGCAAAAAGAACTCACTCTCTTGTAATTCGATCTACACAACAAGGACCTTCAGAAATAAATTCCATAAACAGATATAAAAGGGTTTTATCCAATTTCCGTCAAAACTGCATTGTTACAAAGAGATCTGGAGATTTTCCAACAAGAGAACATTTACAGTAGCACTATAGAAGAACAGCTTTTACATTATGTACAGCTGTGAACTATTACTTGAATCAAAGTGATTCTGCCACTTTGATGTTTCTTCATATTGAGATATATTCTACTCATGTATCTCTTACACCATAAATAAACCCCCATTTGCTCAAAGTTTTAAAAATGATAATACTAGCACAAGATTCCAGAAAAATCCCTGCTGTTTCAAAAAAGGGTTTTAGCGTTAAATGCTCTGCTGTAACCCCCAGGGAAAAGATCTCCAAAAACATTTTTAGTGAGTTCCTGGGTAAGTGATACAGAGTTATTTGTTGAATTACAAGAGACAAACCTTCCACAGTTGTCGCACCAACATCATCTAAATCTCTCCGAGCATCAAACTTCAAGTCTGAACCAACTGAGATCCACCTATAAATAATGGAAAAAGAACCAAAATAAATAAACCATATGTAACACCTAGAGCATCTACAACTAACTTTGTTAATATCATTGCCTCCCTGTAAAAGTGAACAGAACTCAGGGCTGTCCCAATTCTATTCACTCTAGGTTAGACTGGATATAGGTTAAAAATATTCAGATCAAGGATGCTTCCATTTCTTCAGCCTCTCCTCGTACCAGATTTACTTTGGCATGATACACAAATTTTACTTCTGCTGCCCAGAACAACAAGTCAAAATGCCACTCTTCACAACGTTAAGGGAGGTATATGGAAGGAAATAGTAACAAACCATAAGAAAACTTCCTTGGACCTCAGGATAAACACAAATTCAAAGATGATCTTCTACTCTCATTGGGGAAAATCAGGTTGTCTCGCTGAACATTAGTTGAGAGGACAGCCCAAAGATGTATACAACCACGGCAGAAAACAAATTAAAGAACTGCCATAGTTTTGCAGTTCTTGCACACCTTTACTTAAAAGGCCAGTAAAAGCAACATACTAGTTCTTAAAGGACTGTAGTACACCTCAATTCCTCTTTACAAAAATGCCGAACAAGGAGTAAATCAGTCAATACAAACCTGGTCCTTAGGCAAGCAAGGCCTTGATGCCTGGAGTTTCGGTTTCATAGTGTTTGATCTTTATGCCACTTTAAAGTTTTTGTTATGAAAATAATACCAAAGATTCATTCCCTAGTATGCCTCATTTGTACAGCAATCAGTAGGACGGTAGCCAAGCTGCACACCACCTCAACATTTTTCCAGTAACGTGGTACCAGGTGATGCATATCTTCCCCTGTTCCTCTCTTCCCCTACTGGAGCCCTCTCCACCCTGACCCGCCCTTCTTATTCCAACCAATTAACCTCTCCCTTTGGCTGTTGCTCTGAAGTCTCTCCCACTACCTCTCATTGAAGGATACACAGGCCGTCTTTCCATCACCATCCTCTTCCTCTCCCCCCAATTCACTCCATTACAAGTACCCAATAGCCCTTGACAGCCTAAGGACCTGAATATTGATAGAGGAGGGCTTGAAGAACACAATGTACCCAGGTTGTGAGATAAGAAATTTTATCTCTTTTTTCATGAAATTATTCAGCATTAAGAATCTATACTAGAGGAATGTTGCAGATGTTTAGATACAGAATGGCATGATGGAATAGGAAAATCCTAGCATTAGTTTTTATTTCTCCTCCTTAAGTATTCTGAGGACCATTGCAATTAGGCTAGGAACAATACAAGGAAGATTATTCTAACATGGGATTGGATATAGGAATAGAGATTGGCAAGCCATTATTGGGGGAAGAATGTAAAAACACAAGGAGTAAGGGGATCAAGCATCATCAATATCATGCACTTTTATATGGCATTGTCAGGTGAGTCGTTGAGAAAGCAAGAAACAGAAGAATGAAAACATGGTCGGGTAAGAATCAGGAATTGTTCAAACAGAAGTATTTAGGATACCAAGATTACAGATGGAAAGTTTGCTACTGCAAGTACGTCTCAAGAGTGTGTGGTGGGAGATGGTGATCCTTGGCACAGATATTAGTCTAGCCAATAGACAGAGGGCCTTATTTCGGAAAGATATGTGATGGAGTACCTTAGCATTTGATGGGCGATTCTATTATTTTTTTATTGACCCCATGAAGCTTTAGGGCTCTCTAAGTTAGTGGTCTTGTCACATATTAGCCTAGCCTTAAGCACGTAAGTCACATAGTTTTGAGAAACTTCTACCAGTGAACAAACTGTCTTGGTTACCAACTGTTTCTGTCTTTGCTATCACTTCTTTAGTCTTCTCCATCTCACCTTTTGAATGTCCCTGACAACTGGATACGGTTAATGGTGATACATGATGTCCCACCATCAAACAATTCGAAACTCTCATCCTGCCTTTACTATCTGCCTAGAAACAAGAACCAACACCTACCGTGTAGAAGTCTGACAAGTGTATGTAGCCTTCACTGACTGCAAAGTAATATAAAGAGCGAAGGAAATGAATGCCAGAAAACTTAAATGGAAGACTTACAATGCTTTATGCCTTTCATGTTGCCAATTCTCCCATATCAAACCAGCAATTGTTCGTCCTTTACCCACTCCAGCACCGTCACCAATAAAGAAAGCTGCTCGAGAACCATTTGGAAGATGATGAAGGTGCCTCTGCCAATTCAGATAACAAACAATTACTTCCGCTCCAATCATTAAACCAGTGAAACGAAGTAAGTAACCATATTCAGAGGATTAAATTGAATATATGAAACCTGGCAAGCATAAACAGTGGTCTCAATCTGAAAGGATGACAGTGTTTTGGAAATTTCCAGCTCCTTAGCAATTTTAAGATCATAAGTAGGTTCTGGAGGCTGAACAGCTGACAAAGAAGATGTTTCCACAATAGGATCCGGATGGGGATCACCCATAGAGAGCTTTGCAGGACGCTATAAACAGAAGAGACAAAACACATCAAAAGTCCAGGCATGACTACTTTTAAAGGAGATACACAAACACGAGCAAACACAACACTTTGATGAAAGACTTATAAATGATCAAATAATAAAACTATAGCCTATAGGTGCTTACATAGTCCATAAATGTGTCTGCAACCGGGCCACCTTCATCTTCTTCTCGTTCAACATCCACTGCCACCTGAAATGAATGAAATCATAAAAAAAAACGAGGAAGCAAATTATACACTGCACAGGTTTTCTAAACACAAGAGAATCTACTAAAATAAAATGTCTTTGAGAAAGCAAAAACGAAAATGTCAGAAATTTCACATCCGAACCTTGACCTTCACACTTTATTAACAGCTCAATATTCTGGTCACCAAATATGAGGACATTTCCCCGCTTCCGTTTGCTAGTCTGAGCTACCCAAACAGCACTGAACAGTCTTCTAAGCTACAGATAAAGAGGACCACTGTTGCACCACGTCAATGGACCTACTGTCCATTTCCAGTCATTCTCTGGTTTGTAATGCTTCAATTTGATATCAGATGAAGAATTTATTTGACGTCAATTTTTGTGTCATCCTACAAATATTTACATAACAGCGACTTACGGGCATCCAAGGAAGTAGCCGAGTGTGAAACACCACTCTCATTCCATCTCCTTGAAAGTAAATTTCGCGTTTCCGACAAATGTTGAGCAAACACAAAGAAAAAGCCATGAAGAAGAACACGGATGGCAATGGGACCCGCATACCTCATTGACCTCCTCGAGAGATTCCAGGGGGAGCATCCCCGGTGTGAGGGGGAAGGGAACGGGCGCCGAAGAGAAGTACTGGTGGAGCTTGGTGAGATCAACAGCGAGGTCTACTCCGCACTGCGGGCAGTTGAAGCGGGACAGGCCGTGCGGAACATTGAGTATGGCTTTGCACCGAGCGCAGGGGAGTTGGATCTTCGTCGGATCGATGCCCTGCGCTTGGGGAGGGCCCCGACGACCAGCGCTGGCGGCCATCAGCTCCGGCGGCAGCATCTGCGGCAGCTGGCACTTGGGGCAACTGAACTCCGTCATCCCTGGCGCCACTGTCAGAATCCAGTGGCAACCCGCGCACCGGACCTGCCAGCTTCCCGGCGGCATGGGAGGAGCCTGCGGCACCGAAGGCTGCACCATCTTCCCCCCCTCCCCTCCTCCTCCCCCCTCTTTCTCTCCCCACCAGACGGCTACAGAGGAGAGAGGAAGCCTCCCCGGACCAGCAGTTTCCCGCTGGGATCCGGCGGAGCGAGTAAAGAGGGAGGGAATTTGCAGAGGGTTGTCGTCCGACTGTGTCAGTAATCGTACGCGTGGCAGATTCTCATTGGTCTCAGAGAAGACATTTTGGCGCCCTTAAAATTTAATTTTCTCACTAAAATAATTTGAGAAGTTTCTGAGGTATCCCTAAGTTTGAATTTGTACTATCCTCCTCAAGGCCAATTAATAACATTGCTACTTACTATAATTAATCTATAATGACCTAAGTTTGAACCTTATATTTTAAATAAAAAATGTACGAAATGAAAACTTGGCTGATTCTGAATAGTCCCAAGCACAATATATTTTAGTACCCTTAAAAAAGAACATTATTGATGATAAAATAGTTGATTATTAAATTTAGATTATTTTTGACGAGGACTAATACTTATATGATGACATTATGTGTGATTATTTACTTAATTAAATATCAATATAGAGATAATTGAAAATAATATTATTAAATATCTAACTATGGATTTATTAAATGCCTTCATTACCGATTGTGTTGAATTCATTTATTTAGATGATTTCGTGTGAATTTATTATTTGGTATATTGTTGTGAAAATTATCAATATTTATAAAATATTCTATAGTGAGAAAATTATCAATGATAATATATGAAATAAAATATAACTATGAAATCTTAGTCAAGTTATTAAGCACCCATTATGTTACATCATGACCTTTGAAGAATTTTGATATCAAAGTAATGGTTGAATTCAAACTATTGGTATTGCTATCTAGGTCTTTTTGAATATTAATGAATATATTTCAATTTTTTAAAATAAATTTATTAATCATTGAGGCTATGGTTATAAATATTTAGATCCATATTTAGATCTATATTTAGACCCCATGATTATAAAACATAGTTGAGGTGACTTAAACAAGCTTTGATGGGTAAGTCACCATTTTATCTAGACACATTATCAATTATTTTTTAACATTATCACATCCTTATTAAACATAACCAGACATATATACTTCAAATATAGAGATTTACTTTAATATAATTGTCCACTAATTTTAAAGAAGAATATCTAAATCATTAAAGGACATACAATATATATTCTCCAGGCATTCTAATGGCTAACTATTTTTAGTAAAATAGATGGTAGGAGATGGAAGAAAACAAAGAAAGTTTTTTATTTTGATTTATCTTTTAATGCAATATCTTTCAGATGCTTGATTAGACATGAGCAATTACTTCTAACCCCTTGACAATCTCAAGAACATTATTGACATTTTTTTAATAAAAGATATGGGAGAATTCATTAACTAATTTTTTAAAATAAAAATAAGTCAATTAATCTTTTTCAAGAGATCATCAATCATCCTTAACCAAGTCAAAGCAACAATACCTTCTATATTTAACCTTTTTTCTTCTGAGAAAAGGACAATAAGAATCAAGTTTAAATCATTATCCTCTTCATCAAGTTTCCACATAGTTCTCAAGTCAACACTATTTTCCAAAAATAATAAATGGTAAAATTATCCATATTCTTTGTAGGATAAATTTATGATTAAGCATTAAACCAATCTCTAAAGTGAGTTAATCTATTAATTATATTTTGACCACTTAAAGTTGTAAATTTAGAAGAGAATTTTAGAATTAAAATTTTAAGGAGTTGAACCCAATAATCAACAAATATAATCATAATGTGATCATAATAAGTAAGTTTGAACCTTGTACAATCCTCTTCAAGGGCAGCCCATGACATTGCTACTTGGATAATATCTGCAATGACCTAAAGTTCTTACCTAAATTAATGGAGAATCCCATTAATTTGGACCAATCTCACATGAGTTGTTTAGCAAACTAGACGTAGGTCCATCAAAGTTCTTACAAATATCTCATATATCATACTTAAATCTGAATCATATGAAATAAAATACCTTTTAGCGGAAATATATTATAATTTGGAATTTCTGCAGATTTTATGCTTTTTATGCCCGCAAAATCTAGTCTTCTTAGAGCAGAAAAGGAAAATGTTTAATACATAAAATAATGTAAAAATAGGGAAAATGAAATATTTTTTATAGCTATCACTCAATTTAATTCTTTAATTGCTCATTTATCATGGTCTCTTAAAATGGTACTAAATGTCCAGTACGAGGGAGAGAGAGAAAGAGAGGGATCCAAGCGGGCCCCACCCCTGGTCTATATATATACATATGTTTAATTTTTTATTTATCGAAGGAGTGGTTCTTTTCAAACCGCCGTTTCCCGCCACAAGAAGCTCCGGCCACATCCGCGCCAGTCAGTTGGGCTCGTCACCCTCGCAGTCTTCCTCTCGCACCGATCGCCGCCCTCCATTGATCCCTTTCCCCGCTTCTCCTCCTCCTCCTCCTCTTCCTCCCCCACCCTAAAAATGGCCGTGAGGCGGCACCTCGATTGCCTCCCTGACCTCCCCAAACTTAGCAAGCTGCCAACGGAGCAGATCAATCAGCGGCGGCGATGGCGCGGCGGTGATCGGTGGCTCGTCCACCATCGTCGTCTTCAAATTTCGCGGGTGTTGATGGCTTTGATGGACTGAACGGATCCGGCTTGTTGCAGGAAGAAGGATAATGGCTTCTTCTGTGGCGAGGATGCCGATGGAGCACGGCAACTGGGGGGAGGGGGGAACTGCAGCCTCTTTCCGCAGAGAACTGAAGGAGATCGTGAAGGATCGAGTCTCCCGGGCCTGCGTCGTCTTCTCCTGTGGCGGGAGCAGGAGAGGTTTCTGCGAGGAATCCGACGGCGTCCAGCATTCTCCCCCGGCTTCCCCCTGCTCGACCTGCTCCGATGCTTCGTCTGTCGCGATAGAAACTTTGGGCTCTTTGTCCGCCTGCTCCAGGGGAAGGCGAAATTCTCGTGTCCTCGACCGCTGGGCCGGACCTCAGGCGCGGGAGCCATTCGCGACCGTGAATCGGAAGACTCACGAGGCCGAGCGCTCCGCGTCCTCTTGGACTGCTGAGTCCGTCTCCTCCCGTACTGCCGCCTTCCTTCATCGTGACGGGTCTCCTGTGACGGGATCGCCGACGTCGGGGACCTCCTCTGGCGATCGAGCTGTGTTAGATGATCTCCCGTCCAACGTTCGGGCTTCGTCGCTCATTCAGATGTGGAGGGAGCTTGAGGCTGATGCCGGGCAAGTTCATAGTCCCCCATCTGGGGGCGTAAGCCGCGGAGAGAATTTGGTGCCACTAAGCAAGGGGGACTTTTCTTCTGGTGAGGAATCCTGCGGGAGAACAGAGGCTTGCGACGGTTCCAAATGGGAGCCAGAGCATATAGGTCCAAACAAGTCCAGTGGTGGGTCAAGCGATGGTGCGAAGGAACTTTCATTAGACATTGTAAAGACGCATAGCTCAGAGTTTGAGATCCGGAATTACCCTGCAAATTGTTGCGAAAATAAAGAATATCTTGCTCATGAAGAGTTTGCTGATGGTGCATTCCTCAGAGGGACTATTCACCATTTCATGGGCTGGAAAAAGATTGACAACTTACTTGCACGGATGAGACAGGAGCGCCAATCGGAGCTCAATAAGTTAAAGCTGAACTATCATGTGTCAAGGTTCTCTCATCGAAGTTGGATTCAGGTGATTTCTTTCTTCTTCGGCGTCGAGACGTTGAAATATATCTTTTTGTCACGTGCCATATAAAAATGCTAGGACAAAAAACTTGAAGCAGGACTTCAAGAAGTTTCAAACCAGTAGGTGAAAAGGGCCTAAGACAATAAATTTCTGTTTTACAATTGAGTCTCGAACCTTCGTCCCTTTTATCGCTGGCACCAACCTCCAGTTCTGCACACCAGTCCCATTCCTGGGTCCTTTGTCTTATTATCTTCTCATCCTGCTTCACGTTTTGTGTTGTCATGCTGTCGAACAGATTTCTGTCTATCACATGGTCACGACATAAAACAAGCTAAAGATTTGTGTAAGGTCCCAGACGAGTCTCTTCATTTGAAGTGGTTTCCGTTTTAAGTTCGTTCTAAGCTAATCTCTGCCTACCAGACTTACTCTCACACACAGCACATCGCTTGACTCACTCTATCCCAGTCCATGCGATGTAAGTCACCCTTATTTTCAAATATGACTGAGAAAAAAATTGTCCGCGGGAAAATCCTGAACATGTAGAGAATTTCATGGGAGCATCAAGTCCTTGAATGATGTCGTGCTGAGGGAGGGTTCCCTACCTACAGGAAAAATGAAATAAATGTTATTTTTGGAGGAAAAGACTAATATTAAATGCTCATTATTTATAGAGTACTGATGTGATAAAGACAAATCAGGAATTAACTACTCTGACAAATTTTGACTTTTTTCTCCTTGAAAAATGGCATGCGTTCGTTTTGTATGTCAGTTTATTTGGAGGAACTGAGCTATCGACTGGGTTATTTTGTCATAGATTGGATGCACTGGTTTTTCTCTTTTTCTGGTATCAAGGTTGAATGTTCTTCCTATATCTAGCATTAAAAATAATCCACATCTCTGATTAAGGAAGATGACTCGTGATAGAGGAGAGGATGTATGTAAATACTTGGAACTTGATATGTAAGGAGCTGTATTTCTATTTGGTTATTTTATCATCCCTTCAGGATTATAAAACCAGTAAATTGGATGCCTTTTTATTTCATGACTGATTTTACACTGAACCTTAAATATATAAACCAGTAACAAATTCACAACCTATTTTGGCCTCAGTTTCTCTTCAGAAATCCTTTCGTAGCTTTTTTATGCTTAGTTTGTAGCTTGTCTTAGCTTGTTGTAATAAAGTATTATTTTGAAAAATGAAAGGCCTGTTCTCTGGTTGATAGCATAATTTTCACAACTACATTCACTTGTCATTTTTATCCTTGAAAACATTTTACTACCTTTAAATGACACTGAAGTGTCCTAGTAACACCGAAGTATGGGGGTTGGATTCGATGGAGATTCGTCTCCACTTCTGAAACATACATTTTTCCCATAGGATTTAATGTTCAAACGTCAGAAGAATTATCAGTTTCTCATGCTTTTTCAGTCGACCAGTCAGAAAATGACACTTTTACTTTCTCCTCACAGGCCTTGCTTAGATTCAGGCACGCAGACAGATTATTGAGAATCGCACATCAACAGTTTCGTGATTCAACTGACCTTGAACTAGATAGTTTGCGGCAACGGGGATCTACAATCTGGTTTTTGAGGTACTATCCATAGTCATTTGATATGCTTGGGTGAAAATACTTTATTTAATTAAAACCTGGGAAGGAGTCCAATCAAGAAGTTCATTTTTGACAGATTTTTTTCTTTGCATGCTAAAATAAAGGTGAGAAGGTCACTGTGCTGGGTTACAAATCATGTACCTTTTACTTTTTTGTGCCGCACATAGTTACATTTTTTCATGTACACCACCTTGTATCCAGTTGTGAGCTGTGCTAGTCTCAATAAGAATAATGAATGAGATTATTCTTTAATGATGATGAAATTCTAGATTTCAGTGAGTATCGTGATTTGTGTGGAGAATCCTCCAAATATGAAATTATGAACAAGTGGAGTGATCTAAGAGTTCGCCATGCTGTGAACCTTGAGATATGATTATTCTATAATTTTCTTCGTATAATTCAAATGTAGGTGAACTTTGTGAAAGATTAGCGGTAGAAATTTACAGTTCACTTGCACAGTAGAAGGAACAATTGCGTTCAAGTTTAGGGAACACTATAATTGTTGTATTTTTAAGAACGTTTTGGTTACAATTGATCTGATGCTATACTCAAATTAGGGAAAAATTTAGCCCCAGAAACCAGCATACTATCAACGCTGATCAAGTTGTGGGGGGCAGCGATGTCCCTATCATTCTACGAGGCAAGTCCTCACATATGGGTGATAAATCTACAATAGCAAGCAAAGGGGATCAGGAGGCAACGGCCACAAGGGACTTCAAATCCATGTTAAAAAAAGAGAATACGCCGCACTCCACAGGTGAGGGGCCCCAGGAAAATATTCAGAGTTCGGCTTTGTCACAACAGAAAGGCATCTTGGAGATCACCAATATTAGCTGTGAACGGGCAACTGATTCGTCAAACCTGGACAATGAGGTTGAACATTTGGCAACGGAAAATTTTGAACATGCTAGTCTGAACTCTGTGGATGGTTGTGATGGAACGTGGACATCTGATGGTTCTCAGGGGAAGATTGAATGGCAATGTCAGGGGCGCTCAGTAAGCCCTCACTTGAACAAAAGTTATCCTGAGACTACAGAGATACATGAACTTCTTCTAAGGTATTTTATAAAAAATTATCCTTCTTCGATTTTTGTTCTCTTTTTTTATATCATCGATTTTTTTTTTTTGAAGAAAGTACATTCAAGTTGAAAGTTCACGTGTGAAGAAACTCTGTTTATTTTAGTATAAGCACCATAGAAAAGAGATTTGCATGACTTTTTAACACATGTACGCCCATGTAGCAGTCTAATGGTTTATGTTTATCCTTCACAAGTATGTGTTTTTCGTATACCACCAGTATATCAGCTGAAGGTACGTTCTTATTTGTTCTATCTGCAGAAAACCTGTCTCCACTTCCCTTACCAGCAACTTCCGGAAGACGATGGATAGGTTGGTTTTGTCTCTTCTACAAAAGCAGCAATCCATGTGTCAAGCCTACGAAGATGAGGAATTGCTGCCTTCCCAAAGAATTAATGGCGAATCTATCGATGCAGACGAAGTCACATCTTCGTTGTCAATAATGCCTTTATCGTTTCAGAAGTTTCACCGTCCAGAGGACCATCAAGAGTCTTGTATCACATCTCAGCCATCTCATCAATTTCATGTATGTTTAAGGCGATACCATTTATTGTATCATTTTGATATTTATGTTCTTGGACCATTAATAAGACCATAACTCCTGTTCGTACAGGACCCAATGTTGCGATCATGTCAGGATGTGGAACTCATACATGATCTGAGGAGTGATGTGGCAGAAATTCACCAAGAAATAGTTGAGTTGCGTATACTTTTAAAGAATTGCGTTGATGAGCATTCAAAATTGAAAAGTTTGATTAGGGACGAAGTTTCTTCTATGTGTTTGAGTTCAGGTGAGGAAGAACTTCCTGATTTATGTATAACTTACTGGAAGCATGTGGTTTCGCATCTCATTTTTCATCCATAAAGTTTAAAAATTGAGGCACATAATGGCTGATATAATTGATACTGATTGTATCCAGGATTTTTTTTCCTGAAACTGATTCAAAAAATCTTTTTTATTATCCTGAAAAGAAGATGATAATTCTTAATGCGAAGAATTAAAATTTATCCCTTAAGACCTAATATGATGATTTTAAGGGATATATTTTAAAATGCACTGATCATGATTTATCTCTTTCATTAGTTTTTATTTTCTTGGGAATTGTTTTTGTTGTTCGTTAAACATGACCTGTTTTAGTCATAGTTCTGGTTTTGGAGTCGGGAATGAGTGAAACAGGAGCTGAAAGAGGAGCTTGGAACCCCACAAAAGCTGTCATCTGAGTTGGAATGGGTTGTGAACAAATTTAACTTCAGGTGTCTGCATGCTGACACTAATACATATTATATGCTGCACACTTAATTTTCAGTAAATATTTTTATTAGTATATATTAGTCACCAAATATTCTCCTTTTTTTCTTTTAAAAATATTCTATTTAAGTTTTCCTCATGACATATTTATGAAAATCTTCCGGGGTTTTATAAATGACATTATATGGTTTAGCTTCCAAGGTGACGTTCTTGTTTAAAATTTATAGATCAACTTAGAATGGTAATCTCAATCAGTGAGTGAATGGTGAACAGTTTCTATTTTTAGCTTAGCATCTGTGAAGAAGATAACGAAATACGACACTGTGAATTATGCTATCGAAATCCATGACCAAATGTGTTGTTCTTCTTGTCAAGTTTTTCTTATTCTTTTTATTTCTATTTTATTTTTTTGCAAAAAAGAAGAAAAAAGTCTTCTCAGAGAGAGACCATGACGTTGTTGTCACCTCTTATTCTTCAGCCTGAAACAACCTTAAGCCCCTCAAGTCAAGTTAACATATAAACTCTTCGGCTTGAGTGTCCCACTTTGGCTGTGCATTTTTTTCTCCATTTTTTTATTTTAAAATTTATTCACACCTTATTCTAGGGATATATTGCAGATATTATCTATACTTGCTATCACATATTCGAATAATTACGATGGCAAAAAATGCATGAAAGTGAAGAATAACCATCTCCCATGTTTCCTCTTTCTGAAGAGCGGCTCTTGCAAAGTTTGGTCAATTTAATGATCATAAATGCATGAACTTGTAGAATAATCACCATTCCATTGGGTTTCTAACAAAAAAATTCTGATTTTGTGGTTGTAGTTGGGATCTCCATGGCACTCCAGGCTTCCAGATGGGCACCGGCAAAGAGGGGTCATTGCTGTATTTGCCACCAAGTGCCAATCGACACTCTTCTTTACAGGTATGAGCTTCTTCTGATGGATGAACAAAGTCCTACTTTTCACGTTGATGATCTGCTGTTCAGTTGACTTCTTGCATCCTTGTCAACCAAATAAAATATATATTATACAAAAATCCTTTATTATTCCACATAATCTTGTCAATACAGAAAGGTGCCTGGTTTGGATAAATGTTTCATTTTATTTATTTTCTCGACAAGCTTTTGACATAGATGATCTTCTGTTCAGTTCATTTCTTGCAAGCAAATAAAATATATGTTATACGAAAATATTTAATTTTTCCACATTATAATGTCGATACAGAAAGGTACCTAGTTTGGGTAAATGTTTCATATTATTTGCTCCCACCGGCTATCAACATCAATCTTCATCATTCTCACTCATTATTCTAAAAATTAATCAAACTAAGGGCTGAGATGCTTTGATTCCATCTTTGGTGATATCTTCTTCCTCTTCGTCTTTTCTTGCTTCTTCATGGCCTTGGCCTTGTGTTGCACCATCCCATCACATTTCTTCTTTTTTTTCTCTCTTCTTTGACCGTCATCAGCTTTCAAATCACCTTCTCCATTCATTCCATTGCCCAGATGAACTGATCCACACAAAAATTTAACTTATTCCCTTCCATTTTTATTTTTCTGGGCCAAACCAGACGATCTGATCCTGTGTACTTTGCACGGATCTTACTCCTTGAGCTCTAATTCCTCAGTCCTGATCTTTAAGCCCATATCTCTCTAATACTATAGTTCTCTCTAGATCTTTTTCCCCTTAAAAAGGACTAATCCCTCTCTCTCTCTCTCTCTTTCGCTCTCTTCCGATTTTCAGGTGTGGGCACATGTGTTCATGCTACCGCTGTGCACAAGAGCTGCGATGGGGCGCGGGAATATGCCCAGTCTGCAGCGCTCCGATCGATGATATCGTCAAGACATTCCTTGAGGCAAATTCTTCCTAATTAGGGAACCACTCTTGTTATGAAGTAAATGCAACGCTTTTATATGCACATTTCCTTGTGAAATTTCCCAATTTTGGCTCTGGATCTGCTGAACTTCTTCACTCCTGTCCAGGGAGGAGACGCTGAATGATTGCGGATCAGATCCCGGCCCGCCTCATGGAAATCGAGCCAGAAATGTTAGATATTTTCAGGTGATTTTTCCATGGTTGTTCCATTTTTGGAATAATTACGGCATTCCATGAAGATCATGACTGCTTTAGGCCTGTTGATATTCAGTCTGAATCTTCCATAGCCCTTCATCTTCATGAAGCGGCTCACCCGAATTGACTTCTTGGTCCTCTTATAAGCTGATGATCAGAGGTCCGTTCTGTGTGATAGCTAGAGAGCTGGTATGTAACTTGATATCAGATCTTTTCTTCCTCCATTAAGTTCGTGGGATGTTTGGTCAACCGTTGAACTGGACTCAGAAATGTCAAAGTTCTTGTGGAGATCTTTTTTTTTCCTAAATTTAATCCATTCTTGGAATATTTTCTTAATCTTCTTGGATTGTTTCCAGAATTTTCATAATTTATTGAGTACCTCACCCAAGCTTGGTTTCTTGATCTCCTTGCTAGATGATATGATTAGTGAAATGCTGGATAAGGGTGGACTTTTCTCTGATGAAGAATATTTTATCAGATGAAAAGTTATTCTAGAATATTTGATCGTGATTATTGCCGTCTGATGTAATGATTAACATATATTAATGGCAATTACTGCTATCCGATGTTAATTAGCCAATATTTTCTTGAAGTTTTTTGTCGTTTGATCCCATCATGTGTCCATATTAAATGGGTGATTAAGTTTCTTTGATACTATAATTAGCTAATTATTGATGATGGTCATTCTTGTCTGATGTATTGATTAGTGAGTTGTTGACTTTTTGTTGACGGCTTTTGGTCAACCCTACGTTACATCAAGGAAAATAACAAGATGCCTTGACCCACAGATGATTGATTGTTTGACAAGAGGGAAAAGGGGAGAGGGACTATGAATGTTTTGAAAATCAGGGTTTAGGGATGGTTAGGTCTTTCTCATTGACTATTAGGAAGAGGTTATTAGGTGGGAGGCTCTTCTTCCTGCAGCTCTCATTGACTTCGAGGAAAGTCAAATCTAGCTTCGAATGGGCTCGCAAAGTGTGATTGCTATGGGCTGACTTATGGGCCTGCCCTGCCTCATGGATTCCCAAGCCGGCCAAATGGTCTGACCTTGTTCAGCCGTGTGAATAGTTTCTTATTTATTTAATTCCTTGAGTTGAAAAACACAGGAAAAAACAAGGTGTGATTACTTTTTTGGGAAAGAGGGGAATCTGAATTTTAAGTGCCCAGCTAGGAGAGAGAGAGAGAGAGAGAGAGAGAGAGAGAGGGCTCGGAGTATGAATGGTTTGACCGCGTCGACGCTGGCGGTCGTAGGGATGACGACACGGGCGTGCCGGGGGGGAGGAGCGCGTAGGACCGGAGGGGGCTCTTGTTTGTTTGATAGGGTGGGTGTTTACCCCTCTCTCTCCTCCCTCTCTCTCTATGCAGAGGAGAGAGAAAGAAAGGAGAAGTGTCATGAAGTTCACATGAGCCTGGAGGGGACGTCCATCCTCCAGATGCGTTGCATTGTTACTCATCCTTGTCCTGTGCTCTGGATGGGTTCTCCAGTTTATAGATATATAGAGAGAGAGGGTTTGGCCAAAGATACAAGGTGAGTAGACAGGGAGAGAGGGAGAGAGAGAGAGAGAGAGAGAGAGAGAGAATTTGGGGTAGAAAGAGAACAACCAAGAAAGGTTGGTATAGAGGGTAGAGAAAGAGACGAGAGAGAATTTGGGCAAGAAGGAAAACAGCCGAGAGGAGTTGGTATAGAGAGAGATTAGATTATAAAGAAGACGACAACCGGGGGGTATGATTGATTTAGAGAGGAGGAGAGAGAGAGAGTGAGTCAAATCTCTTGTAGAGAGGGAGGGAAAGTCCGGGTAAGAAGCAGAAACAACCGAGTAGAGAGGGAGACATCGAAGAAGAGTTCTCGAGGAAGAAGGTCAACCCCAAGAAACGTTGGTTCAGAGGCATTGAGAGATAGATAAATGGATCCTGTTGTCTGGGAAGAGAGAGAGAGAGAGAGAGAGAGAGAGAGAGAGAGATGGGACGTTATCTGGTTAACAAGGTAAACCCCAAGAAAGGTTGGCCTGGAGAAAGATATGGATAGAAAGAGAAAGACATATATATATATATATATATATATATATGAACACATACATAAATGGGTAGAGAGAGAGAGGAGCGGATTTGGTTCACCAAACAGCTTAAACAGGGTCATCCTTCTGTCTCTCTCTCTAATCCGCTTCGGACAGAGCCGCTGCCCTCATTAAAGAAAGAAAGGGAAACAATCATCACCCAAGATCAACTCCACCAAGAGGAAACCACCCGCACCCATCCTGCATATTATAATTACCCCAGAACCCTCTCACATGAAACTATTGCAAATACACTCCGCCTTGAAATATGCAAATATTAATTGCGAATATTCTATGGTTCTTGGTCCACCATACCCACATTCTCGAGCATTATAAGTTAGAGCCCTGTGACCGGGGCTTTCTCCATTTGGAAACCAAATTCATCTCTCTATCTCTATCTCTCTCTATCAAAGATTTATTTATTTATTTCAGAATGCCTTTATTTGAAATAATTAATATTTTTGAAAAAAATTAATTATATTTATAACTTGGTTCAATAATGTGCTTAGTGTCGGCTAGTTCTTGAGGTGGATGATCTAATTATATTTTCCCTTATAGGTTAATATTTTTGAGAAATTTTACTTTGGAATAAAATATATTACCAACTAGATTTATTCATAAAATATATATTTAATTATTTTTAATAATTAATAGTTTGTGAAAAAAAATATATTTATAACTTGGTTCAATAATGTGCTTGCTGTCTTCAGGTTCTTGAGGTGGATTTTTTATTATGGTCCCTTATAATTTAATAATTTTGAGAAATACAAATATATCACTAAATAGAAAATATTGAGAAGATATATTTATAATTATTCGGAATAACTGATAATATGTCTCCAAAATTAATTATATTTATAATTTGATTCAATAATGTGCTCAATGTCTACTAGTTCTTGAGGTAGATTTTTTAATTATGGTTCGTTATAATTTTAATATTTTTGACATGGGAATAAAAGTATATTACTAAATATAAATATTAATAAGGTATATTTTTAAATTAAAGACCTGACCTGAATTAAGGATATAAGGAGATTAAGCAATAGGAAGGAGAAGCAGAAAAACGACAAAAAAGTGGTGAGTGCACCCGTGGGCGGGGGGCTCTGCGTCATCGGCAAAGAGGTTCCATGGCGATCCGACGTGGCTAGCTGATCCAGGTCATCTGGTTCGTTCGTTTACTTCCGCTGACCGTCGGTGACTCTGACGCGTCTAATCTGCAGGTTTGTCTTATCCGTCGGTACCATCCCGGGTATATTGACTTCGTGAGGCCCAGTGGGGCCCATTTGTAGGCCACTTCTGCTCATTACTCTCTCCTCTTTCTCTCTCCTTCCTCTCTCTCTCTCCTCTCTCTACTCTATACTCTCTGCTCTGCTCTCTCTCTCTACTCTACACTCTCTCCGTGTGTGTACGTAGGGATGGCGCGTCAGTGGATCGAGGGCCATTTATTGGGGGATCTCTCTACCTTCCGTTTCTCTCTCTACATGGGGGATTAAGGTCACCGGTAAGGGCTGGTGCGTCGCTGTTCAACAAAACCTCTATGGAAAGGGTGGGGGAAGGGATGGGGTCACCGGGCCTACCGAAACGAAGAGGGGTGTAGTTGATTAGGGGGCTACACTCACCTCCCCCCATTAGCCGATATTAGGTGGTGATTCAACCGCCTGTTCACTAAACAATGCTCTAAAAAGACGGTGTTGTCCCTCCCTCTGGTGTCCTCCGGCAAGGGAGAGAGAGTTAGAGAGAGAGAGAGATAGAGAGAGAGAGGTGGGGGAGATGGTGAGGATGTAGTGTGATCTTTCGGCTCTCTCTCTCTCTCTCTCTCTCGCTCGCTCGCTACAAACACCCGCAGACGAGGGAGGGAAGGTGGTGGGTGAGCGAGCGGGAGGGGGACTGAGGATACTTCTGTTTTTCTCTCTTCTAATCTCTCTTGTTTCTAGAGGGAGAGAGAAGGGGAGAGGAAGACCAGGTCCTACGTCCTCTCTTCTCTCTCCTCACTTCTCTAATGCCTCTAGAGAGAGAGAGAGAGAGAGAGAATGTTGTGTCTGTTGGCATCAACGTCCTCATTTCTCTCTTCTCAGCTGCATGTATATTTAGCGGGCGAGAGAGAGAGAGAGAGAGTGGTGGCTGTTAGCTCCTACGTCCTTTCTCTCTTCTCTACTGCGTATAGAGAGAGAGAGAGAAGGGGTGAGAGAGAGAGCGCCAAGGTGGTGACTGTAAACTCGTATATCATTCTCCCTCCCCCGCTTTTCCCCTCTCCACCACTAATTGAGAGAGAGAGAGAGAGAGAGAGAGAGAGAGAGAGGGAAGGAGAGGACTTCCTCTCCCCATTGGCGTCAATTTACGAGGAATCCACCCCACCGACGGGCGGAGGGGTGGTCATTACTCCGCCGCCGTCGCCATTGGGAAGACCCCCCCTGCTACGCATGCATGCATGCAACCCCCCCGCTCTCTCTCCCACCTGAAGCTCCCCACCTTCTCTCCACCTCAGAAAGAGAGAGAAAGAGAAACAGGAAGAGGAAGAAGAAGCAGCAGCAGCAGCAGCAGAAGAAGAAGAAGAGGAAGAAGAAGAAGGACCCCCCTCCCGCCGCCGCCATGGGGAGAAGGAGAGACGAGGGGAACGCCTCTCTCTCACTTCTCTCTCTCCTCTTCTCTGCCTTCCTCCTCTCCGGCGCCGGCGGCGACTCCGGTCCCGATTATCTCTCCCTGCTCCTCGAGGTGAAGAGCTCCTTCTCCGAGGACCCCTTCGGCATCCTCTCCGGCTGGTCCTCCGGCGACCCTTCCTTCTGCCTTTGGACGGGCATCACCTGCGGCGGCGGCGGCGGCGCCGTCGTCGTCTCCCTCAACCTCTCCTCTTCCTCCCTCGCCGGCCCAATCCCCCCCTCCATAGGCCGCTTCACCGGACTGGTCTCCCTCGACCTCTCCGGCAACCGCCTCTCCGGTGGAATCCCGCCGGAGCTCGCCGCCCTCTCCGCCACCCTATCCGTCCTCCTCCTCTTCTCCAACGACCTCTCCGGCGCCATCCCCAACTGGTTCGGTTCTCTCTCCTCTCTTCAAGTTCTTCGTCTTGGGGACAACCCCAAGCTTTCGGGGCCCATTCCTGAATCTTTGGGGGACCTGCCGGAGCTGAGAGTACTCGGGCTCGCCGCCGGCAACTTCTCCGGCGAGATACCCAGAAGGCTCGACCGGCTCTCCAAGCTTCGAAGCTTGATCTTGCAGGACAACTGGTTTTCCGGCGCCGTCCCGCCGGAGATTGGGAGCTGCTCCGAGCTCGTCGTCTTCTCCGCCTCCGGCAACCAGCTCCAGGGGGAGATCCCGCCGGAGCTCGGCGAGCTTGGGAATCTCCAGACGCTGAATCTCGCCAACAACTCCATAGCCGGCGAGCTTCCGAGTTCGCTGGGGAACCTGAGTCAACTCGTCTACCTGAACCTCATGGGGAATCGCCTTCGAGGAAGGTTGCCGGAATCCATGGCGGGGCTGGGCAACCTCGAGACCCTTGATCTCTCCAGCAACGACCTCGAGGGGGAGTTCCCAGCGGCGATCGCCGGACTAAGCAGCCTAGTTTTCCTGGTTCTCTCCGGCAACCGATTCTCCGGCGAGCTCCCTCAGCGAATCTGCGAGGAGTCAACGAGCTTGCAGCAGCTATCTCTCTCTACAAACAACTTCTCCGGCGAGCTTCCCGTCGGTCTGGTTCGCTGCTCTGCGCTCCGGCAGCTCGATCTGGGCAACAATAGCTTCTCCGGCAACATCCCGCCGGAGCTGGGGATGATGACGAACTTGACGGACCTGCTTCTCAACAACAACAGCTTCTCCGGGGAGATCCCGCCGGAGCTGGGCAAGCTCAGGAACCTCCAGACGCTTACGCTCTACCACAACGCCCTAACCGGCGGCGTCCCGGCGGGGCTTTCGGAGCTGGGTCAGCTCCAGATCCTCTACCTCTACGAGAACCAGCTCTCCGGCGAGATACCGGAGGAGTTGTTCAACTGTACCAGGTTGCAGTACGTCGACTTCTTCGGGAACCAGTTTTCCGGCAACATTCCCGCCTCCATCGGCCGCCTGAAGGAGCTCCGGTTCCTCCATCTCCGGCAGAATAGCCTGTCCGGCGAGATTCCGGCGGCGTTGGGGGATTGCCATGAGCTCACAGTGCTCGATCTCGCCGATAATCTCCTCTCCGGCGAGATTCCGGCGAGCTTGGCGGAGCTTCGTGCCCTGGAGAAGTTCATGCTCTACAACAACTCCCTCTCCGGCGGGCTTCCCAGAGAACTTATCAATCTGAGGAATCTCACCAGGGTGAACCTCTCCAACAATAAGTTCTCCGGCGGGGTCATCGTCCTCTCCAGCTCCGGCAACCTCCTCTCCATGGACCTCACCAACAACTCCTTCTCCGGCGAGATCCCCTCTCAGCTGGGGGACTCGCCGGAGATGGAGAGGCTGCGACTGGGCAGCAACCGGTTCACCGGCGGCGTCCCGCCGGAACTGGGGAAGATGACCGCACTCTCTCTCCTAGACCTCTCACACAATCTCCTCTCCGGCGAGATCCCGGAGGAGGTGTCGTCTTGCCGGAATCTTGCCTACATCAACCTCGCCGGTAACTACCTCGCCGGAGCTCTCCCTCTCTGGTTCGGCCGTCTTCCCCAGCTAGGGGAGCTCCATCTGTCCTCCAACAGGTTCTCCGGCGAGGTCCCCGGAGATCTCTTCAACTGCACCGGTCTCCTGGTTCTGGACCTCTCCGGCAACGCCCTTACCGGAGAAATCCCACCGGCGATCGGCGAGCTCCGGTCTCTCAACATGCTCCGGCTAGACGGCAACAGATTCTCCGGCGAGATCCCTGCTACAGTGGGCCAGCTAAGGAAGCTCTACGAGCTTCAACTCTCCCACAATCTCCTCTCCGGCGAGATCCCGCCGGAGCTGGGACAGCTGCAGGAGTTGCAGAGCCTGCTGGACCTCAGCTTCAACAATCTCTTCGGCGAGATTCCCCCTTCTCTCCATAGCCTCTCAAAGCTCGAAGAACTCGATCTCTCCCACAACCAGCTCGCCGGCCAGATCCCCGAGCAGATCATCGAAATGAGGAGCCTTTTGAGCCTCGATCTTTCCCACAACCAGTTAACGGGGAAGCTCCAGGAGGAGCTCTCTCACTGGCCGCCGGCGAGCTTCGAGGGGAACCCGGGGCTCTGCGGGAGCCCGCTTCAGCCCTGTCCGGGGGCGGAGTTCTCCGGGAGGAGGCGGCGGCGCCGCTCCATTCCCCTCCCGGTGTCGATATCTCTGATCTCCGCCGCCGCAACAGTCCTCATCATTGTCCTCGTCGCCGGAGCAGCTCTACTTCTCCGGCGGCGCTCTCACCGGCGGCTACGGGAGGTGAACTGCGCGTATTCGTCCAGCTCCTCCCTCGTGAACCGAGAACTGGTTCTGAAAGCTTCCATGAGGAGGGAGTTCAAGTGGGGAGAAATCATGGTGGCGACGAGGAACCTCAGCGACGAGTTCGTCGTCGGCGCCGGGGGGTCGGGGACGGTGTACAGGGTGGCGCTGCCGTCGGGGGAGACGGTGGCCGTGAAGAAGCTCGCTGGCGGCCATGATAGCGACCCGTTTCTGGAGAGGAGCTTCCTCAGGGAGGTCCGAGCCCTGGGCAGGGTCCGCCACCGCCACCTCGTGAAGCTCCTCGGCGTCTGCACCGGCGGCGCCGCCGTGAACTTCCTGGTGTACGAGTTCATGGAGAATGGGAGCCTCTGGGACTGGCTCCACCGGCCGGAGACGGAGAAGAAGGAGATGAAGAAGAAGATGGGGAGGGGGCTGAGCTGGGAGGAGCGGCTGAGGATCGCTGTGGGGCTGGTAAAGGGCGTAGAGTACCTCCATTACGACTGCAAGGAGAGAATCCTCCACAGGGATATCAAGTCCAGCAACGTCCTCCTCGACGGCAACATGGAGGCCCATCTTGGGGACTTCGGCCTGGCCAAGGTGGTAGCGGAGAGCCGATCCACCGCCGGCGACGGCGCCGGTGACTCTGTGGGGTACACGGATTCCGGGTCCTGCTTCGCCGGATCTTTCGGATACATCGCCCCAGGTAATCTCCTCACACTGAATCAATCTAGCAGGTCCATGATTACTACTGTTTAATAGCTAGTAAACTCAAAATCTCAGGCATTTTTTCACTTGGGCAATTAGGGTTTTGCAGTAAATTCCTCTAGTCCACCTGTCTTCATGTAACTCGGTTTCATTTATGTAACTCGAGGTCTAGGGTTTCCCACCTAGGGGACGACAAAATAGAACGCATTCAATGAGGTCTATATGGGCTCTCCCTGAGTTTTAGGGTTTAATTTCCCACATGCAGCACGTATTTTTACCCTCAACCACAGTTGTTCTTTGATGTAATTAGGGTTTAGGATTCCCCCATTTTCGTCAACATTCTATTTATAGTATTTTTAGTGTGTTCACTTTAGATGGGGACTTTAGGTTTAGGGTTTAACATCTCACATGCAGCATGTATTTTTTACGTCATGCAGTCCTACCCTCAACCATAGTCCTTTTTTTACGTAAGTAGGGTTTACGATTCCCCCGTTTTTGAAGACATTCTATTCATAGTACTTTTAGTGAGTTAACTTCAGATGGTCACTTAGGGTTTAGGGTTTAACATCTCACATTATATTAGGCAGATTCGTCACAATTTGAAATTACTCCAACGATGGCCATGGCTGATTGGTTTAAGGTTCTATTCATAGTTAGTTGGGCACTTAGGGTTTAGGGTTTAACATCTCACATACGGTGAGAAGATTCATCCCCATTTGAAGTAAACTACTTATCCACTAAGGGTTTAGTCAACTTCAGACGGACACTTAGGTTTTAAGGTTAAACATCTCACATACAGTGAGCAGATTCATCATCATCTTAAGCAAAATTACTCCAGTGACATCTATGCCGATTGGTTTAGGGTTTAGGGTTCCACCATACTAACTTACCTTCAGACGGACACCTAGGTTTTAGGGTTTAACATCTCATATACAGTGAACAGATTCATCTCCACTTAAAGTAAATTGCTCCAATCATTGCCATCGCTGACTAGTTCGCCTTCAATATCCTGCAGAGCATGCATACTCGATGAGGGCGACAGAGAAGAGCGACGTCTACAGCATGGGGATCGTCTTGATGGAGCTGGTGACCGGCCGTACGCCGACGGACCCGGCGTTCGGGGAGGGCCCCGGCATCGCCGGGTGGGCGCGAGCAGCCATGAACCTTCGGGCCATGGCGATGGAGGAGCAGCTTATCGACCCCACGCTGAGGCCGCTGGCCGCTGGCGAGGCGGCGGCCATGGCGGAGGTGCTCGAGGTGGCGCTGGAGTGCACCGCGGCGGCGCCGCCCGATCGGCCAACGTCCAGAGAGGTCGCCAGCAGGCTGGTTCGTGTGGAGGCGGGGAGGGGGGGGCTCTCCGGGAAGAAGAGGACCCCTCAATGAGGCAGGTCCCTGGTTTTCGTCTCCTTGCCCTGGTTTTTTAGGGTTCTTCACTTTCACCCTCCCCTGACAGATCACATTCACAGAATCTCTGCGGTTGTATGAGCGATCTCTGTCTCTGTGAGGTCTCTTGAATTGGTCGAGATTCAAGATTCTCCTGTACAATTTCTCCATCGTCACTCTCTCTCTCTCTATCTCTCTCTCTAGTTTGAGGAGAGAACCCAGTAGTACAGGGAGAGTGGTGATCAGGGTTCGAGGGAGACTCGAAATCACGGTCGAAAAACTTGGGATTTGATTAGAGAAACTCTATAGGTTCTCTTATTTTCCGATTAGGACTCCGGCTCTCTCTCTCTCTCTCTCTCTCTCCCTTGACTGTTTTCCTTCTTACCATTCTCTCTCTTACTATCAGCCTCTCTCTAAGTCAAACCTCTCTCTCTGAAACCTAGAGTCCATCCACAGCACAAGACAAGGGTGACAGTGCAAAGGATCCGGAGAATCATCCCCCCCACCCTAGCCGGAGCTCATGTGAACTCCGTGACCCAGCCTACTTTCTTTCTCCTCTCAGGAGGAGAGAGCGAGGGAGAGAGAGAGAGAGAGAGAGTTCCTATTAGCCCATGACGCCAACACGACGACCATATGTCTGAGTCTGACATGTCGTCGTCTAGTAGAGTTATCAACCGTTCACACTCCAGCAGAGCCTCTCTCTCTCTCTCTCTTCCCGATGACTCACAAGATCTGATTCCGATCCTCGGGCAAAACCTCTTCTGTTTTGTTAAATGAACGTGTATTTTATATCATATTGAATATTCCGTAAAAATTAAATGTTGACTTGTTTAAGGGGTTGACGATCACTAGATTGCACGTTTGACTTGGGAAAGGATGGTAACGTCATCATCAACAACCGACTGGCATACTAGCTGGGCTCAAATAAAAGGCCACATAATGGCTTCTAAACCCTAACTGAAGCAACTTGAGCGAGTCATAAACCCTAATTGAGGATACGTAAGCAAGTCATGAGCACTAATTTCTAAACAAAACCGTCATTAGGGTTAGTGGGTTCCAACTAATTAGGCTTTACCGTGTTTTCTAAACCCTAATCTCTAACAGTAGATTGTCATTAGGGTAACAAGGGTTCTAAACCCCAAACCTCTAAACACTAAATCAGAAAGAGGGTAATCTGGCTTCTAAACCCTAATTTGTAAACAATGAGGCCTAGAAAATCATAAGGAATCAGCTATTTGTGAAGCTCAGAGGAGACCATCTCAGCCTACGTCCCTATTATTCATTGAGCAAGAGGACTCTCCATCTTATTCTCTCCATTAGAAGGCCACAGAGTGTAAAACCCTTACAACGTTCCCTATTGTTCCCCCAATTTTGAACATTGTCTAGACTAAATACTCATTTACTCTCTCTCTCTTTCCTCTCTCCTCTCTTCCTCTCTCTCCCTAGCTGAAAGAAAAATAGGTTGCCAACGAGCCTGTTAAATCTAGAGCATAACTAGTTAAAGCAGATGACCCTGAGATCTCTCCTTCTCTCTCTCTCTCCTTCTCTCTCTCTCTCTCTCTCACTCGCTCGCTCTAGTTGAATCCAGAGCTCAATCCATCTGTTTTCGGAGCTTTTCTTGTCAAGAGCCAGTGGAGATAGAGGGGAGTAACCCTAGCTCATGCCACTTAAGGATAAGTACTTTGGATTCAACCCATAGGAATAGAGATGAATCAGAATGAAGAAAATGTAAATGATGCCCATTACACAAGAGTTCTTGACTAAGAAACTATTTATTCAATATATGTATATATATCTAGAGAGAGAGAGAGAGAGGGAGAGAGGGAATCCCTCATATGCAAAATCGATCAAGCATCCATCTCCTAAGAATACTCAAAATCATTATTCATGAAATGCTCGACTGAAGCAAGAACAACCTCATTGTTCAGAGAGAAAAGGGGAAGGGGGCTCCAGTTTATACAATGATTATTTGATCATATACCAGTTGCTAAATACGGCAATCATCAAAGAGAAGTAGGCCATTGATGAAGAGGAAACCCATCATTGAGTGACTTAAAAGGGGAATCTTCTCTCACCTGATCCTACTCCCACCATCTGGGAGAAGCTCAGTACTCCTTGTTTCCAAAGTTTTTGCACCAGAGCTGTGAAGGGATGGGGTGCACAGGGTGATGCGGCCGTTGCTGCGAGGAAAAAAAAGAAGATTAAAATTCTGTGTCAAACCAATGAGAATCAGCCATTTGTCTTTGTGGGCTCCACGAAAATCCAAGTGGATATGCCATGTGGCAGGTGGGACCCATCTTCCAGTTGTGGCACGGAGCGAGAGGGGGGAGAGAGATTCCTACTCCGATTTGTTCATGTTTAGAAGAGTCCAGTGAACTGTTATGAGTAGACCATATTCAAAGAGGCCATTGATCGATGACAACATGATTCGAAGATGAAGAAAATTCATAGATGAGTTCTGAAGATAACCGATTCATTAAAGCTGAGAGAGATTATCAAATCGTCACATGCCCATATGTTCAATTCAGGGGAAGAAAATGGAATATAAAAAAAATAAAATCAGATGGTGTTACTGAAGAATCCTGCCCAAGTGCTTACACATCTGATTAGGCCGGAATAAACTTATTAATATGTCTCAGTGATTAATATATTATGTGCACAACTTTACAATAAATCACTATGATCAGAGATATTAGTTCCTCGAGGCACAGAGAGCCAATTTTTTTTATTTTCCTAGTTCAGACTTGTGGTTAGTGGGTATATAGGATGTCATCAGCCTCTAAGACGCTGATTTGTGAAAAGCTTGACCAGTAACAGAAGAGATGCCCATGGACATTGGAAGTACTGTTTACTTGATGACTTAGAGAGAGGTTTTGCCACTGGCCAGAAAAAGAAGCTCAGATGCTTGCAGTTGAAGAGGCCGAAATGAGACCTGGAGAACCTTGTCTTCAACGTTGATCCTCACTGTTACATGAATGTGGGAATAATTTCTTCCACAGCTTGGAAAAAATCTGATGATTTTGCTAGATCTGGCCTTGTAAGATCCTTACTTTATTCAAAGGGCAACTTTTCTTCTGAATTGCTTTTTTAATATAATGATTCTCAAAAATTAATTGGGAAAGTTCTCATCATATCAAGATCAGCTTCTCCTACAAGACGACCACAACTATTTTTCTTAATAAAAGCACCTTCTGATCGTATAGAACAATATTGAACATGACGTATGATCGATGTAATCTATTTCTTCTTGCGCTGAAATCAGGATATTGATGTTAGAAAGTTGCCAATTAGGGATTTTTTCAACATGCAGAACTATGATTTTGGACCCCTTCAAGTTCGAAATATTTGTCTCCATTATTATTTTCCTGTTCCAACGTGTCATAATATGTTAAAGTTTTTTCTGTAAAGCTCCAACTTTTTAGTTTTGATTTTTCCAACACCCGAAAATCTGATTCCAGAATATTAAACATCAAATCACAAAACCGCGACGTAGTATTAACTACACCTACAATTTGATAAACATCATTGAAACAGAGAAAAATCCCAGGAAAGCTTTAAAACCAATAGATATAATAAAATATGAAGGGAGATTCTAGAAAAAAGTATAAAAGTTATTAGGACACTCACTGAGTGCATCATTGCTGAAAGCTAATCAACTGCACTACTAATTTTGCAATATTTGCAGGATTGAGGGGACTCAAGCATAGTAGCCACTTAAGGTGATTGCATCAGCCAATAAGGTCTCTGCCATACCTAGCGGTGACAGTTTTCCATGCATGATTGATACGTGACATATTTGGTTCTTGATTCTTATAATCAATGGTAACCAAGAAGAGAGAAGAACCTATTGGTAGGATTTTGTCAAAATGACATGGAGAAAGGGAAAAACTGGAATGGCAAAGGATGATATCCTCCAACACCTGCCATGAGGTTGATAAAATATGAGCAGAAAAAATTAAATCCGAATGCATGTGTGAATGCGTCATACACAGCCATCCCTGGCCCATCAGCACCTACTATTATAGAATAAATCACCAGAAGGGCTAGGGATGAAGGTGCAAAAAATACCAAAAAAATGGATGATATTATCACTCTCGCAAATGTGTGCATGTAAACAGTGATATCATCAGAGTCTTTCTCCAATAGAAGTACAAATCCAAGGTTTCCAGAGATTATCTTTCAACTCAAACGCCATCTCCTAGAACATCACACATTTGATGAAGACGTTTCCTACGGAAATTCTTTCTGATGCGGTCAACTAAATAAACAAATTTCGACCCCATCCCGTCTCGCTCTACATCTGGTTTTCAATGCTCTAGGTATGATATCTAAAGTAAGTTATCCATTCCAGAAATCTAATCTCCAACCCTGTTCAAACATTCACGTCCACCCTTTGGTGACCGAATATTATGCCGCATTTGCAGATTCCCTACGTAGAACAATCAACTAACTAGGCTTCGAAGGTCACATAAGCTAACTTTCGGATGTATTCAACATGAAAATTGTATTCTCATGTACAGGAGTCAAACGCCCGCCAATCTGAAATATCTAGGAAACTAGGAACATTTCGAAAAAAAGCTAGACTCCCTGTGGACAATGCGATAATGAATCGTCATACTTCAATAGTGCATTTTTTTTTAGATAATACGAATTAAATTTCCCAATGACATTGAGCCAATCAGGGATGTAGCATGTAGCGCAACAGATAATTGATGAACGCATAGTATTAGGTTTCCAGAAGAATGAGGGAGAGGGGCGGAAATGGAAGAAGATTAGAGGGAACCTCGAGCTCGGCGGATTTCATCGCGATCGGGATGCACACAAGAACGATGCCAAACATGGCGATGGCGGTGTTCCTCCTCCAGTGCTTCGGTCGGCAGTAAGGCCCGCCCGTCATGCTCCACACCTTCGCCCTAAAGTCACCTGTGACCCCATGGCCATGACCGTGCTCCCCTCCTCCGCCGCCCATTTTCCCACAAATCCCTCTCCTCTCGCTGTCTATTTCCCTCACCTCGTTTTCCCACCTGGCAATACGAGCCGAAATCCGTGAAAAACAACAGATCTAAAAGCATCAGAAGGGAAGAATCATCCTGAGGGATGAGGATGGGGAGGAGGGAGAAGGAGAGATCGGAGAGATGGGGGGAATGAGGGGATGCTCAGACCTGCCCTCGCTGCTCCTGCGGTCGCCGACGGCAGCGTGGGGAGAAGGAAGAATGAAGGAGAAAAGAGGCTTCTTTTGTGGTGTACCCCCCTCGAGGGCCCCGTGGGCCGGGCTTCTGAACCCAGCTCGAAGATTTATAGGATGGGCCCGATAAAAAGCTTGGCCCGGATCGACATAGACTCCCCCCATTCGTCAGTGTTTTCTCTCACCACGTGATTGTCTTGCATGGATCACGTACTCTCTCTGTCTTTCTCCTGTGGTCTGAAAATGGGCCTAAGCTTCATAAGCAAGGCCCAAGAGAAAAAAAGCCCGGCCCGGACCGACCAGCCCCCCTATTCGGCCCTGTTTTCTCTCACCACGTGATTGGCTTGCCATCCCACGCGACTCTCTCTCTCTCTCTCTCTCTCTCTCGCTCTCTGAAAATGGGCCTCAGCTTTATATGGATTCGGCCTAAAGGCCAGTTTTGGGGCTCCTGAATCTCTTGAGATAAGGTAATCTTAAAGGTTGGCACTAACATTATGACCTTAATAAATATTTATTTATTTATTTCCAAAAAAAATGTCCCAACCTATGTTTACTATCATATGAAATTATTTAAGCATACCCTATTTTACTCATCTCTCTTAAATTATATCAAAATTAATAAACTATTTCATAGGAGATACAAAACGTGATGAAATAAGTATCTATGATAAATTTTTATGCTCTTCCTTTGACGGACTGATCCATTATATACACCCTTGTAGGATTAACCCTACATTAAATATAATTCAATATCTACTCATTTCGGTACACTAGTTGTACATATTTCATTACACTAAATATAATTCAATATATTTAGTTGATGGGGATAAATTTGAATCCACTTAATTAGAGTCAATGGTCAAATTCTTTGACCAAAAAGCACGTGGATAAGTAGGGAATCCTTGATGAATGCTGGGTTCATGGAGAGCTATAAGAGATTGTCTCAAATGTCTCTGTAAGCATTGTCATAAGTATATTCACAAAAGGCAATATAATGCAATAAAACAATAGGGACTAAAAAGACTTTCCTATTTTTTGAGGAGAAAATACATTTTTTGATTAAATAAATTCATCTTTTGGGTATGCATAAAAAATATATATCAATAAAAATAGAAAATTATGTGAAAAAATAGCAAAGATATATAAATGCACCAAATGACATTATCCATTAAAAATATGATGGCATTTATAAAATTTTATGCAGAAAAAATCTTCACAACTTCACACCTCCACACCCAAAGAAATAAGTATAAAGATAAAAAATGCATTTATTTAATATTAACGTTGGCTCCACTTTCATTAATAAATGGAAGGCCAATACAAGGTCATATCCTTAAGCCCTCAAACTCTATTAAGTAGTACTTGGAAGAGATCTCCTCAACCTCCTCAAAAGTGGTGCGATCCAGATGACTAGAAGCATGTACCTAGTTGCAAGATGATTTTGCTGAAATTAGTAAATAGATGCTGTAGAACACAACTGAAGAACATATGTTGAATTCTACCACTTTAGTTTCCACCAAGGGTGATGGATTTGTAAAATGGAGTGCAATTCTATTAGCATGTTATTCATAAAGTTGAGACCAAATTGATATGAAATATCATAGTTGACTTTATTCCCCATCACTGAGCTACATGTTCTTTATGATATTCACTAGAAAATATGTGTCTACTTGGATCTAACTTGGGGCTTTCCAAAGGTCACAAGGAGAATGGATTACTTAATGGCTTGGAATTTTAAAAAATGAGTCTAAAAAAATAATATTATTATTGTATAAAAATGGGTAAACTATTATTGTGTAATTGTCATGTCAAAATAATGAGCACATCGTATTTTATGTCAAATTGATGTTCTATTCATTGTTGTTCTATGAAATAATATTAGGATTATACCTTATACATTGGTTTGTCTTCTAGAGAACTTTGATCTCTTTTTGTCAAGATTTATATTTGAAATGAGCACATCAAAGTTTCATCTATAATCATCATCACACCTGCATTTTCAAACTTGTTGCAATAATTAAGAACTGAAAATTTCATAATGAGTTGCTTCTTCCCAAAAAACTCATATTTATCCTCCACAACTTGCAAAAAGAAACAATGAATTAACCACTATGTGGGCATTATGGGTTTGACACTAATGGACTACATGGCGATTCTTGATAAAAAGAAATTGAGGGTTGTTAAAAGCCCCAAAATCAATTGATCAAAAAATATTTGTAATCACGAATTTACCAAATGAAAATACTAAAATAGGTAAATAATATGGTAAGCTCAAGATCAATCTACAAAGAGTGAGAATTAGGTATTGCTTAGTGACTATTTAAATCAAATGAGCTCAAAAGAGGGGTGATGACGAATAAGAAAAAAAATTGTTGTCAGAAAAGGAGAAAAACAGAAAATCAATGATGTAGATGATGCTTGAGAGGTAAATACACACATATCATGTAAGTGATTCCAAATGATTCAATTGATGAAATTGAGATTTATAAATATTGAATAAATAATAAAAAGAGAGTTTTGAAGCTTAAATTTAAGAAAAATATCATTAATCTAAAGATTAAATGAGTTTAAATAGGAAAAAATATAGTTTCAACATTGCGACAAGGATCACCAGAATTTTGTAAGGTCAAAAGGTTTTCAAAGGGTGTCCACATTAGAATCTAAGAATTTTGTAAGGTCAAAAGGCTCCCCTTGAATGTACATTGTCATGGGCATTCTCTTGATTCTTGTGTATACTCTAGAGGATGAAGAACAACATCATTGACAGGTCTTCGATGACTATCATTCGGCTGAGTGAAAGTTTGATAAAAATGGTGCTCTAGCAATTAACATCTAGTGAAATTAAGCTTGATGGAGGTGGAGCTTATCTCAAGGAACTTCTTTCTTAAGTTCGTGTAATAAGAGGAGGCTCATATCACATTCAGAATACTTTGAATTGATTGTGACAAGTCTCTTATTGGATCTCTCTACCCTTGATGATGACTTACTTGTCAACCAACAAGAGATTATTTTTCTCTCAAAATTCATGATTTTTCTATTTGATTACTTTATCAATTACTAATGACAATCCTTATTTATTATTGATAAATATTTTATTGATGATTGATCATATATAGTAGCTACTCTATTGACTTATTCTCTATAGAATTTTTTTTACATGGATTCTCAAACCACTTGAGCCTAGCATGCGGTTCCACTTGATCTAGGGTCAACCCACTAAAGCACAATGCACTCTAGGTCAACTTCCAAGTGCAAGTTGGCCAGTAAGTTCCTTCCAATTTTAATATACTTTATTTATTTATTTATTTTAAATTAAAAATGTGAATATAAAAATCATTTAATTAATCATAAATTCACATTAGTCACGTAAAAACTATTTTTCTCAATTTAAGAGAAATATAAAGTTATTTAATATGAGTTAATGCATGCATCATATCATTAACATATCATTAACTCATGAAAATAGATAGAAAAAGCCTATTGATTGGATTTTGTCAACTTATGCATGTGAGATATGGAAAAAATGAAATTGTCAAAGGATGATGCATGTGACACTTTTCATGAGTGTGATAAAATTGAGTAAAAAAAATAATATCCAAATGGACATACAAATGTGTAAAATGCAGCCATCCTTGGCCCATGAAGATCTACTATTATAGAATAAA
Organism: Spirodela intermedia; assembly: GCA_902729315.2. NCBI lineage: Eukaryota > Viridiplantae > Streptophyta > Magnoliopsida > Alismatales > Araceae > Spirodela > Spirodela intermedia. The sequence goes on along the minus strand of LR746274.1, from coordinate 8,044,716 downwards.
TCATCACATGCAATGGGGATGAAGGCTAAATGATATTATCACTCCCTCAAATGTGTGCATGCAGAGTACTACCGTCATAGTCTGTCTCCATGAGTAGTAAGCATCCAAGGTTTCTAGAGATTATCTTTCAACTCAAATGCCATCTCCTAGAACACCACACACTTGATCAAGATGCTTTCTATCAAAATTATTTCCAATGCAGTCAACTAAATAAATAAGTTTGGATCTCATGCTTTCTCGCTCTGCATCTGGTTTTCAATTCCCTAGGTATGATATCTGAGGCAATTCATCCATAGAAGAAATCTAGTCTCCAACCCTGTACAGGCATTCACGTCCACCCTTTGGTGGCCGAATAGTAGCAGTATTTATTATCTTTGACCAAAGTCAGTTCACATCATAGGAAACTATTTAAGCAATATACAATTTTTAGTTCTCACTCTTTAAATTCTGTACAAGAAATAATTACATATTTATTAGGAGATAAATATGAGAAAATGAGCTTCCTCAACAAATTTTTTTTACCTTCCTTTCAAAAATTAATCAATAATATACACCCCACTAATGTCAACAGCTCAAAAAAAAAAACCACACTGTGAAGATGTCTTAATTAACCCTGAATTAAATATAATTCAATACGTACTAGCTTCATAACACAAAGTAGTATGATTATGCTAATACTTTTAATTGATGGGGATAATTTGAATGCACTTAGTTAGAGCCAAAGGTCGAATGCTTGGACCAAAAGCCAAGTGGATTCGTGCAGAATCATTGACCAATGATGGGTTCATCGGGAGCTAGAGGAAACTATCTTGAATGTCCCTATAAATATCATAATTTGTCATATTCACAAAAGTCAATAAAATACAAGAAAAACATCTATGTACCTAAAAAGGAAAAAAGATATATATCTTCTATAAATAAATTCACATATTCTGGATATGCACAAATAATGAAGATAATATTCATAACATTATCACATTATGAGATGTTGGCATATCAAAAACTTTATACAGAATTTTTTTTGATGCCTTCTCATCCAAAAAAATGAAAAACTATGGATTTATTTAATCCTAGCAGTGGCTCCACTTGCATTAATAAATAGAAGGCCTAGACAAGGTCATATTCTTCAACCATCTAAGAATGGTGTCATAACTTATAAGTACCGCCATGAAATGATCTCATCCACCTCCTCAAACACGGTCGGACTCCATGTACCCCAGTCCGATGTCACATCGTCGTCTTCGACAGACTGCAAGCTCGATTCCATTGTCGCCGAAGATTGGATTGAGAGAGTATCTAGGTCGAGGGCCGTCGTGAAGTCCTCCTGCTCATTCCTAGAGAGTGAACAACCAAGAGAAGGGTCGATTCCATGAATGTAGGAGTTAAAGGAAATCAGAGAAAGGCATGGAAGAGAAGCAAAAAATTTGGAGCACTGGGTGAGCAAAGGTATCTCACTCTTGGAGTTATATGTATGAAAATAATTAAATTTTCTATAAAAAGTATGTTTACCTGAGATGGCGGAGTGGTTGTGAAGAACTTGCGCCATACATTGGCCGACGCAGCCCGCTCTTCACGCCAAAAGTATACTGTGTTGAGTTGCAAGAATATTCAGATGAAATTAGTAACCAGCCCGTTTTAAAGCTCATGAGCAGTATGTAGCAGAAACATTCGGAGGGGTCATGAAATCCATTGACAATGATCATTGTCAGCATCTAGGTGTTCTTACTGATTCTATATTAACCTATTTGTGCAGTAATAACTACCACTGAAAAATTCCACCAGCGTGACTCTGTTCTATGCGATAATAGTAGATCATACCTTATACATTGGCTTAGTTCGAAAGAAATTTGATCTCTTTATGGACCGCTTTGATATTTGAAATGAGTACATCAAATTCTCATCTATGCTCATTATCGCGCCTGCACTGTCGAACTGGTTAATATAACTAGGCGCTGAAAATGTCGTGACGAGTTGCCCGTGGGCAACTAACTCATACCCATCCTTTACAACCTTGGGATAAGGGATTGCACGGTGATTCTGAACCTGATGAGCGCGACAGATAATCTCAAGGTCATGCTTCTCGAGAAACTGTGACATAATGTCAGGACCGAATGTGTATGAATAACCTTGATCCTTCGAGACCCAACCTGGAATATCTTCCCTTGGAACGGACCAAAGAAGATCACACAGCAATCCTTCATAACGAATAAAAGCAGGGCGTGGCAGATTTCGTATTTGATCGAAATTCTCCAGCTCTGGAGAAAGACCGCCGTGCACACAGAATATTTTCTCATTGACAAGAGCTGCCACAGGGAGGCACTTAAAGCAGTCTGTGAAGGCTTCCCATAGCTTCCTAGAGAAAACTTCCCATAGTGATAGACATTCATGATCAGCCAGCAGAAGAAAGAAATTGTCGGGGTACTTAATCTTGTAAGCCAGAAGAAGACACATCGTCTCCATATTTCGCCTCCCATAATCAAAATAATTTCCTAAAAATAGATAATTACTTTCTGGGGGAAACCCGCCGAGCTCAAAAAGTCTCAAAAGATCAGAATACTGTCCGTGAATACCTCCTGCGCAGGATTGAACTCATTAATTATAAAAATATGGAAAGGTTCGGGGAGAGAATGAGATACGATAAATAAACAGCTCATTATTTTGAGGACCCGAAAGAAAATATCATTATGTTTGAAAATATATGAAGAAGTTCTGATCAATTGGTTGTCCCTTCTAGCAGAAGATGGACAACCAGAGACCTGAACCAATCGGCCATCTGATGACAGAAAGAACCGACTCTGGAAAAGAAGTGGTTTTCGATAAAAAAGCTACAGACCAAAAGGAAATTCAGAAAATTGGGCATCGAGACAGGTGTTGTAAGTTCTAGGTTGTAGGAAAATAGTGTCATTAGCTGATGGTGTTTTTGGAAAAGTGACTTGGTTTTCTCTACTGATATTATGGGGTGTAATGGTTGAATGGGGAATTAAGGCAGTTTCCGCCCTTCTCTTCTCTCTGTCCTCTATCTGCTGGTGTCCCCTCTGTTTGGTGTAGGTTCTGCCTGCTTTTCTTGTCACCATCACTAGCTTCTGGCGGCAGACAAGTTACAGGTTGGGTTTCAAACCCCTCTTTCTCCGGCGAGGCCTTCAGCCTCTGCCGAGTACCTTTGCGGCGAGGGCTTTTGCCTTTGCCGAATACCTGTCCAGTGAGGCATTCCGCCTCTGTCGAGTACGCTTCCAGCGAGGGTTTCTTTCTCTGATGAGTATCCTTGTCCGGCGAGGGTTTCTTCCTTTGCCGAGTATCTTTGTCCGGCGAGGGTTTCTTCCTCTGTCGAGTATCTTTGTTCGGCGAGGCCTTCCGCCTCTGCCTTTGCATCAGAGCTCGGCACTATGGAGATCTCCGAGTAGAAGGATACTCTCTGCGGCCCTGGGACATAGCGAGCATCGTGATCAAGTCACAGGGTGTTTGGTGCTATCATATCCATGGTGAGCTGTCCTTGGGGCATGACAAGCATCCGAGGAGCCAAAGGTGTCCATCTTTAGCAAAATAAGATCACGAAAAAGCGGTTCAATTCTCAGCATATGTCTCTAGGAAAAAAGTAAGCTTTACCGCATATTTTGATGGGGGCTCTGAGCTCCAAAAGATTGGGCTCCATTAGAAATATTTCCCTTGACTCGAGACATAGCTGCTGAATCTCCTCCTCTGAAAGATGCACTTTTTTCGTGGGCGGATTGCGCTTGGTGCCCACCAGCCGGCTGATTAAGCTATCCAGAACTTGAGCATCCATCTTCTTCTGTATGAGACATGACAGTTGACTTCATTCCCCATCACCGAGTTATACATCTTTTAAGATACGGATTAGAAAATATGCATCTACTCGGATCTGACTTGGGTTTTCCAAAGATCACAAAGAGACTAGATTACTTACTGGCTTCGAACATTCTAAAATGTGCTTAAAATATTTATGATTATTATTATTATTTAAAAAAATGGGTACACTAGTTACTGGGTTATTTGCCATGACAAAATAATGAGCACATGTTATCTTCGTATCAAATCGATGTTCTATGCAATAATACTAAGATCATACCTCATACATTGGTCTGCTTCCAAGGAACTTTGTTCCCTTTTCAGCAGGCCTAAGTATTTGGAATGAGCACATGAAAGTATCATCTACGCTCATTATCGCGCCTGCATTGTCGAACTCGCCATGCCAACAAGGCGCCGAAAATACTGTCACGAGCTGCCTGCCGCCAAAAAACTCATATCCATCCTCCACAACCTAGAGAAAGCAACAGCGAATTAACCAACAGGTGGGCAATATGGGGGTTTGACATTAAGGGATTGCATGGCTATTTACAACCTGATGAGCACGACAGATAAGGTCAAGGTCGTTCTTCTCAAGAAACTCCGACACAATGTCAGCACCGAATCTGTATGAAAAACCACTATCATGAATGCCCCATCCTTGGACATCTCTACTGGGATCGGACCAAAGGAGATCACACAGCAATCCGGCATCAGGAACATCGGTGGGGCGTGCCAAATTTCGTATCTGATCCAAGTTCTTCAGATCTGGAGAAATACCACCATGCACACAGAATATTTTGCCATCGACAAGAGCTGCCACAGGTAGGCAGTTAAAGCAGTCATTCGAGATTTTCCATAGCCTCACATTGAATCTTCTCTTACACTCGTCGTAGAAACCATATATACGATTGACGGATGCAGATTCATGATTACCTCGCAGAAGAAAGAAATTGACGGGATACTTAATCTTGTAAGCCAGAAGAAGACACATCGTCTCCATACTTCGCCTCCCATAATCAACATAATTTCCAAGAAATAGATAATTACTTTCTGGGGGAAACCCGCAGTACTCAAAAAGTCTCAAAAGATCAGAATACTGTCCGTGAATATCTCCTGCGCAAGATTGAACTCGCTAATTAGAAAAAAATGGAACGGTTAGGGGGGAGAATGAGATACAATAAGTAAACGGCTCATTATTTTGAGGACTGGAAAGAACGTATTCTGGTCAATCAGTTAGTTTCGGCCACCAGTCTTTCAGCTCTGTTCTAGCAGTTGAACCGAAAAAGAGAAAAAAATGCCTAACAGAAGATCTGAAGCAGTAGCCCGTCTGATGAGAGAAGGAACTGGCTGGCTATGGAAAAGAAAAGGTTTAGATAAAGCAACAGCCGAAAAGAAATTCAGAAAATTCGACACCGCGAGGCCACACAACACGAAGAAAACGATCGGCTCCCTCAGCTTCTCCGCTATTTTTCCTCCTACTCAGAAACAACCAAAACGCAAGGCCGGTAGAACATATATATCACCACGAAATAGTAACCCTTACCGCATATTTTGATGGGGGCTTCGAGCTCCAAAAGATTGGGCTGCTCTAGAAAAATATCCTTCGACACCAGACACAGCAGCCGAATCTCTGCCTCCGAAAGAGGATTTTCTTCCGTGGGCCGATTGCCCTCGGTGGCCACCAACCGGCTGATTATGGTATCCAGAACCTGAGGATCCATCTTCGACCTGCAGACGATCAGAACCAAAGGCAAAAGCGGAGAAATTTCTCTGAAACATGATAGTCAGAGAAGAGAATAAGGAAGAAGGAGTCGCTACTTCCACTCAGAAGCCTCGTCGGGGAGGACGTCGGAGGGAAGGGCAGACGAAGAAGAGCTCCGCTGACGCGCTGACGCGTGAGAGCTGCAGATTCGTCCTGGATGTTGACTTCCTAACCCCCAGCGGGGCTCATTAGTCTCTGTGGGCCATACTGCCGCCCATAAGTCAACTTTCACATGTATTCAACATGAAAATTGTATCCTCATGTACAAGAATCAAACGCCTTTCAATTTGGAATGTCAAGCGAACTATGAACATTTCAAAAAAATGACTAGACCACTTGAGGAAAAACTGATAATGAACCATCATACTTCAAAAGTGCATTGTTCTTGAATGATATGAGTTGAATTTCTCGGTGACATGCAACCAATCAGGTATGGGGAATGTAGCGCAACGGATAATTGATGAATACATAGTATTAGATTTCCACAAGAATGAGGGAGAGGGGTTGAAAGGGAAACATATTAGAGGGAAGCTTGAGCTTAGCAGACTTCATTGCAATTGAGATGCGTACAAAGAAGATGTCAAAAACGGAAATGACCATGTCTTGATGGGGATCCTTTCCTTGAAGTGGTTGGACAAGGAGATCATGGAAAAAGAGAACTTCCACTAATGAAAACTAAGGATCAAGAGAGAGATACTAGGCAGGAGTGGCGAGATGGATCTCTGACCCCTTCTGAGACAGACCTATTCGAGATGTTGAGTCTCCTAATTCCACTTTGGAATTAGGTTAGAAGTCAGCCTGACTCCTCTTCAGAAGAGTCCCTCTTTGATTCAACTGCCAAGTGCCAGTTGGCCAGTAAGTTCCTTCCAATTTTAATATACTTTATTTATTTATTCATTTTAAATTAAAAATGTGAATATAAAAATCATTTAATTAATCATAAATTCACATTAGTCACGTAAAAACTTTTTTTTTTAATTTAAGAGAAATATAAAGTTATTTAACATGAGTTAATGCATGCATCATATCATTAACATATCATTTACTCATAAAAATAGATAGAAAAAGCCTATTGATTGGATTTTGTCAACTTATGCATGTGAGATAGGAAAAAAATGAAATTGTCAAAGGATGATGCATGCGACACTTTTCATGACGGTGATAAAATTGAGTAAAAAAAATAATATCCAAATGGACATACAAATGTGTAAAATGCAGCCATCCTTGGCCCATGAAGATCTACTATTATAGAATAAATCATCACATGCAATGGGGATGAAGGCTGAATGATATTATCACTCTCTCAAATGTGTTCATGCAGAGTACTAGCGTCATAGTCTTTCTCCATGAGTAGTAAGCATCCAAGGTTTCCAGAGATTATCTTTCAACTCAAATGCCATCTCCTAGAACACCACACACTTGATCAAGATGCTTTCTATCAAAATTATTTCCAATGCAGTCAACTAAATAAATAAGTTTGGATCTCATGCTTTCTCGCTCTGCATCTGGTTTTCAATTCTCTAGGTATGATATCTGAAGCAATTCAACCATAGAAGAAATGTAGTCTCCAACCCTGTACAAGCATTCACGTCCACCCTTTGGTGGCCGAATAGTAGCAGTATTTATTATCTTTGAGCAAAGTCATGTCACATCATAGGAAACTATTTAAGCAATATACAATTTTTAGTTCTCACTCTTTAAATTCTGTAAAAGAAATAATTACATACTTATTAGGAGATAAATATGAGAAAATGAGCTTCCTCAACAATTCCTTTTGACCTTCCTTTCAAAAATTAATCAATAATATACACCCCACTAATGTCAACAGCTCAAAAAAAAAAACCACACTGTGAAGATGTCTTAATTAACGCTGAGTTAAATATAACTCAATACGTACTAGCTTCATAACACAAAGTAGTGTGATTATGCTAATACTTTTAATTGACTGGGATAATTTGAATGCACTTAATTAGAACCAAAGGTCAAATGCTTGGACCAAAAACCAAGTGGATTCGTGCAGAATCATTGACCAATGATGGGTTCATCGGGAGCTAGAGGAAACTATCTTAAATGTCCCTATAAATATCATAATTTGTTATATTAAGAAAAGTCACTAAAATACAAGAAAAACATCTATGTACCTAAAAAGGAAAAAAGATATGTATCTTCTATAAATAAATTCACATATTCTGGATATGCACAAATAATGAAGATAATATTCATAATATTATCATATTACGAGATGTTGGCATACCAAAAACTTTATACAGAATTTTTTTTGATGCCTTCTCATCCAAAAAAATGAAAAACTATGGATTTATTTAATCCTAGCAGTGGTTCCACTTGCATTAATAAATAGGAGGCCTAGACAAGATCATATTCTTCAACCATCTAAGAATGGTGTCAGTACTTATAAGTACCGCCGTGAAGGGATCTCATCCACCTCCTCAAACACGGTCGGACTCCATGTACCCCAGTCCAATGTCACATCGTCGTCTTCGACAGACTGGAAGCTCGAATCCATTGTCGCCGAAGATTGGATTGAGAGAGTATCTAGGTCGAGGGCCGTCGTGAAGTCCTCCTGCTCATTCCTAGAGAGTGAACAACCAAGAGAAGGGTCGATTCCATGAATGTAGGAGTTAAAGGAAAGCAGAGAAAGGCATGGAAGAGAAGCAAAAAATTTGGAGCACTGGGTGAGCAAAGGTATCTCACTCTTGGGGTTATATGTATGAAAATAATTAAATTTTCTATAAAAAGTATGTTTACCTGAGATGGCGGAGTGGTTGTGAGGAACTTGGTCCATACATTGGCCGACGCAGCCCGCTCTTCACGCCAAAAGTATACTGTGTTGAGTTGCAAGAAGATTCAGATGAAATTAGTAACCAGCCCGTTTTAAAGCTCATGAGCAATATGTAGCAGAAACATTCGGAGGGGTCATGAAATCCATTGACAATGATCATTGTCAGGATTTAGGTGTTTGACGTGACTTAGTCGTTGTATATGAAATCATGTAAATCTAAAATTTATAAAACTAGAAAATACGAATTTTTAGATATTTAGAAGTATGTATAAATAAATATATCAATTATAATTCAATAAAAGTTCCAAAAATAGCAGTAATTTTCTAGGTCAATCATAGGGATGTAATATAATATCTGGTAATTATTCAAAAAAACTTCAATGAATATGATTTTTTATGATTTTTATACTAGTAAATGAAAAGGAAATATATTTAAAATTCACGAAAAAGGAAAATAAGGGTGCGGACATCGGGATGACATGAGCGCCCGACGAATGCAATTCGGGCGAAAATAGAGTTCCCCTCGGCGATTCCTACGTTAGCGATTACCGACGATTTAATTGATCAAATTAAGATCTGTAGAAGTCAGAAGAATTGTAATAGAAGAAAGTATATTTTTGTAAATTAAAATCACAAAAACTATCACTAAATGAAGCATAAAATAAGTTGAAAGAAGAAAAACAGAGTTGTGGCGTCGCGACGGCGATGCGTCAATGTTTCACTGGAATCCTGAGCGTTCGAGAGGATCGTCATGTAGTGTCCACATCCTTAAAGGCTCTCCTTAGACAAAGATGATGTAGGCAATCTCTAGATCTCCTTGCGAAGTCTAGAGATTAATGAAATGGGTCATCGAGTCGTCTCCGGTGGCTGTCACTCGACAGAGCGGAAAAATGGCGACTTTGCAGCTCTTCGGTGGCTGTTGCCCAATGGAGAAGAGCTGGATGGAGGTGGGGTGCGTGTCAGGGAGCTTCATCCTTAGGTCTGCGTAGCAAAAGGAGGCTCTTCATCGCATCTCGTACGCTCTCAACAGGTGGCGACTCGTCTCTCGACGGATCGTCCTCTTCCTGACGGCAGCTTGTTCGTCGATCAATCAAAGATGATTTACTCGATGGATTCGCAATCCTTTTATCGTGAATCATTCAACAATTTTAGTAGCAATACTCCGCAAATCGTGTTGATGAGATTTTTGCTGATGATCCAGTGATTCTCGTCGCTTAATCTTTCACCGGCGATCTGCAGGAAAGTCATGATAATTAGATAAAAATATATGAATTTTGACACTAGGAGGATTTGAACCTGCACTAGTTGCCCACCTTTTCTAAGAGAGGTGTGACGTGGGTTTAGTCCCACATTAGTTGTGCACCGATTTTTCAGGCGAATATATAGTAATGTTAGCTTTCTAAAATCCCTTCTCTCGCATGTACGACCACTCCTTGCCCCATAGCCAGCTGGCCACTAGTGACGTGGAAGGGGAGTGGCACACACGTGCCCCTATCGTTCCAAGCCGCTTGAGCCCTTGCTTGCGATTACTCCCCGATTGCACTTCCGATCTACTTGCAGGCCTGGCTGGCCAGCGGGTCCCCCATTTTGTAATATTTTTATTTTTATTTCTTGTTCTTTATTTATCTCAAAAGTAAGATTGTAAAAATCGTATAAAATCACATAATTACCCACAAATTCACGTTAATCAACTGAAAACCACTTTTTACACTTTAACACAAATATAAGTCTATTTATCATGATTTAAGGCTAAAAATATATTATTTACTAATTATTAACTCATGATAATAAAGACTTATCAGTTTTCTTACTGATTCTATATTAACCCATTTGTGCAGTAATAACTACCATTGAAAAACTCCACCAATGTGACTCTGTTCTATGCAATAATAGTAGATCATACCTGATACATTGGCTTAGTTCGAAAGAAATTTGATCTCTTTATGGACCGCTTTAATATTTGAAATGAGTACATCAAATTCTCATCTATGCTCATTATCGCGCCTGCACTGTCGAACTGGTCAATATAACTAGGCGCTGAAAATATCGTGATGAGTTGCCCGTGGGCAACTAACTCATACCCATCCTTTACAACCTTGGGATAAGGGATTGCATGGTGATTCTGAACCTGATGAGCGCAACAGATAATCTCAAGGTCATGCTTCTGGAGAAACTGTGACATAATCTCAGGACCGAATGTGTATGAATAACCTTGATCCTTCGAGACCCAACCTGGAATATCTTCCCTTGGAACGGACCGAAGAAGATCACACAGCAATCGTTCATAACGAATAAAAGCAGGGCGTGGCAGATTTCGTATTTGATCGAAATTCTCCAGTTCTGGAGAAAGACCGCCGTGCACACAGAATATTTTCTCATTGACAAGAGCTGCCACAGGTTGTTCTTCTCAAGAAACTCCGACACAATGTCAGCACCGAATGTGTACGAAAAACCACGATCATTGATGCCCCATCCTTGGACATCTCTACTGGGATCGGACCAAAGGAGATCAGACAGCAATCCGGCATCAGGAACATCGGTGGGGCGTGCCAAATTTCGTATCTGATCCAAGTTCTTCAGATCTGGAGAAATACCACCATGCACAAAGAATATTTTGCCATCGACAAGAGCTGCCACAGGTAGGCAGTTAAAGCAGTCAATCGAGATTTTCCATAGCCTCACATTGAATCTTCTCTTACACTCGTCGTAGAAACCATATATACGATTCATGGATGCAGATTCATGATTACCCCGCAGAAGAAAGAAATTGTCGGGATACTTAATCTTGTAAGCCAGAAGAAGACACATCGTCTCCATATTTCGCCTCCCATAATCAACATAATTTCCAAGAAATAGATAATTACTTTCTGGGGGAAACCCGCCGAGCTCAAAAAGTCTCAAAAGATCAGAATACTGTCCGTGAATATCTCCTGCGCAAGATTGAACCCGCTAATTAGAAAAAAATGGAACGGTTAGGGGGGAGAATGAGATACAATAAGTAAACGGCTCATTATTTTGAGGACTGGAAAGAACGTATTCTGGTCAATCAGTTAGTTTCGGCCACCAGTCTTTCAGCTCTATTCTAGCAGTTGAACCGAAAAAGAGAAAAAAATGCCTAACAGAAGATCTGAAGCAGTAGCCCGTCTGATGAGAGAAGGAACTGGCTGGCTATGGAAAAGAAAAGGTCTAGATAAAGCAACAGCCGAAAAGAAATTCAGAAAATTCGACATCGCGAGGCCACAAAAAACGAAGAAACCGATCGGCTCCCTCAGCTTCTCCGCTATTTTTCCTCCTACTCAGAAACAACCAAAACGCAAGGCCGGTAGAACATATATATCACCACGAAATAGTAACCCTTACCGCATATTTTGACGGGGGCTTTGAGCTCCAAAAGATTGGGCTGCTCTAGAAAAATATCCTTCGACACCAGACACAGCAGCCGAATCTCTGCCTCCGAAAGAGGATTTTCTTCCGTGGGCCGATTGCCCTCGGTGGCCACCAACCGGCTGATTATGGTATCCAGAACCTGAGGATCCATCTTCGACCTGCAGACTATCTGAACCAAGGGCAAAAGCGGAGAAATTTCTTTGAAACACGATAGTCAGAAAAGAGAATAAGGAAGAAGGAGTCGCTACTTCCACTCAGAAGCCTCGTCGGGGAGGACGTCGGAGGGAAGGGCAGACGAAGAAGAGCTCCGCTGACGCGCTGACGCGTGAGAGCTGCAGATTCGTCCTGGATGTTGACTTCCTAACCCCCAGCGTGGCTCATTAGTCTCTGTGGGCCATACTGCCGCCCATAAGCCAACTTTCACATGTATTTAACATGAAAATTGTATCCTCATGTACAAGAATCAAACGCCTTTCAGTTTGGAATGTCAAGCGAACTATGAACATTTCAAAAAAATGACTAGACCACTTGAGGAAAAACTGATAATGAATCATCATACTTCAAAAGTGCATTGTTCTTGAATGATATGAGTTGAATTTCTCGGTGACATGCAACCAATCAGGTATGGGGAATGTAGCGCAACGGATAATTGATGAATACATAGTATTAGATTTCCACAAGAATGAGGGAGAGGGGTTGAAAGGGAAACATATTAGAGGGAAGCTTGAGCTTAGCAGACTTCATTGCAATTGAGATGCATACAAAGAAGATGTCAAAAACGGAAATGACCATGTCTTGATGGGGATCCTTTCCTTGAAGTGGTTGGACAAGGAGATCATGGAAAAAGAGAACTTCCACTAATGACAACTAAGGATCAAGAGAGACATATTAGGCAGGAGTGGCGAGATGGATCTCTGACCCCTTCTGAGACAGACCTATTCGAGATGTTGAGTCTCCTAATTCCACTTTGGAATTAGGTTAGAAGTCAGCCTGACTCCTCTTTAGAAAAGTCTCTCTTTGATCTTTCAAAATAGGCGCTCTTGTCTCCCGTTTGGTAATTCCTTGTGGCAATGGTTCAAGTACTCTTCAGGTACAATTCGGATGTGACCCACTTCAAAATCTCACTTTGTCCTCAAGGTGAAATGCGAAAAACTATTGCTAGACGTTGCGGGCAGTCCCCTAGGTATTATGTATTCTAGTAAATCTTTCCACTTGATCAGTACCTCCATGTCAACGGAGCTTTGTTGGACGTCGATAATGTCCTCTAGTTTGACACTCCATATTGGTTCTACAGTAAGAGCAGATCTAATAGCCCACCTGAGTTGGGATATGTGAAAAAATCAGAGTCACGCACACATGCGTGCGCACGATTGGCACGCGATGGCTGCACGGCAGGCATCGGGCATGCTACGAGCACAGTGGCATGCCATAACATGTGCGGCTGCGCATGAACGGCGCGCAGACGTGCACGACGCAGGCAGTGGACTCCGCCAGTGTTGCGCGAGGGCCAGCCGCTGGTAGGACGCAGCACAGAGCGACAGGTGCATATCGGCAGATCGGCAGATTTATCCTAGAGAATCTGTGGGGTGAGAAAGGAAGAAACGGATGTGTTTTCTATATTGGTGGAATCATTCCCTCTGACGGCCAAAAAGGGTTTTATCAACTAACCCTGCCAAGAGCAAATGTCTTCCGTTGAATAAGCAACCAACTAGGGTTTGAAGATCACAAGCAAGCTTTATGGGCATTCAACATGAAAATTATATCGTAATGTAAAGAAATTAAATGCCTTCACATCTGAAATATCTAGCAAACTAGGATCATGAAGTTTGACACTAACATTACGTGCGCTAATAAATAGGAGGCTTAGACAAGATCATATTCTTCAACCATCTAAGAATGGTGTCAGTACTTATAAGTACCGCCATGAAATGATCTCATCCACCTCCTCAAACACGGTCGGACTCCATGTATCCCGGTCCGATGTCACATCGTCGTCTTCGACAGACTGGAAGCTCGAATCCATTGTTGCCGAAGATTGGATTGAGAGAGTATCTAGGTCGAGGGCCGTCGTGAAGTCCTCCTGCTCATTCCTAGAGAGTGAACAACCAAGAGAAGGGTCGATTCGTGGTGATATATAGGAGTTAAAGGAAAGCAGAGAAAGGCATGGAAGAGAAGCAAAAAATTTGGAGCACTGGGTGAGCAAAGGTATCTCACTCTTGGAGTTATATGTATGAAAATAATTAAATTTTCTATAAAAAGTATGTTTACCTGAGATGGCGGAGTGGTTGTGAGGAACTTGGTCCATACATTGGCCGACGCAGCCCGCTCTTCACGCCAAAAGTATACTGTGTTGAGTTGCAAGAAGATTCAGATGAAATTAGTAACCAGCCCGTTTTAAAGCTCATGAGCAGTATGTAGCAGAAACATTCGGAGGGGTCATGAAATCCATTGACAATGATCATTGTCAGCATCTAGGTGTTCTTACTGATTCTATATTAACCCATTTGTGCAGTAATAACTACCACTGAAAAATTCCACCAGCGTGACTCTGTTCTATGCAATAATTGTAGATCATACCTTATACATTGGCTTAGTTCGAAAGAAATTTGATCTCTTTGTGGACCGCTTTAATATTTGAAATGAGTACATCAAATTCTCATCTATGCTCATTATCGCGCCTGCACTGTCGAACTGGTCAATATAACTAGGCGCTGAAAATATCGTGACGAGTTGCCCGTGGGCAACTAACTCATACCCATCCTTTACAACCTTGGGATAAGGGATTGCATGGTGATTCTGAACCTGATGAGCGCGACAGATAATCTCAAGGTCATGCTTCTGGAGAAACTGTGACATAATGTCAGGACCGAATGTGTATGAATAACCTTGATCCTTCGAGACCCAACCTGGAATATCTTCCCTTGGAACAGACCGAAGAAGATCACACAGCAATCCTTCATAACGAATAAAAGCAGGGCGTGGCAGATTTCGTATTTGATCGAAATTCTCCAGTTCTGGAGAAAGACCGCCGTGCACACAGAATATTTTCTCATTGACAAGAGCTGCCACAGGGAGGCACTTAAAGCAGCCTGTGAAGGCTTCCCATAGATTCCGAGAGAAGACTTCCCAAAGTGATGGCCAGCTATGATCAGCCAGCAGAAGAAAGAAATTGTCGGGGTACTTAATCTTGTAAGCCAGAAGAAGACACATCGTCTCCATATTTTGCCTCCCATAATCAAAATAATTTCCAAGAAATAGATAATTACTTTCTGTGGGAAACCCGCCGAGCTCAAAAAGTCTCAAAAGATCAGAATACTGTCCGTGAATACCTCCTGCGCAGGATTGAACTCATTAATTATAAAAATATGGAAAGGTTCGGGGAGAGAATGAGATACGATAAATAAACAGCTCATTATTTTGAGGACCCGAAAGAAAATATCATTATGTTTGAAAATATATGAAGAAGTTCTGATCAATTGGTTGTCCCTTCTAGCAGAAGAAGGACAACCAGAGACCTGAAGCAATCGGCCATCTGATGACAGAAAGAACCGACTCTGGAAAAGAAGTGGTTTTCGTTTAAAAAACTACAGACCAAAAGGAAATTCAGAAAATTGGGCATCGAGACAGGTGTTGTAAGTTCTAGGTTGTAGGAAAATAGTGTCATTAGCTGATGGTGTTTTTGGAAAAGTGACTTGGTTTTCTCTACTGATATTATGGGGTGTAATGGTTGAATGGGGAATTAAGGCAGTTTCCGCCCTTCTCTTCTCTCTGTCCTCTATCTGCTGGTGTCCCCTCTGTTTGGTGTAGGTTCTGCCTGGCGTTCCTTGTCACCATCACTAGCTTCTGGCGGCAGACAAGTTACAGGTTGGGTTTCAAACCCCTCTTTCTCCGGCGAGGCCTTCAGCCTCTGCCGAGTACCTTTGCGGCGAGGGCTTTTGCCTTTGCCGAATACCTGTCCAGTGAGGCATTCCGCCTCTGTCGAGTACGCTTCCAGCGAGGGTTTCTTTCTCTGATGAGTATCCTTGTCCGGCGAGGGTTTCTTCCTTTGCCGAGTATCTTTGTCCGGCGAGGGTTTCTTCCTCTGTCGAGTATCTTTGTTCGGCGAGGCCTTCCGCCTCTGCCTTTGCATCAGAGCTCGGCACTATGGAGATCTCCGAGTAGAAGGATACTCTCTGCGGCCCTGGGACATAGCGAGCATCGTGATCAAGTCACAGGGTGTTTGGTGCTATCATATCCATGGTGAGCTGTCCTTGGGGCATGACAAGCATCCGAGGAGCCAAAGGTGTCCATCTTTAGCAAAATAAGATCACGAAAAAGCGGTTCAATTCTCAGCATATGTCTCTAGGAAAAAAGTAAGCTTTACCGCATATTTTGATGGGGGCTCTGAGCTCCAAAAGATTGGGCTCCATTAGAAATATTTCCCTTGACTCGAGACATAGCTGCTGAATCTCCTCCTCTGAAAGATGCACTTTTTTCGTGGGCGGATTGCGCTTGGTGCCCACCAGCCGGCTGATTAAGCTATCCAGAACTTGAGCATCCATCTTCTTCTGTATGAGACATGACAGTTGACTTCATTCCCCATCACCGAGTTATACATCTTTTAAGATACGGATTAGAAAATATGCATCTACTCGGATCTGACTTGGGTTTTCTAAAGATCACAAAGAGACTAGATTACTTACTGGCTTCGAACATTCTAAAATGTGCTTAAAATATTTCTGATTATTTTTTTTTTTTTAAAAAAGGGTACACTAGTTACTGGGTTATTTGCCATGACAAAATAATGAGCACATGTTATCTTCGTATCAAATCGATGTTCTATGCAATAATACCAAGATCATACCTCATACATTGGTCTGCTTCCAAAGAACTTTGTTACCCTTTCAGCAGGCCTAAGTATTTGGAATGAGTACATGAAATTATCATCTAGGCTCATTATCGCGCCTGCATTGTCGAAGTCACGATGCCAACAAGGCGCCGAAAATACTGTCACGAGCAGCCTGCCGCCAAAAAACTCATATCCATCCTCCACAACCTAGAGAAAGCAACAGCGAATTAACCAACAGGTGGGCAATATGGGGGTTTGACATTAAGGGATTGCATGGCTATTTGCAACCTGATGAGCACGACAGATAAGGTCAAGGTCGTTCTTCTCAAGAAACTCCGACACAATGTCAGCACCGAATCTGTATGAAAAACCACTATCATGAATGCCCCATCCTTGGACATCTCTACTGGGATCGGACCAAAGGAGATCACACAGCAATCCGGCATCAGGAACATCGGTGGGGCGTGCCAAATTTCGTATCTGATCCAAGTTCTTCAGATCTGGAGAAATACCACCATGCACACAGAATATTTTGCCATCGACAAGAGCTGCCACAGGTAGGCAGTTAAAGCAGTCAATCGAGATTTTCCATAGCCTCACATTGAATCTTCTCTTACACTCGTCGTAGAAACCATATATACGATTGACGGATGCAGATTCATGATTACCTCGCAGAAGAAAGAAATTGACGGGATACTTAATCTTGTAAGCCAGAAGAAGACACATCGTCTCCATACTTCGCCTCCCATAATCAACATAATTTCCAAGAAATAGATAATTACTTTCTGGGGGAAACCCGCAGTACTCAAAAAGTCTCAAAAGATCAGAATACTGTCCGTGAATATCTCCTGCGCAAGATTGAACTCGCTAATTAGAAAAAAATGGAACGGTTAGGGGGGAGAATGAGATACAATAAGTAAACGGCTCATTATTTTGAGGACTGGAAAGAACGTATTCTGGTCAATCAGTTAGTTTCGGCCACCAGTCTTTCAGCTCTGTTCTAGCAGTTGAACCGAAAAAGAGAAAAAAATGCCTAACAGAAGATCTGAAGCAGTAGCCCGTCTGATGAGAGAAGGAACTGGCTGGCTATGGAAAAGAAAAGGTTTAGATAAAGCAACAGCCGAAAAGAAATTCAGAAAATTCGACACCGCGAGGCCACACAACACGAAGAAAACGATCGGCTCCCTCAGCTTCTCCGCTATTTTTCCTCCTACTCAGAAACAACCAAAACGCAAGGCCGGTAGAACATATATATCACCACGAAATAGTAACCCTTACCGCATATTTTGATGGGGGCTTCGAGCTCCAAAAGATTGGGCTGCTCTAGAAAAATATCCTTCGACACCAGACACAGCAGCCGAATCTCTGCCTCCGAAAGAGGATTTTCTTCCGTGGGCCAATTGCCCTCGGTGGCCACCAACCGGCTGATTATGCTATCCAGAACCTGAGGATCCATCTTCGACCTGCAGACGATCAGAACCAAGGGCAAAAGCGGAGAAATTTCTCTGAAACATGATAGTCAGAGAAGAGAATAAGGAAGAAGGAGTCGCTACTTCCACTCAGAAGCCTCGTCGGGGAGGACGTCGGAGGGAAGGGCAGACGAAGAAGAGCTCCGCTGACGCGCTGACGCGTGAGAGCTGCAGATTCGTCCTGGATGTTGACTTCCTAACCCCCAGCGGGGCTCATTAGTCTCTGTGGGCCATACTGCCGCCCATAAGTCAACTTTCACATGTATTCAACATGAAAATTGTATCCTCATGTACAAGAATCAAACGCCTTTCAATTTGGAATGTCAAGCGAACTATGAACATTTCAAAAAAATGACTAGACCACTTGAGGAAAAACTGATAATGAACCATCATACTTCAAAAGTGCATTGTTCTTGAATGATATGAGTTGAATTTCTCGGTGACATGCAACCAATCAGGTATGGGGAATGTAGCGCAACGGATAATTGATGAATACATAGTATTAGATTTCCACAAGAATGAGGGAGAGGGGTTGAAAGGGAAACATATTAGAGGGAAGCTTGAGCTTAGCAGACTTCATTGCAATTGAGATGCATACAAAGAAGATGTCAAAAACGGAAATGACCATGTCTTGATGGGGATCCTTTCCTTGAAGTGGTTGGACAAGGAGATCATGGAAAACGAGAACTTCCACTAATGACAACTAAGGATCAAGAGAGACATATTAGGCAGGAGTGGCGAGATGGATCTCTGACCCCTTCTGAGACAGACCTATTCGAGATGTTGAGTCTCCTAATTCCACTTTGGAATTAGGTTAGAAGTCAGCCTGACTCCTCTTTAGAAGAGTCACTCTTTGATCTTTCAAAATAGGCGCTCCTGTCTCCCGTTTGGTAATTCGTTGTGGCAATGGTTCAAGTACTCTTCAGGTACACTTCGGATGTGACCCACTTCAAAATCTCACTTTGTCGTCAAGGTGAAATGCGAAAAACTATTGCTAGACGTTGTGGGCAGTCCCCTAGGTATTATGTATTCTAGTAAATCTTTCCACTTGATCAGTACCTCCATGTCAACGGAGCTTTGTTGGACGTCGATAATGTCCTCTAGTTTGACACTCCATATTGGTTCTAGAGTAAGAGCAGATCTAATAGCCCACCTGAGTTGGGATATGTGAAAACATCAGAGTCACGCACACATGCGTGCGCACGATTGGCACGCGATGGCTGCACGGCAGGCATCGGGCATGCTACGAGCACAGTGGCATGCCATAACATGTGCGGCTGCGCATGAACGGCGCGCAGACGTGCACGACGCAGACAGTGGACTCCGCCAGTGTTGCGCGAGGGCCAGCCGCTGGTAGGACGCAGCACAGAGCGACAGGTGCATATCGGCATATCGGCAGATTTATCCTAGAGAATCTGTGGCGTGAGAAAGGAAGAAACGGATGTGTTTTCTATATTGGTGGAATCATTCCCTCTGACGGCCAAAAAGGGTTTTATGAACTAACCCTGTCAAGAGCAAATGTCTTCCGTTGAATAAGCAACCAACTAGGGTTTGAAGATCACAAGCAAGCTTTATGGGCATTCAACATGAAAATTATATCGTAATGTAAAGAAATTAAATGCCTTCACATCTGAAATATCTAGCAAACTAGGATCATGAAGTTTGGCACTAATATTACGACCTTAATGAAATACCTATTTTCTTTGACAAAACACCATATCATATCCTATGTTGACTTGTTAAGAGAGGTATTTTACCCTTAAGAAATTATTTAAGCATTATCTTACTTGTAGTTATTTTCTTAAATTATTTAATAATTAATAAAATGTTTAATTATGGGATACTAAATACGAGAAAATGAGTTTCCTCAATAAATTTTAATCCCCTTCCTTTGAGGGACTAATATACCATATGCACATAAATCAATATCTGCTAGTTTGGGCACACATATCGCATGATTGTGATATATATTAATTGATATGCATAACGTTAATACACTTGATTAGAGTGGGAAGTCAAATGCTTTGACCAAAAGCCGAATGGGTTTTCAG
The DNA here is from genome assembly GCA_902729315.2 of Spirodela intermedia. Lineage (NCBI taxonomy): Eukaryota > Viridiplantae > Streptophyta > Magnoliopsida > Alismatales > Araceae > Spirodela > Spirodela intermedia. The sequence continues at coordinate 8,024,615 of LR746274.1, read as the reverse complement.
GGATTCCTTGATCAATGATGGGTTCATGAAGAGCTATAGGAAACTAGGTTTATTCGCAAAAAGGTAATGGAATATAAACAAAAAATCTAGGTAGCTTAAGGAAAATAGACGCATTATTTTGATAAATAAATTCACATATTCTGGATATGCACAAATAATTAAGATATATTCACAAAAATAACAAATGATGAGACGCTGGCATTTCTAAAATTTTATACAGAAAAATCCTCCATACCTTCTCACCTAGAAAAATAAAAATAGATACAAAATGATGCAGTTATTTGATCCTAGCATTGGTCCCACTTGCATTAGTAAATAGAAGGCCAAGGCAAGGTCATATCCTTCAACCTTGTAAGAATGCTAGCTCTATAAGTACCGCATGGAGGGTATCTCCTCCACCTCCTCGAACATGGGTTGACTCAATGTATCCCAATCCAATGTCACATCGTCATCATTGTCGGTGGAGTACATGCTTGAGCTTGTCATTGTCAAAGATTGGATTGAGATAGTACTATGGTCAACGTTCGTCACAGGACCTTGATCATACCTAGAGAGTGAACAACCAAGTGGGATGAATTGCATAGATCTTGGAGAATGAGAGAAAGGGTGGCATTGAAGAGAAACAAACACCATGAAAAAAAATAAAATCCTGAACTTGGTGAGTGACGAAAAAATCTTGGCCTAAGTGTAAGATATATATGGAAATAGTTTTTTTTTTTCAAAAAATATCTTTACCTGAGATAGTTGCGTGGTGGCAAGGAACGGGCGCCATTAGTTGCCCGATATAGCTTGCCCTGCGCCATCTCGATGCTAGAAGCACGCTGCATCGAGTTGCAAGAAGATTTAGCAGAAATCAGTAACCAAGATGCTGTAGAAGAAAACTGGAAAACAGAGTTCAATTCTTCGGCATAATCTACACAGGCTTGAACACTTACTAAGGACGAGACCAAATCTACATGAGAAATAATGGCAGTTGACTTTATTTCGGAGTGACCATGGTTTAACGTACCTTGACCCCTGGAGTTGTCCTGACTTTACCAGCCCTTGATGTCCCAAATAACTCTATTTTCCACTCTGCAAGCTTTCCATATCCAAGAAGAACACAAGTCAACCAGGACGTCCACTTCAAACCCAGTTGACTAATAATCGCATGTCTACCTTGACCCGCGAAGAAGCTCCGGGCTTGGACAATGCCCTGGGGAAGAACTTGAGCCTCCGCTCTGTGGGAGGTCTCAGGGTTATGAAGGAATGCTTCAAGTCTCCGTCAATGCTCATCATGGAACCTGCATTCATGTACTCGCCACAGAAACTGGGCGCCGAGAACACTGTGACGAGCTTCTCCCCTGCAAAATACGCATATCCATCGTCCACAACCTGAGAGGGAAAGGGATCAGCAGGTCAGTGTGCAGAAGCCATGGCGCCGCTTCTTTCTGCAACTTGGCCGAGGAGGAACCTGGTGGGAACGGCAGAGCAGGGCAAGCCCGTTGCGGTGGAGGAACTCTGAGACCACTTCGGCTCCAAAGATATAGGAGAAGCCTCTCACTTTAAGCCCCCATCTAGGAACTTCCTTGCTGGGATCTGACCAGAGAATGTCGCAGAGAAGACCCGCCAGAGGAACGTCGGCAGGGCGGGCCATGGCCCTGATCTGATCGAGGTCCGTGAGCACCGGAGAAAGCCCGCCATGGAGACAGATGACCTTCCCGCCGATGATGGCCGCCGCCGGCAGGCAGTCGAAGCACGCGACGAACAGCCTCCACAGTCTCGCGTTGAATCTCGCCTTGCATTCATCGCGGAAACCCCACATCCGGGCCATGGATTCGCAGTCATGGTTCCCCCGCAGGAGGAAGAAGCTGTCTGGATACCTGATCTTGTAGGCCAGAAGAAGGCACATTGTCTCCACGCTCTGTCCTCCCCTTCCGGCGTAGTTCCCCAGGAAGAGGTACCTCCCCGCCGGAGGGAACCCGCCGCGGTCGAAGAACCTCAGAAGATCGGAGTATTGCCCGTGGATGTCTCCTGCAGAAGAACCCTAGAAGGTTGGAGTATCGCTCCCCCCTCCCCAAAGTCTATCGGAGGAATCGAACAAGGAAGGAGCAGGTCGGGGGATACTTTGGGTTTTGGGAGGCGAGATTGAGGGAAAAATCATGGAATAAATCGGGAGGGTAAGAAGATCGTGAGGCTCACCGCAGACATTGATGGGGGCTTCGAGCTCCAGAAGATTGGGCTGCTGCAGGAAAATCTTGCTAGAGACGACGCAGAGCTCACAGATTTCCGCCTCCAGGATCCTCAGCTGGTACTCCCCCGGCGAGTCAGTCGAGACCTGAAGTAGCCGGTTGATTATGCTGTCCAGAACCACGGCATCCATTCTCCACCGCCCTCGGTTGCAGACGCGAGAAAATCCGAGGACCAAAACCGAGCAGATCACGCTAGAACTCGGCGGCGAGACGATCCAAACGAGGAGAAGGAAGGGGAAGAAGGACGATGGCGGCGCCGGGGCCTTCTGTGCAGGGATTCACGCGGCTCGTCATTTCCATCCTCCAGGAAGGTGCAGGGAAGAGATGCGGAAGCGCCGCCAGCCCACCGGCAATTGGACTCCACAGACTAAAAGCTGCAGGAAATGGCTAACTGTAGATGGGCCCACCGATGTTGACTCGTTCCAAGTCCCCATTCCCGGACTTACCAGTTCAAGGACATGAAGTAGGCATGTTCTGATAATTTTCTAAAAATGAGAATAGAAACAAAATCGGCATTCTTTTTTTGTCAATAAGTACATAAAAAATACCCACATTAGGAAATATGTTTGGGAAAGTAAAATTATAATTAAGAAAATTCCTGGTCAACCGTATGTATAATCTCACCGTGATTGACCTCCCCTACATCTACATCATTGGCTCCAACAAGGAGAAGGGAGTTGACTTCACACGAATAGAGACCCAAGCCAATAGAGAGGAAGGTCTCCTCCAATGATATTTGTCAACGTCAGGTAGACAAGTACAATGTGATGAATTTATATTTAAATCCATGTACTAGCATGATTATCCAAGGTTTATATTCTTGAGAATCATTTAAAAATTCACAGAAAATTATTTATTCAACTAAAATTAAAAAATATCATCTTACATTTTTTATAAAAAATTTCAAGATATTTTTTCATTCATTTCTTTCAGTAATTTAGAAATTATGAAAATAATGAGGAAAAATGCAGCGAATCATGGTCACATCACCGAGAAGACATGTCAAGAGTTTATGGGCCATGTCAACAGCTATACCATATCACTGGCATACACATCATCTTCCATCCTTTGTTTTTGGGCAGTAAAATGGACCGAGATAAATCAGAATTTCACAACGTTTGTTGAGAGATTATTATATGAAATTTGGAAATAAATTTGTGGGCAAAGAGAAGAAGGCTTTTGGATGATAAAAGTGGGAAGGGAGGAAGACTTTACAAGCTTTTGGAGCCAAATTCTCTCTAGGTGACAGGTGGAGATGAGTAGAGTGACATTGGGCACTTGAGAACTCGATTTCTCTATTAATTGTTATTTATTTTTGTTCCTTCTTGATCCATTCTCTAGGTGATGAGATTAAGGCTTTAGTTTCTTTTTTTTTAAGGCACTTTTTATATGATTTCGTATTGATTTTCCAGTAGGGATGAGTCCATTGATTTATTTTATTTTTTTAGTGATTCTTACTGCAATTTTAATATTTTTGGTAAAAAATAGACTTTGTTATGATCATCTTACTATAGTTATTTATAATTATTACCTAGTTGTTAACATCATTTAACATCAAGACCTTGCACCTGGTTGCATTACTCTCTCCTCCCCTACTTTCTCGATTTTAGGTGTCTTTTCTGTTTTTTTTTTGGTGATTTTCTCTGCCATTTTCCTTGGAATATTTCGCAGATCTTGAGTCAATTATCAAATATGAATGCCAGAAAGCATCAAAATTCAAGGATTTAAAGCTCAAGTAATTTGGAAGATTTAAAGTATAGAGAATACTATTTTCTTTATTTATTTTATTTTAATATTTTTTTAGAATAAAAAGTATTTTTTTATTAAGATTGAGCATCATCCATGTGGATGATCTGAATTCTCCAAAATCTAATTTTCGTTCTTATTTTGAGTTTAGTTCATAAATATTTAAAATTTGATTATTTTGTTAACAATAACAAAAACAATATCATATTTTCCTCCTTACCTAGCTCCTGATCACCATTGCCCTCAAGCCATGTTAGAAAGCACTCCTTTGTCACCTTCTATCACATCATCATAGAAAGATACACGACATCATAGAAAGAAATTGTAATAATTTTAGCTTTGACAAATCATAAGTCAGAGGTTTGATTCTCTGCGACTAAAAATAAACCGATTACCAATCATAATACAAGATTTAGAGCTTAAATCATAATCCGATCATACTTAATCATGATGAGGTTGATAAGCCAGAGTAGGAAATACAGGATATAAAGATAAGGCATCACCTCTTTCAATCCATAAATGCCTGAGCAACGGTGAAAAAGAGGTGCTGAGAGAAAGAGCCAATGAATGGGCGGACAATTCCTTTCTAAAAGGGGAAGCATCACTCTACTTGCCCTCCTTGGATGACTTCTGGTCAGCGTTGACTGGCTTGGTGGGTGATCCAGTTGACTGGTTGGTCTCGTCTAACTGCTTGGGCACTGGCTGGATTCTGATGTAGGGCTTTCTGGTGAGGGTCTCACCTCTCAGGGCGGCCACATAACGGTCGTTGGTGTCCTCCTTTCGCTGGAGCTCTGCAAGAAACTCCCCCAGCCTCTCCTTATTGACCTGCCCCATCATCTGGTTGAGGGAATCAAAGGAAGAAAACCATCAGGAACCGCCGCATATTACCAAGAGTGACGAAGAAAATTAAATCATATGATCCATGGGAGGGAGAAATCAAGTCTTCTGATCGTGCAGGAAACATTTTTTGATCCATCACAAGCACCCAAATAGGAAAATCATTGGCATAATCACTACATTCATGAACAATCGTTTTCTCTCAATGCTAATTACGGAATTATGAAGAGAAAAACGATCAGGATCTGGACAAAATGGTATCATGGATCTGGACGAGCTGAGCTTTCAAAGCTGATATGCGTAAGAACTCAAAGCCCCAAAATCCAAGTTTCATGGGGCTGGAAAGAGCATATAAGACCACTGCTTAAGATAACAATAATCCCCACATTTAATTAGACTGGTAGGAAAACTGGAATGAGGATGGCCATCTATATTGCCACTTCATTGGAAAATTTTCAAATGGATACAGAGATCTGAAAGTGAAAAAAAAAATCAGCAAATGGGTTGAGGGATCAAGAACTGTAAGACATGAAAGCTTCACTTCGCCTTGTCAAAGCTTCCCAATTTGAGCACATATCAGCAGAAATTTCTTGCTTCATCAACCAAGGTGCGACCCATATACAGAATGATATAAAAGGTGATAATTGTTGCCTTTTTCCGAGTAGCTCCATTAAAAAATACAATGAGTTAATCCCAGATAATGGTCTGAGGGCAATATATTGACCAGACTAGAGAGAGCATCAAGATGGAAAACTCCATATTGCGAACAAATGGATCCCCATGTCAGTTTCCTATACTTTGAATAGACAGGTAGTTATGTAGAAATGTGATGCATGAACATCGTTCTAGAGAGGAAGATGAACAAACGGTACTTTAAAAAGAGAATGAGAATAGTTATGCGGGGAAACGCCAGCAAGCCTGACCTAGTTTTTTCTTACTTCTACACCTTTGGATCCTTGCTGCTGTAGGTTTTATCAACAGTTCCACAAGGATGAAGCGCCCAAATCAGCTGGGGCGAAATCCATACTTTGTTGTTGCCTCCAATAATATCAATTCAGTTAGTCCCACATATTCCTTTGGCAAAATTGATAAAGAACGGACAATATCTTACCCAAACCCTGAAACCAGTCACTTGTTCAATCACTTTCCATTGAAACAATGAACATAACATGATACAACACAGTGCCTGTAGCTTCATGTGCTAACCGACACAGAACATAACACTAGTTCTCAAAGGCAAATATACATTCTTGGTACTGAGATGAGTATCAGATAACGTACCACAGTGCCTCATCTCATGAGACATATCGTCTAGTGTAATTTAGAAAAGATTTAAGGGAAGAAACCTTTGTGCTCACTCTCCAGGCTACTCTCTCCCGTCTCTCACTTGATCATTCTATTAAAGAAATGGGAAGAGGCTTGAAGGCCTCCCATGAGTATAAAGACAAAAATAAAATTTGAAATAATGAAAGCAACATATATTATTCTGTACAGGAGACAAGTTGGTATCGATCTGCATGATTCCAGACAACTGCCACCAATTATTTTCCATAACATGAGATATTCAAATGATCTGTTTTTCAGCATTTTCCAGACAGAATTTCAAGTTCCATACTAAATCAGAGTTAAATAGGTAAAGTATGCATCGCTAGATGCATGATTTTGTAGATTCGACATACTTAGATGATGAACATTGATGAATTGTAACAAAGGTCTGGCCGTCAATTAGAGGGGAGAAAAAGTATTCGGTCGCTCACGGAGGAAGGAGTCCCGATTGATCAGAGGAATGAGGACATACTTTAGTGGGGAATCAAAATGTAACTTATCCGCAGTTTTCCATGATCGTTCTGCTAAAAACTTGTATAATATGGTGGAAGAATGAAGATTTGCGGATTCATATCGGGAAAGATTCCAGAAAAGATGGCATGACATCTAATGACGTCCCTTCGAAAACAGTAACAATCAGATATTCCTCTCCCAGAATATGAACCGAAAAGGAAAGCAAATTTCAGTACTGCATAACCCCCAACAAGAACAACAGAAGCTGATCCCACATGACCCAAAAAAAATCAGAAATCGAAGAAAAATTGTTCCACGATGCGATGAGGGCATCATCCGAATTGACAGACAAACAACAGCGAGGAGCAGGAGTGAGAGAGAAACGATGATCAAAGGGGGCGAGGCGAACAACACACCGCGGTCTCGGGGCGGGAAGTCTTGCGGAGATGGGCCTCGAGCTGCTCGTTGCGGGAGCTGGTCATCTGCATGACGCCGTAGCCGATCACCCCAGGGACCACCCCGCACAGAGTCGCAAACGCAACGAAGAAGGACTTCGAGTCGCGCGTCCTCCTGACCAGCCACCGCCATGCCTCGCTCTTCTCCCAGAGGATCGACATCGCCTGCCGCCGCCCTCCCTCCCTTGGCCCCTCACGATCAGACCGCCACGAGATCGGCCAAAGTCGAAGCCCTGTAGAGCTCCGAACGTTTATCAATGAAGAAGAAGAAGAAGAAGAGAAGAAGAAGAAGAAAAGGGTTAGAAATTACTCAAAACTACATTTAAAAAATAAATTGCGCATTCCCCCCACTAAAATATTTTTTTAATTTTTAGCACAGTTAGAATGCCCCTCCTTCGGGAGTTTGGTCAACCTCAGCCCTGGTCAACCTCACCATTTCCCTTCTCAAGGACCATAAAAACGTTCCTCAAGGACTTGAAGGTCAAACAGGGTTGGATGTGATATTTGACAACTTTTTGTGATATATTTGTTAGCACGAGCGTAAAAAAAATAAATTATGGGGCAACGTTGACTTTTTAGAGCATATTCTTATTCCAAATCAAGTAAATTATATGGGCCTTTTTTCTCAATTTTTTTATGGAGAGAAATTCAATGCTAAAGAAGTACAAATTTAAAATATCTTGAAAAATAAATATTAAAATGGATATAATTATATTTATAGCACATAAAATTAATCTAATAAATAAGAAAGTTGCATCAATAATTAATATACTATTTTTTAAAAAAATTATTTCCATATAAAAAGTTGCAGCATTTATTAATGTAGTGTTAAAAGACGCCACTCTCCTCTCCTTTCGTTGACTCTGACTATTCTCATCGTCATTTGCTCTCTTGGTATCTCTACCATGGGTTGACCCTTCCCAGGCTTTGTCTTTAGCACCCTTGACCTTGACCTTGACCTTAAAATGGGCATCCCCTCATCCATTGGGCTTCCACCTGGTCAACTACAGTCTCCTCGACCGCTTTATTTAGGGGTATCCGTTGACCAAGCTGGGCCTTGTCATGAAATGGGCGGTCCACCCCCCTCGTTCTTCGGCCCCCACCCGTTCTTCTGCTCGTGTCGTGGCCACCCATGTGAATTTTGAATTTCCCCCCTAGAAAATTCTGCAATGATGTAGATACCGCTGAATATGGAAATTATACGGCTTGGACAGCCTCTTCGTCGCCTCTTCTTCCTTCACTCTGGTCACTGGGGCAAGCATCGCTAAACCTCTCTCTCTCTCTCTCCGCCGGCTGCTGCGGCGGCGGCAGGATGAGGCGCCTTGGGAGGCTCGCCGGCGCGGCCCCATCCACCACCATTCACCCCTTCGTTGCTTCCTCCTCTCACGCCTACTCAACATTTTCCGGCGGCGGGCGGGGCAGAGGCCGCGGCGGCGCCTCCCCGCCGCCGCCGATCGCCCCTGGCAAGCCGCAGCACGGAGACGGCGGTGACGAGGAGGAGGCGCCATCCGGCAGCTCCGGCATCGGCCATGGCCGGGGGACTCCTCCCCTTTTCCCGTCCTTCTCCTGGACTTCCACCCTGACCCCTCCGCCGCAGCCCTCAGCCGCCGGCCGTGGGCGGGCCTCTCCGCCACCGCCGCCGTCTCCACCCCCGGGAACCGGCCGTGGTCGCGGCGCCGCCGCTGCGGAGCCGCCGCGGCCATCCGATCCCGCTGCCCCCAAGAGGCCCATCTTCTTCCGCCGCGAGGACTACTCTCCCGATCAATTTCTGGATCCTGACGACGGCAGGAAGCCGTCTGAAGCTGCTAGGGTTCCTCTCTCATTCGACCCCCCGCGGGGGGGAATGGGGAGAGGGAAGGGGTCGACCCCCGCTGCTCCTGCTCCAGCGACGCCAGAGGAGAATCGGCATCTCCGTCCACGGAGCCCATCGGACCAGAGCCCGAGGAGGAGCCCTGCCAGGCAACGACCGCCGGCGGCCGCCGCGTCCCCGACGGTGACGGACCGTGCAGAGGCGACGAAGAAGGCCATGGACGTGCTGTCCCGAGGAGGTAGGGGTCAAGGAGGGAGAGGAATGAGAGGCAGAGGTGAGGGCGGTGGGATGGGCTGGAGAGGAAGGGGAGGCAGATTCGGCGGCCGTGGGCGTGGGCGTGATCCAGACGAGTACTATGGGACTGGACTGTTTCTAGGTGACAATGCCGACGGGGAGAAGCTGGCCAAGAGACTGGGGGAGGAGAACATGGCCAAGCTGAAGGATGCCTTCGAGGAGATGAGCAGCCGCGTGCTACCTTCGCCCATGGAGGAATGCTATCTGGAGGCCCTTCATACCAACTACTCTGTAAGATTCTCCGACAAAAATTGTGTCCTTGTCTGGTTCACTCGCTCTGTAATCTTTACTTCGTCTTTCTCGATCTGCTGAGAGCTTGGAATTTTCTGCTTCTGTAGTTCGAATTTGAACCAGAGTACCACATGGTTTTTGCCAACCCTGATGTCGACGAGAAGCCACCGATTCCTCTGCCAGAAGCTCTCGAGAAGATGAAGCCATTCTTGATGGAGTACGAAGGGATCAAAAGTCAACAGGAGTGGGAGGTACGCCAACTTTGCCGTCGTTCTTCTTTGAATTCATTTAGTTTAGCTTCGATGAGGTGCTCCCCCACCTTGATCCGAAGCCTATGCCATTCACAAAACCCAATCTTCTGGATCAATGCCACGAATCATCACGTGGAAGTTCTTCAACTTTTGATGGATCTTGAGTGGCATATTCTAGTGTAACCAAGCCTTGAATCTGTACGTCTTTTTGCCTATAGTTGGAACCACTAGTGCTTCATTTAGTGCTTTGACTTAGCTTATTTTTGGAGCTTCCAATTAGACTAGCTAAACACTAGTATATTCTAGTCTTCAGGACTAAGGAAGCTGGGGAAACAAGATTTGTGGTACACTTTTCCTTCATTCTGGTGACTTCTGTAGTCTCTTTTCTGTGGGCAGAGGGGTACGGGAGATTTGAAATGGCCAAAGAAAGAGGTTGAGCATGAATGGCAACTGTATATTGAATAATAGAAATAAGGTTGATGAGGAAAAGCTTATTTTTGGCGTAACTAGTAGTCGATTTCATCATTGATCTTTCTCATATGAATTTTCTATTCTCTTTCCATATATCACTGATATTTCGGATTTAAGGAAGTCAACTTTATAATTCTACGAATTCGAAGTTATAAATTAGATTCTTTGAGCAGGAATTAGAAATAATGGGAGGCTAAACATTAGAAATCCAGGAGGAGATGAATCTTGGCGAAGTTGGTGTTGTCAAGCACAGCTGCCAGTCAATTCTCCATCCTAGATGCCTAAACTCTGTAATAAAGTAAAAGAATATTGGAAGATCTTTCTTTTGGGAATGAGGGAACGGTATCATACACTTGCACCTCATTAAAGGGAGGTGGGGGGGGGCGGGGGGGGCTCATTGGAGTACGATGACTGGAGATGTGGGTCAAATCCATTTGGAGATCCTTCATAGAGTTGTATTGACCAAATATTATGTTGATTCGTGCATACAGAGAACAAATAGTGGAGTGTGGGAAATAGAATTTAAAGCATGCCTCAACTTCATCATCATCTTGTAGTTGGGGAAGTGTAAGCAATCCTTGTGTCTTCATCTGTGACTCCAGTGGAAAGATGAGTGAGATTCTGTAAACCCTATGGCTACATGACCATAATTGTCCAAACTAATTTCGCAGGTTGTATGAGCCCGCTAACATAATGGGATGGCAACTTTTTCGATTGCCAATGGGAACTGGAGTTGCACGTTAGGATATCTGGCTCTGATGAAATCCAGGAGATGGAAAACTGGGGATTTCCTCTGTGTTGAGAAGTTAACTATTTCTGTGATCATGAATACCAAGATTAGGATAGGAAAGCTTGAAAATATTAACTGTTGGTATTTCTCACTGAATTCTTATGCGAAAAGTGTTTACTTCATTTGAAACTTTAGTGGACTAATGTTGTGTCGATTAAAAGTATATTGTACAAAATTACCATCTGGATTTGTTGTTGATGTAGGGAAAAAATTATTGTGAACTGATTCAATTTTGTCTTATTTAGGAAAATATCGATAATAACATGTAGCATGCTGCCTTGAATATGTGACATCATGTGGTATGCATGTAATGATACATTGTTTGCTGGCTTTTTTTTTGGGAGACAATGTGTCATTGAATGTCGATTATGTCAGCAACTTTCGTGATGTCTGGTGAAGAAAAAATAGTTGCCATATACTTAACTCATGCCTTCTAGATTTAACGTCTCCTTAAAAGGTTGGTGGATGGACAAAATTGGGTCACCTGTCCAGAGGGCACAATGGATATATAAACTTAAAGAGTCAGAAGTCTTTTAATATTTGAGTCTTACCATTTCTATAATATTTTAACCTCTGGCTTTGTAGGAAAGACGGGTTACGTGGTCTTTTTCTCCCAGTTTTCTAAAACTTGGGTGGTGTCTGAGCCATTGCATCTTATGTCATTTGTTGAAGTGTTTTTTTCCCAAACAAAGATGAATTAAAAGGAGGAATCTATAACTAATGAATCTTTGCAAGTGAACGAACTCACAACCCTTATTAATCCTATAGAAGGCTTGCCTTTTGTCGTGAATCATGTATCTATTCTTTGAATTCCCATTTATCCACCATTTAGAAATCATTTTATTCTTCAGCAGACAGTCCGTATAGCACAACTTATATTGCCTCATACCATGTAATTCGTCTTTAGCAGAAGAGGATGGATTCTCATTGAATAAAAGGAAGAACAATGGGAAAATGTGTCAAGATTGTCATTGTGGCTAAAGGATATGTACAGATCAATACAGGAGCCTTAGATTGTTGAGCTGTTGTTTTTTGACCAACTCTTCGGAATGTTGATAGAAAGTTTTCAGTTTGATAAATGTTTTCATCTTCACCCTAAATTGTGCCAGAAAGTGCCTATGCTTTTGCTTCTACAAAATCCAGTGATAGATGTACTCATCAATCTTTTGGTTTGTCTCCATTTCACCGAAATGAAGTTTGAGTAAATAATATGGGTCTTAAATGACTCAGACGAAAAACTCAGGAAAAGCAGCTAGAAATCATGTCAAATGTCCAAAAGAACTGTTTGCCTTTTTTGATGCCACTCAGACAAGTAGAAACAATGTAAACTCTCTGATATTCTGGGAAAAAAAAAGTGGTATCAGCTCTTTTCTATATGAATATGCTTTATCTGTTGATGCATGGTTTGAGCACTATCTACACTCTGTAAAATTCATGCGATAAGCTTTCATTCGGATAGAGGCTTGGGCAACCATTTTACCTGGTTCTTTGTTCTCTCTTCTATTCTTAACCCACGTTTAGAGCTCCCTACTTTGGAGTGGCCGGTGGAAGGAAGCAAGTACGTGGAATTTTGCCGGCCTTCTTTGAAAGACTTTGTGTATGTGAATTTTTTTGTAGTCACGTTTTGGCTTGCAACATGTGACTCTATTTACATGTTGGACGTCTGCGTCTGTCACTGGTTGTTTGTAGGTTCTGTAGCGATTTTTGAAAAGATAGACATATGTTGAACTTATTGGCCTGCATTGTAGAAAGTTTATTTTACAGCCGATACCCATTATTTATTTATTTATTTATTTTGAAGTGGGTAGTTTGCTGACGGATACATGATTAGTCAAATCTTTGTATTTGATCTGGGGCCCTACTTCTTATTTATCTCTATCCAGCATGTATAGACTATATTATAAAGTTCCCCGACACATTCTTTCTCTTTGATAGTGGTTGCATACATCTGAAGAATGTCAATTCATGATAATAATTAGAGACAATGATGTGTGCTCTTGATAATCTATGTACCCTTTTATCTTAACCAGGATGTTGTGAAAGAAACAATGGAGAAGGCACCAGTGTTGAAAGAACTTGTTGACTTCTATAGTGGCCCTGACAGAGTAACAGCGAAACAGCAACATCAAGAGTTAGAAAGGGTCGCAAACACTTTACCTGAGAACATACCTTCTTCTGTGAGGCGGTTCACTGATCGTGCTATGCTGTCACTGAAGGTTCCATTATCTTCCCACACTTTACTATTCTTGTTATGATAATAGGTCATTGATTTTTCTTCAGATGTATCTAATGATTTAAATTTATTAATTTTCTACCTCCATGGTTATTCAAGTGATTCTAATTTTGTTTTATATTCCCTAACATACCAAAATTGGGCACCATTCTAATTGTGTTAATATAACCTTGGAGTCAATGGAATCACAGTTTGAGCTAGCCAAGTTAGACCTCAAATCATTAGCAATAAAACTTTTAGAATCGAAGGTTGCATGCCATGATCTAGTTGAAGGTTGCTCCTTGCTTGCTCATGGATATCAATGTTCAGTGTCATGGGTGTAACTGTTTTCTTCAGACGGTTTCAATAGGGATTGATAATTTTTATTTTTTTGGGTGTATTTTATTTTACTTACTGTCAGTCTCTTTTCCGCTTTCAGATTTAAGAGCTCCAGTTGAGCTAGATTTAAGTCTAATGTTTGTCTCTTGGATATAGTTTATGGATCAACTGTGCTTGATTTCATCGATGAAAAGGAAAAACCCAAACGAGGTCGATTCGATTGGGAATCATTCTCCAAGAATCCTCACACCTTGGTGTCTTTTTAAAGGCTTTTAAAAAGGCTCCTTCCATGATTCTTCATCCTCAAAACGTTAAGAATCTCTGGACGTTTTTGTCTATTTCTATAAATGGACTATGAAAAATAGCTTGGAGAAACAAATGAGCATCATCAAATAGAAAACTTAGTAACGAAAAGATTTGATCCATCCTAAGTCATTGTGAATTTACTATTTTTGTTGTGCCAATTCTATTAGGTTTGCCCATTTTCCAGATGGTTGGGAATCATATATTAAACCCCATGATATCATATTGCATGCAAAGGATTATGTTGAATTTGGGTGAATTCGATAGGAACATATTTCCAATTTAACAACTGAAAAAACTGAGAAAAAGACATCCTGCTATCATTCTTCATTCATCTTTTTGTTTCTTATTACCCATATTCACACATTTTTCTGTTGCCTTCATCGTCCTCATGCTTGATCTTGAGATGCCCAGAATTTCTCAACAGATTATATAAAGATAATATGCTATCACTTTCTGATTTTCTTCTCTCTTGCAGAATAATCCTGGCTGGGGATTTGGCAAGAAATGCCAGTTCATGGACAAGCTCACCTGGGAGATTTCTCAGCAATACAAATAATAACACCAAAGTGCCTTTTTTTTCTCTCGGATTCTTCCCTTACCTCTTGGAATAGGATTTTTTTCTTTTTCTCTGCAGGATTTTTGGTGTTGAAAGAGCATATTTTCTCATAAATCGCACCAGTGATCTCTCTTTCCTCAGCTCCAGGATAGAGCTTGAAATATGGTATTCCTTCCAGTTTTAGAAAGCTTTTTTGGGTGGGATATTTTCCAGGCTATATAGAACATGAGGGACTATATATCCTTTCTGTTTTTAGGAACCATAGTGGGGGAATATTTACCTGCTTTTTTTTTATTTATTAAATTTCTACTACCGACCCACTTCCTAAATTCCTACGAGTGATGGAGCTAGTGTAGCTTGTTTTCATGGCATTGACGTAAGATTATCATGATCTTTGGGATATGTTATCTTTGTGAATGCAATTAACCCTATTTAATAAGACAATTATTTTTTTTATAATCTGCTTCAATGGTATGTATTTTTGTCTCAATCGTAGCTGATTCTCGAGGAATTATCCCACCTCAAATGATTTCATGTTCTTGAGTGGTGGTTAAATGTGGGTTTATTTTGTGATACTCTTTATTTATGTTCAATGTTTTTACTTGGAAGAACATAGATATTTAAAAAATAAAAAAATGGAAAAAAAAATTATGGTTCGGGAGAAATATATAAGCCAAAAAAAATGGTGGGATTTTTTTTTTTAATTGTATCATTAAAAAAGAAAAAGGAGATCGGTCGCATCATGCAGCTTCTCAAGTGTTTATATGTAATAGTCAATAAAGGTTAAGATTTTAATGTGGAAGATTTGATTTTCCACCAGTAATTGGCTGGCGAAAATTAAATATAATATTCAGATGCAATTGTCAATATGTGATCGTCATCATACAGAAAATGTAGGGGTTACCTGTATTTTCAAGGACAGTAGCATATAATCATATTATTTGGGGTTTGTATAGAATTCAAGTCATCCTACACGAGCTTTTTAAACAATTTCCCCCTTGGGCTGCAAGGAATTAGGAAAGAAATAAAAAAATAGTTATATTCCCTCGTCAACTAAGTTTAAGAGTTTCGAGGGGCTTATACATAAATCACCCATCGCCAATGGAGGCCGGAATAGGAAGGGGAAGAGAGAGCTGGCCCCCACCCCCAACTGTTGCCACGCTGATTGGCGGCGCCGCCGGTTGCATCGGCGGACGGAAGAGAGAGAAAGAGAGAGAGGCTGTCCCGTAGATGACGAAAACAGACGAGGACGTGGTCTGGAACCGTGCTTCTTAATTCTGGGTCAACCCTACTAAAGCTCTGACTTACCCGGACTTGCCAGCTACGGGCTGATCGGGCCGGACTATTTTTCACATGGGCTTTATTTGAAGCCTGATTAATATCAAAATAAATTAAAAGGCTAGTAATTAAATTTAAAGTTTTTTTAAAACTTTCGTATTGTTATTAATATTGATCACTGCAAGGATCGATTGTTGAGGATCATATTTTATTATATATTTAATAATAATAATAATAATAATAAGTTGTTATCAAATGGGCTTTATTTGAGTGCCCGATAATAGATTCACAGAGCTAGACCTTGGGCATGACGGCAAATTGTGTTAATGGGCCGGAGTTCATGGATGGGCTGAAGACTGATAGGCTTGTGGTCCGAGATGAGGTGCCTAAACTCACACCGCTTACAACTTCTTGGACAGAAAAACTGACGCCTATTGGCACATGACTGGTGTTTCCAGAACCCAGCAATGACTCCATGACGCACAGACCATAGGTAATAATGATGGAAAAATAAAATAAATTAAAAGGACAGAGTTTAGATTTCAATTTTTTTAAAATTTTCATCTGGGTAATTAATATTGATCACTCTCTAGGATCAATGGATGAGGATACTATTTCATTATATATTTATTTCTAATACCACTACTAAAAATAATCCATATAGAAGAAAACTTTATACCTGAACCATAGCATGCATGCTCAATGAGATATAAGACAAATCACTACGTCCCATATGGGATGAACTATGTACACATAAATTTTTAGATATAATATTCCTCCACTGCCTACATTTTCTTAGTAGAGTTGCACCACATAGAAGACACTGTATAAACTTCAAAGCTAGTGCCTTTCTTTGACTAAATGGGTCTTAGAAGCCACCAATTAAGTAGGCCTTAGGATGACATATATAGCCAACATGGGTGGCTATGTTTCTTTGGAACAAACATGAAAAATATATGCATTATTTAACATACAGATAATGTTTGCCCCATGATTTTCTCATCAAATACCTGGGAGGGATAGTTCACAGATCAACTGTTACCTAAAGTGGCACATATGGACTATCGTATGTTACATGAAAGATCTTTTCCATGTCCACAAGTGGGAACCTCTTTCAGCTGTAAAAATAATGGCTGGACTGAAATCAAGAGAGAAGAAGAAAAAGAAGGCACCATCTGGACCACTAAAATCACATGAAAGATTTGGGCTCTCGGTAACTCACCCGCACCAAACCTTGAGAGGGCTTGGTCTTCCCGTCAAGCTTGCAAAGAATAAAGGCAGACATAATGGTAAAGCATCAAGGAGAAATCATGATTTGTAGATATTGGAATCTTATGAAATAAATTTTCGTATGATGACATGATACCTAGAGAAATGAATGGCAGCCAGGGCTGAGTTGCCACTGAGCATGAGGATGAGGGACAGCATATTTGACTGCCCTTCTACATCACTTTATGAGCTCAACACACAGAAGCTCAATACAGAGACACCTCAACACTTCATGAGCCGAGGAACAGTCCACAAAGCCTTTGTCTAATGCTTTTCAGCACACCCCTCGTTTCATTGATCCTATGTTTATTTGTTCACATACATAATGAGACCATCTTTATAGGAGATTTCACATGAATAGGGATTCATGCTTCATCCATTAATATGTTGTTGATGTGGTTCTAAGTCGTTATTAGAATCATCAATCAATTTTAATAATTTATAGAACTAGATTCACCAAAAATATTAATAATTTTAAATAGATATAGTGGTGAGCTAGGTCGTCTCCTCAAGAAAGGTTTTTAAAAATATTTTTATTCTCTAATTTAAAGAATTACTGAATTGATTAGAAGATTTAAATTGATATTCAAAGCAATAAAGGAAATAAAATGACAGATAAATGTAAATACGAATTTAAAAATTAAATGAATTAAAATTAGGAAACTAAATATGCTTTGGAATGATAAAAATAGAAGAGAAAAAATAAAGAAATGATTAAACCTAAGAAAATAAAATTATTTCGCAGATCAAACAAGAAAATAATGAAAAATCTATTAAAAATCAAACTTACAACCCTTAGAATGCATGGCTTGATGTTGACCTCTAGGTAGTGCTTCTCAGTCTTGCATTCAGTTCAACAGAATGGATTTAAGGTGAAAAAGGCAGAAGAGAACAATCAAAATCAATGATACGCTCTTTAGATTCCTATTTTCACATGAGAAGGAAGAACAATGTTTTCTCTCAAGAACAATGCCAAGAAAAACTCCAAAAAGACTCCCTTTCTCTCCCCCATTCCTCCTTGTACCCCAGATCTGCAAATCGCGTTTTCTATTTTGACTTCTTATTTTTTGTCGTATTTTTCTGATTTTCTCCTATTTTTCTAGCATTTTCTCCTTTTCTTACGTGACAATAGTCGATATTAACTGTTTTACCAAGAACATCTACCCTTCCACGTGTGCGAGAGAATAATCGATATCGTCTGTTTTACTAGACGATAATTGATATTTGGGTAAAAGCCGACAAAATTGTAATTGAATGAAGAATAGTTAGGTAAATTTAAATCACACCTATTAGTAAATGAAGTGAAAATTAAGTTGAAAGTAGGAAAACAAAGTTCCAACATCATGATAGTGATGCATCAATGATGCACTAGAATTTTGAGCATTCAAGAGGATCATCGTGCAATGTCTATAGCCTTGAAGGCTTTCTGTAGATACAGACGACGTGTGCAATCTCTAAATCTTCTTGCGAAGTCTAGAGATCAATGAAATGGGTCATCGAATTGTGTCCAACAACTGTCACCTAGTGAAGTAGAAAAATGATGACTTTGTGGCTCTCTAGCGGCTGTCACCTGATAGAGAGAAGCTGGATAGGGGTTGGACACGTGTCAGGGAGCTTCATCCTCAAGTCTGTGCAGCAAGAGGATGCTCTTCATTGCATCCGATACACTCTCAAGAGGTGGTGACTTGCCTCATGGTGGATTGTCCTCTTCTCGATGATGGCTTGTTTGTTGATCAATCGAATATAATTTTCTTGATGGATTCGCGATCTTTTTATTGTCACTCGTTTAACAATTTTTGTAAGAATGCTCCGTGAATCGTGTTAACGAGATTTTCGCCGATGATCCAATGATTCTAGTGGCTTAATCCTTCACCAGTGATTTGCAAGAAAGTCACGATTTAATTAAATAAAAATTCGAGTTTTGGCTCTAGGAGGATTTGAACTCGCACCGGTCACCCGCCTATATGAGAGAGATTGAAATAAGTACTCTAATACCTTTATACAGTGACATCATCATGATATATCTCTATTATAACTAAGGGATATTTTAAGTATTAAAATCTTCAAAATTATTCTAGGACCACCGGTTTAGTCCCACATCGGTTATACGCTGAATGTGGAGACAGATTATATGATAACATGAGATTAGAGAATCAATGAGTCCCTTTCTCATGTGTACGACTACTCCTTGCCCCATAACCAGCTAGCCACCAGTCATGTGGAAAGTGAGTGACACACACTTGCCTCCATCGGTCTATAGCCACTCGAGCCCCTACTTGTTGCTCTTCCCCAATTGCATTCCCAACCAGCTTGCGGGCTCAATTGGCCAATGGGTCCTCCTTTTTTCTATTTATATTTTTTTATATTTTACTTTAATTTATTTTTCTTCATTTATTTTAAAAATAGGACTATAAAAATCATATAAATTTCATATAAAATTACATAATTAGCCAAAAATTCACATTAATTAATTGAAAACCACTTTTCATAATTTAATATAAATATAAGTCTATTTATTATGAGTTAAGGCTAAATATATATTATTTATTAATTATTAACTCATGATAATGAAGACTTATCAAGCATCAATCAAAGTTTTACTAGCATAGTAAATGACCATGGGTTTCTTATCCTTCTTTTGCCCCAAAACTGCTCCCACTACTAAATTTGAAACATCATACATTATTTCAAAAGGTAAACTCCATTCTAGAGCTTGAAGGATAAGTACTTATATGAGTGTTTGTTTAATTTCCTGAAATGCAGTTTTAGCACTATCATCTAAAGTAAAATCAACATCTTTAGCAAGGAGGTTAGTGAGAGGTTTAGAAATTTTTGTAAAATCTTTAATGAACCTCTTAAAGAAACCTGTATGGCCAAGGAAGCCCCTAAGTTGCTTTAGGTTGATGGGAAGAGGTAGCTCCTTGATTATCTCTATCTTGGGTTATCTACCTCCAGCTCATCCTTGCTTACTTTGTTCCCCAACACTATGTTATCCTGCACCATAAAATGAGATTTTTCCCAACTTAAAACTAAGTTATTTTCTATGCAAATTTCAAGAACTTTGGTTAAGCTGGTCAAGCATGATTCAAATGAGCTTCCAAAAACTGAGAAATTATCCATAAAAATTTCAAATGAATCACCAATTAAGTTAGAAAACATAGCATTCATGTATCTTTGAAATGTGGTAGGGATATTTCATAACCCAAATGGCATTCTCTTAAAAGTATATGTTCCTACAGGACATGTAAAAGTTGTTTTCTCTTGATCATCAGGATAAATATTTACTTGATTATAGCGTGAATAACCATCAAGAAAACAAAAAAAAAATTGTCCTGAAAGTTTTTCCAAAATTTGATCAATAAAAGGCAGTGGATAATGATCTTTCTTAGTTACAGAGTTTAATTTTTTATAATCAATGCAAACTCGCCAACTAGTGACTAATCTCTTCTAAATTTTTTCACCTTTATCATTGATTTCAATGGTTAATTCAGACTTTTTAGGAACCATATGAACAAGACTCACCCAAGTGCTATCAGAAATAGGATAAATGATATCAGCATCCAACCATTTCAAAATTTCTTTTTTTAGGAATTCAAGCATATGAGGATTTAGTCTATGTTAACTTTCTCTACATGGCTTGGATCCTTCTTCTAGAAAAATACTATGTTCACAAACATGAGAAGGTATGCCTCTAATATCATCAAAAGTCCAACCTATGACACATTTATGATCTCTTAAAACCTTCAAGAGATCATATTCCTGCTCATAGGTTAAACTTGAAGAAATGATAACAAGATATGATTAGTTAGAATCCAAAAATGCATATTTCAATGAAGAAGGCAACAGTTTAAGTTCAAGAATTGGGTGAGAAGGGTCTCCTTTAAATCCGAGAGAATTAGTTGGATCTTCTTTTGGATTCAAATCCTGAATCTCAAGAGGATACCCTATGATTCCTCATCATCCTCATCAGGGAGTTCACATGTACCAAGTTATTCACGAAATCCTTTAGAATTTTCAAAGAATTCAATCATATTTAATTCAACTTTCTCCTCTCCAACCTTGAACTCAATAGTTCCGTTTTCCCAATCTATGATTGCTTTTGCTGTGGCAAGGAATGGTTGACCCAAAATTATAGTCAATTGACTAAAATTTACAGTCACATTCATATCTACCATAATAAAGTCAACAAGGAAGGTACATTGCTGAATTCTAACCAAGACATCATTTAATCTTCCATGTGGCTGTCTCACAGGTGTATCAGCTAATAATAGATCCATACATATTGGCTCAAGATCCCCAAATTTAAGCTTATCAAATAAAGCTTTAGGCATAAGATTTACACTAACTCCAGAATCTAAAAGTGATTTAGGAAAAATCATGCCATTGATTTCACATTTAATAAAAGGAGCTCTAGAATCTTTCTTTTTAAGAGGTATAAAATCCAAAAGAAGGGAACTAATATTTTCAGACAATTGAACCTTCCTTTGAGTTCTCTTAGGTGTGCAAATGTTTTTAACATATTTAGAGATAGGAGGAACACATTTAAGCACATCTTCAAGATGAAAAGTAATAGTTGCACCCTTAAAGGCATCAAACATTCTTGTTTCATTATCTGATGTGGGTTTAGAAAAATTTAAAACACTTGGAAAGGGAATAGGAGGTTGATACTTAGAGGGCTGAGGCTCTTTCTTTTCATTTTAGGCTTCTTCCTTTTCATTTCTCTCCAAAACCTTTTCCTTTATTTCCTCCTTTTCTAACTTCTATAAGGATCAGGAAGTTCTTTGCCACTTCTTAACTAAGAAATGGGATGAGCTTCCTCTTCCTCATAAAAATCTGTCTCATCGTAAATCATGTCGCAAGATTCATCATCACAATCAATAAAAGATACATGTCTAGGATTTACAAGAGGTTGAGTTGGGAATTGACCTTTATGGGAGTTTATTTCAACTCCCTTAACTCTTCCTTGGTCTGGTTGCCCTCTCTTCAAGTTGTCAATCTCATTCATCATCTCTTTCTTCATTTCTTGCATAAAGCTCATCATGTTCTTTTGTTATTCCATCATGTACAAAATAAATTCATTTTTATTAGATTCAGAATTTTGAGCGGGTTGAGGAAGTTGAGGTTGATAGTGAGGTGGAGTTTGATATTGTTGTTGAGGTTGTGGAGGGTAATAATTTGTCCTCTGCTGAAATGGAGCCTTGGGGCCATGATTGTAGCTTGAACTTGCTTGGTTTCTGATAACATGCTATTTATGCATGTAATTATATAATTATTAATGCAAATTAAGGCATTAATCATTACAAATATATGCATGTTATCATATTTTAAGTATATTTCTATCATTTTATGTAAATTCATGTTATGATCTTAAAATACACCAAATTATGGATTATTATAAATAATTACACATTACAATCTTTAATCATAATTATATTTATGATCATAATCATGTTTTAAGAGTGAAAATATGAGAGAAAAGATATTTATTAACATTTATGTATTTATATAAATTTATTTTATATAATACATAAATGTATAAAATTAATTAAAATTTATTCTCTTCTTATTTTAATAATTTGACCTTTTATAATGATAGATTATTCAATTTTGAATCCAACAAAACAAATTTGAATTAATTTGGAGTCGTATTTTGAAATTTATGATTTTTACAATTTTATAGAATTTTCTAGAATTTTTCTGAATTTATTTATATTTATTTTCGATTTTTAAATGTTTTAAATTAATTAAAAAATCGCAAAAAGGGGTTATATGTCGCGCGTGTACACGTGGATGCGACGTGGTACTCGGGGCCACGTGGCTCTGCCACGTGGACAGCACGCGGGCGCCTGCGTGGTGCTGATGTGACACATGGCGTATTTATATTTACTATATATATTTATTTAATAAAGTATATAGGTCTTCCGATTATCGGAAGACAAAGTATTAATCCCTCTTAATCGTCATATCTTATATACCCGAATATACTCCTTTGTTTTTCCCGTGTGGGACTAAAGTCCCTTAGTTTTCTTATGTGCAGGACGCGTGGCGTGATCTCGTGCGTCCAATCGACATCGCGACAAATAGTGTACGTAGATCACGTGGAATCAAGGTCCACGCAATCAGAGATCAACCACGTGCCTAAATACTCACTTAAGTGAATAAATCACGACCGTCTGATCGAGAGTTATAATGGTCCAGATTATTCACATCAGATGGACATCCAATCACATCTTAACTGCACAATCACGATCGGACGATCGTCAAATCGTCGCGACGATTCGTGAAGAGGTGTCTCATCGCAATCGTCCATCGCGATCAACTCCATCAGATCGGACGGCCACGATCATTTACGAATTTTATAAAATCCGTTCTTCGCGACGGATGAACTACCCGCGATCAATCTTCAAATTCTCTTTGTTTAGAGTTCCAATTCGCGCGCCATCTTTTGCATTGTGTTCAAAACTCATTTACGCTTCTGTTGGATGTTTAATTTCAATGTTTTATTGAAAGAATTGGAAGAAATCAAGTCTTGAACTCCTCTTTCGTCTTCAAAAATTCGGAATGAAAAGCCTTGCATCCGGCGATTAATTGGATCATTTCGAAGGCTAATTTGGGTTATATTGTTTGTTTTCATCTTAATCTTTCATCATTTAGTATTAATTTTACTTTAAGTATTGTAGATTAAGTTTAATTTAGTTTTAATTTCTGTTTTTAATCATTTCGTGATATGAAAATTTCTCTTAACTTCAAACTTCGATTACTCTTCGAATTCTCATCCAAATCACCTGATTTTTTATTCCGTGGATTCGAAATTGAGTTATCTTTCTTAATATACTAAATTGCTCAATTTCTAACCTAATTTCATCGTCCGATTTGATCAATTTCAAAGATATCTCTCAAATTTCCCTAATTCTCCGTGGATTCGTCCCTTAATTACTATTATACTAATTAATTACTTTGATTAATCATAAATTGGTAAGATTAGGACTTTGTTTTGACACTGAATCGTGTGCATTCAACGACCATACGATTTAGTCTCGTCAGTTTCTTTACCCACTCTATCGCCTTTAGTTGTACCTCACAATATTCACCTCTTCTTCTTCTTTACAAGCCCCATTTTCATGATCTCTACTATGACAAAAAGAGCAAATCATAGCTTTAATGAGAGGAGAGTCAGAATTAAGTACCTTGTTCAAAGCTGAAGTCAATTCATCCAAACTTCTTGTTTGCCTCCCTTAAGCTATGATTATTCTGATCTCTCTCCACTTTGTCCTCCCTTCCTGCAACATTCAGAATTCTACCTCACCTTTGGTTCATAGTTCTCCCATTTTGCCTTAGACCTGCATGTTGCATATCAATTTCTACAATTTTCTCTATTAGAGCATAAATTTCATCCTCACAAGTATGATAGAAAGATCCTCCTACAGCCAAATCAACTCTACTCCTAAGAGCATCCGTTAGACCATCATAGAAAATCTGAGCTAGTTGAGAAAATTCAATTCCATGATGAGGACATTTCCTTATCAAAGTTTTGAATCTCTCCCACCCAACCTTCACTAAATGATTCATCATCTATTTGGCTGAAATTTTGCATTTCTCTTCTAGATGCATTTGTCTTTCCTAGAGGGTAAAACTTTTGCAAAAATCTATTCTCAAGTTTAATCCACTCATCAAAAACAACTCCTAGACTTCTATACCATTCTTCAGCCTTTTCTTTCAAAGTAAGAGGAAAACACTTCATCTTTAAAATTTTGGTAGTAAGTCCAAGAATATTTTGAGCAGAACATCTGATATGAAACTCATCTAAAAAATCAAGAGGATCATCATTAGATAAACCATAAAATGTAGGAAGAGAATTCATTAAAGCATTGCCATATTTAAAGACCACTCCCTCTTGAAGATTGATGTTGAAGTTGGTTTGCTTCAAACTTCTAGCTAGGTTTGACTTTTCAAGCATATTTTGTTTCCTAATTTGTTGAGGTGGGTTCCTATTTCTCTAATCTGCCATTTCTTCAATTGTAGCTTCAATTATGTCCTCTGAAATGTTAGTAGATGAATCTACTTTCTTTGACCTAATGTTGACCATTAGTGAATAGAACATTAAGAAAAACCTTGTCAAAAATAGAATATACCTTTGGTGATCCTTCTTGATGTATTTCTACACTCGAATAACTATTTAAATGATAAAAAATAATAAATAATAAATAAAATTCACTAATTAATAACACTGGCTCCCCAACAACAGCACCAACTAATTATCTAGAAAATGTGGTAATAATCATTGTAAATTCTAGATTTAGCAACAAAAAATTATAATATTTAACATCACAAAGTATAATTGAGTAAGGGTCAAACCACAAAGAGCCAGGAATTAATCAGAGAATTTGTTTAGCAATTTTATATTTATATTTATATTTATATTTATTTTATTTTATTTTATTTCGTAATAAGAAGAAAACCCTAAAATCTTTTGTTTCTATTTTCAGGTCTATCACACGCCACAACCATGACATCATCATGGCGCTCGTCCCATATCACCGATGTGGAATGCACCTTGCCTATCAGCACAAGACGGATGACAAGGCACATCGTAATTTACCTGGGTACACTACTTCCAATCATTACTCTCCTCATAATCACCTCACATCTGCTATCTATCACCCTCAAGTAGTGAGGACACAGAACTATCAGCACATGTTGGCATCTCCCCAATTTTGAACTATATGTCTATAGCACATCAGACCTGCCAAACTAGTTGTGAATTGCCAACCTAGCACCTCTCTCAATATCTCATTAGTACCATCAACCAGCTTGAACCCATGAGAAGGTAAGGATCTATATCAATAGGATTGACCCTCTCTCCTCTCTCTCTCTCTCTCGATTCTCTATTTCTTTCTCCCTCTCTTTCTCTCTCTTCAAAAAAAAAGAAAAAAAAAGAAAAAAAAAGAAGAAAAAGAGGCAGCCTACTTCTTTTCCCGAAATCACTAGCCCATCATAGACAATTAGTGGAGGGTGAGGGAACCTACTTCCCTTCCCTTAATCACTAGCCTAATACTCCAAAGGGAATTACCCTTGTACACCAAATAATGGGCATTAGTGGAGGGTGAAAGAAGAGGCCCTTAAAAAAAAAAAAAAAAAAAAAAAAAAAGAGAGAGAATAAGAGAAAAGAAAAGAGTTAGAAAAAGAGACCAAGTCATTCCTCGTGGGGTGAAAGGTCCCCTACCTACTTAGAGGAAGTACGGCAACTGATGGTACTAACAAGATCTTGGCCAGAGGGATTAGGCATGTGCAACACTAGGAAGGCAAGTTCATATTTGGGCTTATTGTCATGCTCCAACATAGTTCTATCCTCCTCACTGCCCTAACCACTCTTTTCTCACCACTTTATATCATTTTATTTATTTCTTAGAACTCTTGTCTTGCAGGAACATCTCATGGCGCACAACACGGAGGTCTACACGTCCTACTACTATTGAGCAGATCTTCCAACTTCATGAACTCAATGGCTCTCCCAGCCCAATGCAAATCAACCGCCTTCTTCAAACATTGTGAGTGCACTGGAGTCTATCTCTAGTATTATCACATCCCCTCTTCAAAAGAGGTCTATAATCCTCCATGTCATCCTCGCCCTTTGTGTGAATGAGATCCCACTTATGTAACCTCAGAATGAGGTCAAACTTCTAGCACTCAATCAAATTTCTTCATTTCAAAAAAAAAAAAAAAAAAAAAAAAAACCAGCACCTTGGTGGCACTTGCAACGGGCACGGGAGCACACATGCGATGAACGCACGGGCGGAGATGCGTCGACGAGTGGTGTGCGGGTGGTGACGTGTCGGCGAGCGGCGCGCGGGTGGAGATGCGCTGGCGATGGTGCACAAGCGGTGATGCGCCTGCAAACGGTGCATGGGCGGTCACGCGTCGGTGAGTGTGGCGTGGCGATGGTGCATCAGCAAGCGTCGCGCGGGCGATGCACGTCGGCGAGCATCGCGTAGACGATGATGTGTTGGGGAATGGCGCATGGGTGATGATGCTCCTGCGAGCTGTACGCGGGCGGTCATGTGTTAACGAGCTTCATGCGGTCAGTGACGCGTCAGCAAGCGGCTGGACAAGTGCACGAGCAGCAGTCAGCGAGCGGGGGGGGAGTGCGCGGGCAGCAGGCATATGGGTAATGACACGTCAGCGAGAGGCGAAATGTTTGTCTGTAACTTTTGCTGCAAAATGAAATTTTGGGTTAGGTTCGCGGTGTTGGAAAGCCCTAGATCTTGGCTCTCACACCAGTGATAACCAAGCCAGTGAAATCAAATGAAGAAGGTAAATCTTCGGGAGATTGGTCGTTCCTCTAGTGTCACATCATTTCTGGCCCAAGGTAGCAATCTCCTTTTTCCTCCAAATCAGATGATCTGGTCTACTTCTTCACACAACTTAACACTTAAAGAAGAGAGTGGATCCAAGACATTGCTGCACTAAGGTCGTCAACATAGAGTTTTGGACAGAATCAGAGATGCCCTATAATGAGGGAGGAAGAGAGTATAAATAGGGGTCCTGATTTCTCAAAGTGAGAAACCTGCGATATGTGGCCTCTCCTTAATTTCGGATTTGGGCCTTTCTTGTGGGGCTTTGAACGTGGATTGGCTGCTTCTCTCCTCCACATTTAATATTCAATTTATCTAGGTCCTAAAATTCAATAAAACTCCAAGAAAAATGTTAGAATAATCCACTTGATTCAAAAGAATCAAGTGAGGTTAGTTCACAAGTCAATAAATACCTAAAATAAGGACTAGATAAATAATACATATTTATTTCATTTTAATCATAAATAAGTGATAATTACTATGCCCATAAAAATATAAATGATTAACTAAAGTATAAAAAAATGTAATTATCACCACATACTTGATATCATCAACTAACTTTGGTGAAACTATTTTATCAGTTTCTACTAGATCTTTTAATGATGGTTGAATTCTTGATACAAGATGTACCTACCATATGTGTCCTCAAAATGACTAGTATTTTATGAACTCGAATTAGAAGTTAAATATATCGTTGTGATGCAATTAAGTTTATGAAAATAATATTTATAAAACCTCACTCTTCTATCTAAGATAAGTAAGGCTTGATGCTTAAAGAGCGTGGATAATAAGAGTAAGAATTCTACTTATTTTATTATATATATATACACACTTGAGATCATGAAGGGTAGAACTAAATCTAAAAAAGATGAAGACAAGATAAATAAAAAGTGTAGCAAAGAAAAGAGAATGGATTTAACGCAATGAAATGATAGAATAAATAGTAAAACTAGTTTGAACTAAAAATTAATCTATCTATGAAGAGGATTACAAAGACTCCCTAAATCTAAATCTTGCACAAATCTCGTTGTGTGCTAGTTCTAGGCCGAGTGATACTTGATCTGTGACGAGTGCAAATCTAAAACTTGCACAAACCTCTTCTTCACAGTGATCTTTGACATGAGAATGTCATTCACTAGGCCTTGATTTCCCTCCTATTTTCTTCGATTAGCCACTACTAGAGAGAGAGCTAAAAAACTCTCTCCAAGAAGGGTGTGAGATGTCTTAATCTTCTCGAGAATTAGGCCCCTCTAATGAACGGTTATAATTAATAACTAACTCTTTTGGTGAACGGCACAGATTTTTTCATGAGAGAGGCACTCTAATCCTTCTCTTAATCTCATCTTAAGGTGCCCTAAGATGGGCGGCCTAAATCTCATCTCTTGATAGCCCATTTAAGTCCAAATGGGCTAGGCCAATGTGATGCCCTCTCTTAGGCCCATAAACATATTAAACCGCCCCTCTCCATAAGACTTGACTTGTCATTAGGCTGAAGGTTTGGGCTTCTTTCATTACTTTCAACTCATAATAAGAGTTTACTTAAGTTCTTGCAATTAAATAATTATCAAGAAAATGTGAGAGAATCACTACTTAACTTCATAAAAGTCAAGTGAGGTTAGTCTCATAATATAAATAATATAAATAAAATAATATAAATTAGGACTTAAAAGATAAAATACTATGAATGTCATAATGAGCTAGTAATACATATATAATTGTATTATCTACTCATTAATTAATATCTATATATAAGATATTAATGCATAAATGTAACTACTAATTTATAATTATTAGTTTTCTATTTACACACTAATAAGTAGTGATATTGTGACATTAGGTGATGACAACATTAATAATGTTACATGAATAGACACAATACGGATCAAGATGTATGATAGTGGCATCATGACTTTGAAAATGAGACATATTTCAAAGTTGAAGAAGAACCTTATCTCTTTAAAGAATGGTATTCTACGAGTTTCTAAAGGTGCTTTGGTTTTGATGAAGGCGAAGATGATCAGAATTCTTCATCTATTTGAACACATTGTTACAGACAGTGTGAATGTAGTTGAGGATTCAGATATTTTTACTCAATTATGACACATGAGATTGGGTCATATGAGCGAGCGATGTATGATAGAGTTAAACAAGTGTGGTTTACTTGCAGGTCAAAAGATTAGTAAACTAGACTTCTATGAGCACTGTGTGCTTGGCAAATAGTGTAGAGTGAGGTTTAGTATTGCAGTCCATCAAACCAAGATTACAATAAACTACATCCACTCTGATCTTTGGTGGGTCCTACTCTAGTTATCTTGAAGGGCGGTGCAAGTTATTTATTAACCTTTATTGATGATTTTTTTAAGAAAGTATGAGTTTACTTTCTCAAGAAGAAGGGTGAAGTATTCATCACATTCAAAAAATAGAAGGTGTTGATTGAACGGTAGGCTGGAAAGTCAAATCAAGTGCCTCCGTATTGATAATGGTATAGAATTTTGCTCGAATGATTTTGATGAATTTTAAATAAACAAAGGTCACGTTCGACTTTGCATTGTAGCAAGAACACCACAACAAAATGGAGTTACAGAATGAATGAACAGGACACGCTTCAAACGTGCTAGAAGCATACTACCTCAAGTGGGTTTATCAAAAGACTTTTAGGTAGAAACTGTTAACAAAGTTTGCTACTTGGTTAACAAATCTTTATCTATAGTCATTGAGTTGAAAACTCCTAAAGAGGTATGATTTGGTTCTCTTACTAATTATTCTTACCTCAGAATTTTCGATTGCCCTACTTATGGTCATGTCACAGGTGACAAGTTGGAGCCAAGGTGATGTGGGACAAAGGACCAGAGAAGATCTCTTTAAAAAGAGCTACACATTAATCTTTAAAGTTGATTAAAATTAGAATTTTGATGATTTAATATTCAGATGATCCCACAATTTTAAGATAATTAAGATCATTAATTACCTATTAGGTTATCTAATTCAAAGAATAACACAAGGCTTCTCAACCAGGGTTAGGACCATCAATCTTTCACACATACGTGGCTATCATATGAACCTCACAAATTCTAAGAGCAAAGATTTAAAAATAATGAACAACTTGTTTCCTGGCGACGGTGGGAGAGAGAGGAAAGAGGGCTTCGGCGGGAGAGAGAGAGAGGGGCGTCGGCGGGAGAGAGGAAAAAAGGGTGGTTTCGTGGTGACAGCAGGAGAGAGAAAAGGAGAGGGTTTGCGACGGCGAGGAGAAGAAGTGGTGGCGACGGGAAGGACGGCAGGGAGCCGAAGTGGCGGCGACAGGCGGACGGCGAGGAGGCGGGACGACGGCGACGGGGCGGACAGCGAGGAGGCGCGATGACTGCAACGGGGCGGAAGGCGAGGAGGCGGACGACGGCGACGGGGCGGACGGCGAGAAGGCGGGACGACGGAGACAGGGTGGCTGGCGAGAAGGGGAGTGGCGGTGATGGGGCGGCCGACAAGGAGACGGGACGACGACGACGGGGTGGGAGAGACGCCTTCCTTAGGAGAGAAGGGGTGCATGGGTGACGCGGCCTCTTCTCCTCCCTCTTCTTCTTCCTCGTGGGTCCACTTAAGGGAATGAACCTTCATATTGATTTCATCACAAGGGCAAACAAGTGTATATTTATAGGTTATGCACAGACACAAGTGTGAAAAGGTATTGGTTGTAGTCTTTGATCAGTCTGCGATGCTTAAAAAGAGAGGGAAGTTAACAACAAAAGAAGGAGATCAAGTTAATAACAAGGAAGAAGAGTTAGAGGTGAAGCTCTCAAATGATACAGTGTAAAAGGAGACAACTAAATTCAAGAAGAGCCAAAGAATATAGTAATATAGGAAGTCTCTCAACGGCAGCTTAGTATTGCAAGAGATAGGCAGTGAAAAATGATCAGACCACCTAACAAGTACTCTGATATAGTAGCCTTTGCTTTATTTGTTACAGATGAAGTTGGAGGAACAGAACCATGTTCTTGCAAAGAGGTTATGACCACCAACGTGGTGGCGAACAAGACCTGTCTCCACCACTGCATGAGCTCGAGGCGACAAAAGAGACCCCACTTTCACGTGTTCAGCCGGATCGAGGAACACGAGCAAAGATGAAGGACCCTGAGTTCCGTTATACCACCTGAGGTGTCTTTATGTTTTTCACGTGTCCAGTCGGAACGGGACTTGCTTTCCTCGCTCGTTTCCGCATCCGTGAGCAGTGGGGACCTACCATCCCTAGGGTCCATGTTGGGCCCATAGTGGGGACGTGAAACCCCATTTCCCTTTGTTTTCTTTTCTTTCCTCTCTTCCCCTCTTGGGCCATACATGTTTGGGCCCAATTGGAGAAGAGGGCGTCCTTCCTTTCCTCACCTCTCTTCTCTTTTGGGCCATCCCTATTTGGGCCCAGTTGGAGAGGAGGGCCAATTTTGGACTCTTATGTGTGCTACCTTCTTGGGGCTTTGGCATCTGGGGCCTCAAGCGTGGCCCTCCATCCTTGGCCCATTTAGGGCCCTCTATTAGGGGTGGAGAGCCACTCCCAAGGACAGAGCTTTCATCTTTAAGAGAAAGTGTGTTTTGGTTGAGAATCTCGTTCCAAGAGGACGAAAGGGGAAGGGGATCACTGCCAGGTCACCGCCGCTGCTTCCAGGCCGTCAGCAGCCCATCGAGCCGCCACCAGGTTGTTGTCACCGCTATCGGGCTATCAGCACCCGCCGTGCCTCCGGTAGCACACCAACCCTGTGCGCCCGCTTGCCACGCCCGCCTGCCGCGCGCTCAACTGTGCATTTGTCTCATGACCTTTATGGCGCCTCTGCGTGCGTGTTGCATACTTGCCCGTGTGCCTCCACGCCTGCCCCTCAGAGCTTGCCATTGCGCTTGACCTAGGTCACCTACCTGAGCGCCCCAGCCACTTGGTCGTGCCCCTCCCTCTAACCCTGTCTGAGCCCATACTATGGAGCCCAGCCGAGCCCAGCCAATATCCACCAAGGGGGGTCGTTAATTCTCCCCAACCCCCTCCTAGAGAACACCAAACCACCAAAACGCATGTCCATAGTGTCAGTTGGACGCCCTACTACACACCAACCGGACCTCTGCCCTGGAGGTTAGCTCTTATCCCCTTTCCTCCAAGTCATTTACTACGTTCAGTATCATCTCGCACCTGCTCCACTGCCATCGGACCTAGCTAGGTTAGAACGGGTTAAGTATCCCCACTGTGCGACTCTGATACGTGCGCCAGAATTGTTATGTTGGTTATCGAGCACTTGGTGTGGAGTCATGTCGACAATACTAAGTCCTCGCCTTCTAGACGTGGACTTGGAGGATCACCCTACATCAGAATCACCTAGCGACATCTAGTTCTGATGGATTGTTGGCGTCATGGCATTTCGGCTACTACTTGCACTTAGTTGAGTTTGACACTCATCATCTAGAGCCCCTGGTTAACATTACTCGTGGTGTATAGGGTTCCCTTCCCTTAGTATCTCACCCACATCTAGTTGTCATGCAGGTTTATAAGCACATCCTACATCACAACAACTCTTCAAAGTAGTAGTTGGCCATGCAAAAGGAGATGGAGTCTCTAGAGAAGAACAAGACATGGAAGCTTGTGAAGATACCACCTAATTAAAAAATTGTGGGGTGAAAGTGGGTCTTCAAGAAGGAAGAAATTGTGATTGAAGAAGGTGTTAGATTCAAAACATGTTTGGTGGCGAAGGGCTTCATACAGTGAGAAGGTATTGATTTCAATGAAATCTTCTCTCTTGTAGAAAGACATACATCAATTTGTGCCTCACTAGTTATTGTTGCTTCACTTGATTTAGAGTTGGGGTAGATGGATATGAAGACAACATTCTTACATGGTGAGCTAGAGGAGGAAATCTACATGCATCAGCCGAAAGGTTTCAAGATTCCTAATAAAGAAGACTGTGTGCCCATTCAATAAAACATTATATGACTTGAAATAATATTGAAGACAATGGTACAAGAGGTTTGATACATTTATGCTAAGTCATAATTATTTGTGAAGTGATTATGATAGTTGTGTGTATGAAAGAAAACTTTTAGATGATTCACATATATATTTATTACTATATGTTGAAGACATATTGATTGTTGTCAAGAACATGTCACAGATTGACCACTTGAAGTCTCAGTTAAATGGTGAATTCGAGATGAAGGATCTCGGTGCAGCAAAGAAGATATTAGGCATGGAGATATATAGAGATTATAGCACTGGAAGATTGTACTTGTCTCGAAAATAGTACATAGAGAAGGTGCTAGAATGATTTGGCATGACAGGATGCAAAGTTGTAAGTACTCTATTGGCAGCTTATTTTAGGTTGTGTTGAAGATTCACTAAAAATACTAAAGAAAATGGCGCTAATAAACAAGGTTCCATATGCGAGTGCAGTGAGAAGCATTATGTATGCTATGGTATGCACTCGTCAAAATATTTCTCATATTGTTAGGTTGGTTAACAAGTACATAAGAAATCCAAAGAAGATCCACTAGGTGGCTATAAAGTGAATTCTTCGTTATCTCAAAAGTGCTTCAGATGTGAGCTTGGTATTTCAAAAGGAAAGTAATAACGATAGTCAACTCACTAGCTATGTAAATTCAGATTATGCTGATGATCTAGATAAGAGGTGATCCTTGACAGAATATATGTTTACTCTTTTAGGTTATGCCATTAGTTAGAAAGTTATTCTATACTCTACAATGACCTTGTCAATGATAGAAGCTAAATATATGATAGTGGTAGAAATAGTAAAAGAAGTTTTATGGCTTCAAGGTTTGGTTGGTGATTTTGGTCTTGTATAAGAGAAGAATTTAGTGTAATGCCAATTAGAGAGTGATACATTTGATTAAGAATCAAATGTTCTATGAGAGGACCAAACATTGATGTCAAGTATCACTTTGTTCTTGATGTTATCATGCACGAAAAGGTTGATGTGAACAAGGTGTATACAATGGAGAATCCTATAGATATGCTTACGAAGACACTTCCCTCAAATAAGTTTGGGCATTGCCTAAACTTGATCAGCTTATGGAACACATGAGGAGAGCCCTAATGAGGCAATGGTAACTACAATCATGATAAAATAGTGGGCTCGAAAGGCCAAGTCAAGATGAAAACTCTTGTTTAATGTCACCTACCTTCTTTCGAGGCTGTCACATTAAATGCTCGCATTTGATGCGGAGAGGAGAAACTGTGTGAGAGATAAACAGTCACCCAGAAGATCAATTCTCACAAACTCAACAACCCATTTATAGGTTGAGCAGGCCATGAAGTGGAACGGTGCATGCAGAAGAAAGGGAAACCATTTGACATGTTTCCTGAGGTTCTTCTTGACACAATTATTGAGGTGGCTGTGAGGTGCCTATAAATAGAGGGGTTACCTCTCCTCATTCATGGCAACACAAAGTAAATTCTTTCTACTTTGTTCTACTATAAAGAGAGAGTATTTAGGAGAGAGCTTCAAAGAAGATCTCTTGGGTTGGTGAGTGCAACAAAGAGCCAAGATAAATGATCTATTCCTTAGGATCTTGAAAGGGTCAAGATCAGGGATTTGTTCTCTACGTTCTAAAGGAGTGATTCTCTTGTACTACTTTTTGCATCTATTGGAGTTTTCATTGTCGCCCATAGACATAGGAGGCCAACCTTTGAATCACGTAAAATCCTTGCGTCGATGTTCTTACTGTGAGTTGTTCTTTCTTCTACTTTACTTTGTGTCGTGAGCATCGCTTCCGCTGAAGTCCATATAGGACGTCTTGCTCTAATAGGGACAGTGGTGGTGGCGAAGAGGTCCACCCATGGTTGGTGGCGGAGGTCTACATATGGAGATGAGCAGCCATGTGCTACCTTACCTTCGCCCATGGAGGAATGCTATCAGGAGGCCCTCCAACCAACTACTTTGTAAGATTCTCTAACAAAAATCTTGTGCTTGTCTGGTTCACTCACTCTGTAATCTTTACGTCTTCTTTCTCAATCTGTTGACAGCTTGGAATTTTCTACTTTTGTAGTTCGAATTTGAACTAGAGTACCACATGGTGTTCACCAACCCTGATGTCAACGAGAAGCCACCAATTCCTCTACTTGAAGCTCTTGAGAAGATGATGTCATTCTCGATGGAGTACAAAGAGATAAAATGTCAACAAGAGTGAGGGACATACACCAACTTTGCCCTCATTTTTCTTTGAGTTCATTTAGTTTATCTTGGATGAGGTGTTCCCCCACCTTGATCTGAAGCCTATGCCATTCATAAGCCCAATCTTTTGGATCAATGCCACGAATCATCACTTGGAACTTCAACTTTTGATGAATCTTGAGTGGGATATTCTAGTGTAACCAACCCTTGAATCTATGTCTTTTTGCTTGTAGTTGGAACCATCAATGCTTCATTTAGTGCAAGAAGTCATCTAGTATATATACCATTTAGTCTAATTGGAAGCTCCAAAAATAAGCTGAAGCACTAACGGTTCAGTGGATTCCAATTAGACTAGCTAAACTAAATTGGTATATTCTAGTCTTCAAGACTGTGGAAGCTTGGGAACAAGATTTTGTGGTACACTTTTCCTTCATTTTGATGACTTTTGTAGTCTCTTTTCTATGTGGACACAGGGGTACAAGAGATTTGAAATGACCAAAGGAAGAGGTTGAGCATGAATGGCAAGTATATATTGAATAATAGAAATAAGGTTGTAAGACAAGCTAAGATCCTCCATTATTGATTTTCTCTTATGTAGTTTTTCTCTTTTATTTGAGCCCTTAAGTAAGTCAATTATGGACTCCTTAATGGGCTCTTCCTTTCCTTCTTCTAAATAAGTGAGCTTGATCCACTATAGATGTAACCAATATTTAAACTAGTTATGAGGTTAATTGAATAAGCTTTTTGAGGAATCTACCCTAAAGGATCTTTGTGCAGCACTAGTGAAAGAGGAGGGTGAAGACTAGTTCAAGAAGATCAAAGAGGAGATCAAGATTCTAGTTTAACATAATATTAGAGCAGGTCGAGGCTTGAAGCATTCCAAGGACAAGAATCGAAGTTGACCGTGTGATCAAGATCAAAGACATGCCTTCCTTTCTACTAGAAGTAAGCATTCAAGAGGTCAGATGGGAGCCATTCTTGATTTCAAGAATCAAGAAATAGGAGATGTCGATGGGGCAAGAAGCTTCTACATCCAATATGATCATAACAACAATTGTTGGTGATCAAGACAAGACCATATATGCATCACCAGGTATGTTTGAGTGCTTGAGATTTAATGGTAGTAATCTATACCAATGGGCAAAATTTGTGGAGTTAACACTCGAGAGAGGTTAATCATAGCATCTTACAAATGATTTTGTTGAGATGAATGATTCAAAGTACAAAATATAGAAATCTGAGAAAGCTTTATTCACTCATAGCTTCATTATCATGAGTTAATAATTAATAAATAATATATTTTTAGCCTTAACTCATGATAAATAGACTTATATTTGTGTTAAATTGTGAAAAGTAGTTTTCAGTTGATTAATGTGATTTTTTGATTAATTATGGGATTTTATGTAAATTTATATAATTTTTATAATCTTATTTTTAAATAAATAAAGAAAATAAAAATAAAATAGAAAGATAGAAAAAGGAGAAGACCCATTGGCTAGTTGGGCCCTGATAAGTCTTCATTATCATGAGTGAGTAATTAGTAAATAATATAGTTTTAGCCTTAACTCGTGATAAATAGACTTATATTTGTATTAAAGTGTGAAAAGTGGTTTTCAATTGATTAACATGAATTTTTGGGTAATTATTTGATTTTTTATGAATTTATATGATTTTTTTAGTCTTATTTTTGAGATAAATAAAGAAAAAGAAATAAAAATAAAAATATAGCAAAATGAGGGAGACTCACTAGCCAATTGGGCCCGCAAGCAAGTCGGAAGCATAGTCAGGGAGGAGCCGCGAGTAGAGGTTTGAGCGGCTAAGAGCAATGAGGCCACATGTATGCCACTCCCCTTCCACTTCACTAGTGGTTAGTCAACTCTGGGGTAAGGAGTGGTCGTACATGCGGGAGAAAGGGACTCATTGCTTGCAAATGTAATATTACTATATATTTGCCCAAAACTTTAGCGCACAAGCGATGTGGGACTAAATCCGTGTCACATCTTCTCCCGAAAGGTTTCAAAAATTTTAATACCAAAAATATCTCTTATTTATAACAGAGATATATCATGATGACGTCACTTGATAAAGGTATTAGAGTACTTATTTTAATCTCTCTCATGCATGTAGGCGATAGGTGCAGGTTTGAATCTTCCTAGAGCCAAAACTCATATTTTTATCTGATTATCGCGACTTTCTTGCAGATCGCTGGTGAAGGATTAAGCCGTCAGAATCGCTAGATCATTGGCAAAAATATCGTCAACATGATTCACAAAATTACTGAACGATTCGTCATAAAAGGATTGCAAATCTATTGAGTAAATCATCTCTGATTGATCGACGAACAAGTTATCGTCAGGAAGAGGACGATCCGTCGAGAGACGAGTCGCCACCACTTGAGAGCATACCAGATGTGATGAAAAGCCTCCTCTTGATGCGTGGACCTGAGGATGAAGCTCCTTGACATATGCCCCACCTCTATCCAACTCCTCTCCAACGGGTGACAGCCACCAAAGAGCCACAAAGTTATCATTTTTTCGCTCCGCCAGGTGACAGTCACTAGAGATAATTCAACGACTCATTTCATTGATCTCTAGATTTCACAAGGAGATCTAGAAATTACCCACATCATTCTTGTCCAAAGAGAGCCTTTGAGGCCATAGACACTACACAATGATTCTTCCGAACACTTAGGATTTTGGTACATCACCAACGCATTGTCGTCACGACACTAGAACTCTATTTTCTTACTTTCAACTTAATTTTCACTTCATTTAGTGATAATTTGTGTGATTTAAATTTACCAAATTATACTTTATTCAATTACGATTCTTCTGGCTTTTACATATCTTAATTTGATCAATTAAATCATCTGTAATTACTTACGTAAGAATCACTAGGTGGAACTTTGTTTTTGTTCGATTCGTGTTTGTCGGGCCTTGATGTCATCCTGACGTCCGCACCCTTATTTCCCTTTTTCATGAATTTTTAATATATTTCATTTTCATTTCTTAGTATAAAATTTATAGAAAATCATATTCTTTGAGAAAACTTTTAAATAATTACCTAATATTATATTATATCCCTATGATCGACTTAGAAAATTATCACTATTTTTGGAAGTTTTATTAAATTATAATTGATATATTTATTCACAAATACTTTTAAATATCTGAAAATTTATATTTTCTAGTTTTATAAATTTTAAAGTGATTTACTACACAATGACTAAGTCACGTCAGAGGCTCTAGTTGGGTGGTTGCAAAATTGGAGCCTCTATAAGTGCCCTCTTAGTCTGTAAAAAAGTTTGCTAGCCTACAACATCTATTTCAAAATTAACATCCTTAGAAAGTAAGTTAGTCAAAGGTTTGGAAACTTTAGCGAAGTCTTTAATAAAATGTCTATAAAAACCAACATGACCCAAAAAAGCTCTCAGCTGTCTAATAAAATTAGAGAGGGGGAGATCTTAGATCACTTCTATCTTGGCTTTGTCCACCTCTAATCTACGATTGCTAACTAGATGGCCCATCACGACTCCCTCTTGCACCATAAAATAGGATTTTTCCCAACTCAGACTAGGTTTTGGTCTACGCATAGCTGCAAAACCTTTGCTAAGTTAGTAAGACAACACTCAAATGATTGACCAAAAACTAAAAAATCATCCATAAAAACTTCTAAACATTCACCAACTAAATTTGAAAACATAGTAGACATGGATCATTGAAATGTAGATGGTGCATTACATAAACTGAAGGACATTCTCCTAAATGCAGAAGTACCAAAAGGGCATGTAAGAGTGGTATTTTCTTGATCATCTAGATGTATAACTATTTTATTGTAACCAGAATATCCATCTAAGAAACAAAAAAAATGTTTACCAACTAATTTTTCTAAAATTTGATCAATAAAAGGTAAAGAAAAATGATCTTTTTTTTGTTACAACATTTAAATTCTTGTAATCTATACAAATTCTCCAACTCAATGGTAATCTAGTTTGAATCTCCTCCCCTTTTTCATTTATGGTCATCATGATTCCTATCATCTTGGGTACTACATGGATAGGGCTTACCCATGGGCTATCCAAGATGACATATATGATCC
This sequence comes from Spirodela intermedia, assembly GCA_902729315.2. NCBI lineage: Eukaryota > Viridiplantae > Streptophyta > Magnoliopsida > Alismatales > Araceae > Spirodela > Spirodela intermedia. The sequence continues at coordinate 7,985,163 of LR746274.1, read as the reverse complement.
TTGCGTCCAACCATTTCATAATCTCTTTCTTCACCACTTCTAACATCTTAGGATTCAATCATCTTTGGGCTTTTCTAGAGGGTTTGACATTTTCCTCAATAAAAATTCTGTGCATACACGTGACTGCACTAATAATGCATTTAATGTCTGCAAGAGACCAGTTGATTGCTGCCCTATGCAGCTGATGAATATTCATCAGCTGTTCTTCTTGTGCTGGTGTTAATGATGAAGAAATGATGACAGGAAAAGTGTTATTTTTACCAAGAAAAACATATTTGAGAATGGATGACAATGTTTTTAATTCAAGCTGCTGATCATAACTATGCATTAAATTATCATGAATTTCAGAATTATCAAGCAGCTCATTTGAAACATTTGAAGCTTGTAAAAAATCATAATCAAATAATTCGTCACGTGCATCCACAAAGCAACAGTCCTCAATTAATTCTTCAGGATATTTCAATAGCTTAGAAATATTAATTTCAACCTTCTCTTGGCCAAATTTTAATTGTACTATTCCCTTTCCTCAATCTGTTGTGGCTTTGGTTGTTACTAAGAAGGGTTTACTAAGGATTATAAGAGCATGATTGATGTTTTCAGTCATCTTCATATCAACAATAATAAAATCCACTAGAAAATAACAGTTTTCAATTTTAACTATGACATTTTCTAACAGTCCATATGGCTGTCTAACCATCCCATCAGTTAGTTGTAGTTCTAAGAAAATGGATTGTAACTCACCCATTTTGAATTTATCATATATAATTTTGGGAAGAATATTGATACTTGCACCTAATCAAGCAATGAACGGGTGAAAATCATACCTCCTATTTCACATTTAATTAAGGGTGCTCTTGGATCCCTACACTCTTCAGGAATGCGATTGAGTAATATGGAACTAATATTTTCAGATAATTGAATGCATTTTTGTTTTCTACTAGGTGTATATAATCCTTTCAAAAATATAACATAGGATGGTATGTGTTCTATGACATCAACTAATGGAATTTTTTTGTAACTTGTTTAAACAATTCTAGGAAATGATCATCTGATTGGTTGAGTTTTGTTTTTAATATTTTCAGAGCATCAAGAAAAGAAACAGGCAGTTTATATCCCTCAAGATTAGGTTCATTCTTTGCTGGCTATTCTACTTTTTCTTGAGTTTTATCTATGCTGGATTTTTCTTTCAATTTGATTTCCACTTCTATTTCTTCACTCAGTTCATATGGATCAGGCAAATTCTTTCCATTCCTAAGTCTTGAAATAGTATGCAGCGTTTCTAACTCAACTTCTTTACTGTTTACTTCATGAACATAATGTTTATTTACAGAAAAATGTAAAGTTTGAGGATTTATAGCAAGTTGAGTAGGAAATTGACCTGCTTCACGGTCACTTGACCCTGCTTCAACTATTTTACCTTTTTGTTTATCAAGTGTGGTGTAGCTTTGTTGTGACTGCCCTCCCATCATCATCTTCATTCTTTCCATTTCTGTCCTCAGCTCTTGCATTTGCTCTCTTTGCTCCTACAACATCTGCTTCAACAATTCATTAGTAGCCAAGGTGACTTCATTTTGAGTGGGATGGGTTCTTTGAGTTGACTGAAAATTCTGTGGGCATGGAATTAGTTGGAAGGGAGCTTGCTACTAGAAATTTCGAGCTGTTTGAGGGTGAAATAATGGTTGATAGGTGTTGCCATTTCCTCTTTTATAATTTTGGTTGTTGTAATTGTTATAATGTGCTGTGTATGCAGGAGGTTAAGGTGTCCTTTCTGGCCATGAGTTTCTAGCAATAGGTTGACAGGGCCTAACTCTATCATTCATTGCCATCAACCCTTCAAATCTAGGACACTCTATTTCTGCATGTTCATAACTAGAACAAAGGGCACATGCAGTCATATCTGAGCCCTGTATGGACTGTTCAAAAACTTGAGCGGGGACTATTGATGACTGTCCATCAAAATTTTTACATCTTTCGTCAATTTATCAATTTTTTGTAAAAATATTTTGGATTCAATAGCTTTTGTTTCAATCATTCCACCTCTTCTAGGCCCTATTTGCCTTCCATTCTGATTTAATTCTATATGATGAGTATTATTTTCAACCAACATTTCAATTAAATCTAAGGCTTCATCATCAAATTTATTCATAAATGTCCCACCACTAGCAACATTAATCATGTGTCTATCTTTATCTCCCAATCCTTCATAAAATATTTGAACTAGCTGCCAATTTTGAATCCCATGGTGGGGACATTGTCTAATATATTCTTTCATTCTCTCCCAAGCCTCATATAATGATTCCTATGGTCCTTGATTAAAATCTCTAATTGCCTTCCTCACCGCATTAGTTCTCCCTACTGAATAAAATTTCTTTAAGAAAGTGGTCTCCATTTCACCCCATGAATTTAAGTCTTGTTCTCGGGCTCTAAACCACTCTTTTGCTTTGTCTTTAAGGGTAAAAGGAAATAATCTCATTTTTATCACTTCTAATGGGACATTGGGGTAATGAGAAATCTCACACACTTTGAAAAACTAAATGCTTGTAGGGTTCCTCATGACTCATTCTATGAAAATTTGACAGCATTTGTACAATATGATGATCTACTCTAAAATTCACCCCCTCACCTATAGGTGCATTCACTCTCATTACTGACTGGTATTGGAGAGGGACAGAATGATCTTTCAGCCTCATTCTATCATTATTTAGGTTTTGTTGGGCCATTTGATTTTCTTTCGATATGAGGTTTTCTAAAGTGTCTAAGTTAGATGTGTCGGTCTAATTTTGTTTAGGGGTCTGATAAGTCTTCATTATTATGAGTTAATAAATAGTAAATAATAGAGTTTTAGCCTTAACTCATGATAAATAGACTTATATTTGTGTTAAAGTGTGAAAAGTGGTTTTCAGTTGATTAATGTGAATTTTTAGGTAATTATGTGATTTTACATAAATTTATATGATTTTTACAGTCTTACTTTTGAGATAAATGAAGAAAAAGAAATAAAAATAAGACAAAATGAGGGGGACCCGCCGGCTAGTGGGGCCCGCAAGTGGGTCAGAAGCTGTGGCGCAAGGAGTAGGGGCTCGAGCAGGGGCTCGAGCGGCTTGGACCAATAGGGGCACGTGTGCGCCACTCCCCTTCCACGTCACCGGTGGCCAGCCAGCTGTGGGGCAAGGAGTGGTCGTACACGCGAGAGAAGGAACTTTGCTTAGAAATGTAACATTACTATATATTCACCCGAAAAATCGGCGCACAACTGATGTGGGACTAAACCCACGTCACACCTTCCTCAGAAGGGGCGGACAACCGGCGCGGGTTCGAATCTTCCCAGAGTCAAAAGTTATATATTTTTATCTAATTATCGTGACTTTCCTGCAGATCGCCGGTGAAGGATTAAGCAACAAGAATCGCTGGATCATCGGCGAAAATCTCGTCAACACGATTCGCGGAGCATTGCTACTAAAATTGCTGAACAATTCGCGATAAAAGGATCGCGAATCCATCGAGTAAATCATCTCCAATTGATCGATAAACAAGCCGTCGTCGGGAAGAGGACGATCCGCCGAGAGACGAGTCGCCACCTCCTGAGAGCGTACCAAATGCGATGAAGAGCCTCCTCTTACTATGCAGACCTTAGGATGAAGCTCCCTAACACGCGCCCCACCTCCATCTAGCTCCTCTCCGTCGGGTGACAGCCATCGGAGAGCCGCAAAGTCACCGTTTTTCTGCTCCGCAGGGTGACAGTCGCCGGAGACGATTCGACGACCCATTTTATTAATCTCTAGACTTTGCGAGAAGATCTAGAGATTGCCCATGTCGTCCTTGTCCAAGGAGAGCTTTCGAGGCCGTAGACACTGCACGACGATCCTTCCGAACACTTAGAATTCCGGTGCATCGCCGACATATCGCCGCCGCGACGCCGGAACTCTGTTTTCCTGCTTTCAACTTAATTTACGCTTCATTTAGTGATACTTTGTGTGATTTTAATTTACCAAAATATACTTCGTTCAATTACGATTCTTCCGACTTTTACAGATCTTAATTTGATTAATTAAATCGTCTGTAATCGCTTACATAAGAATTGCCAGACGGAACTCTGTTTTTGCCCGATCCGCGTTTGCCGGGCGTTGACGTCATCCTGACGTCCGCACCCTTATTTTCTTTTTTCATGAATTTTAAATATATTTCCTTTTCATTTCCTAGTATACAATTCATAGAAAATTGTATTCATTGAGAAAAATTCTGAATAATTACCAGATATTATATTACATCCCTATGATCCACCTGAGAAATTACCACTATTTTTGGAAGTTTTATTGAATTATAATTGATATATTTATTTAGAAATACTTCTAAATATATAAATATTTGTATTTTCTAGTTTTATAAATTTTATATTTGTGTGATTTAATATACAACGACTAAGTCATGTCAGGGTCATGATAAAGTCTCAATATTATATGATAGGATATATATAATTTATATGATTATAGTTTAAATCTCTTAATGAAAGCATACATTTGATGTAAACATGTTTTCTATGTGAATTTGTATTGTTTATTGAATTTCATACAAAAGTATTAAATTCTATATCTTTTATCACATGCATATTCTATTGAATCAAAAGGTTTTTTTTTTATGCAATGTTGAGTATTCTAATAGATGGAAAAATTATATTTACATGCAAAGAAATTAAAAGAAAAGTAGTTTAAATTTTAAATGGATTCTCTATATCTATTTTAAGTGTTTAATGAGTTGACCAGCAGACCCATTATAGTCGGCTCACTAATAGGCTGCATATAAGCTCATTCTAATGGGGGGTATTTAAAGGGACAGAGAGGAGAGAGAAAGGGGGGAAGCATGCACAATCGAAGAAATTAGGGCTCGCTCACGGAGAGAAGACAAAGGAGGGCAATGAGCGGAAGAACAGGAAATCATAACAGCGATAACCACAACAATGGTGGCAACGACAATATCGACAGTGGCTGTGAGTCCCATTCTATGTGACAAGTAGAGAAGGGGTCGAGCATGGTGGTGGTCGCACTCACGAAGGCAACAGCAATAGTAGTGACAACAGCGGCAATGGCTGTGAACTCCCGTTTTGCGTGACAGGCAAAGGAGGAGACAAGTATGATGGTGGTGGCACTCACGACGGCGACAACAGTAGTGGTGGCAACAATAATAGTGGCTGTGAACTCCTATTTGGTGTGATAGGCAAAGGAGGAGATGAGCATGGCGACAGCAGTGACAATGACAACAATATGCTCTTGACAGCAGCAGCAGCATCCACACTCTCAGGCTCCGAATTGGGTGTTTTAGTTTCTACATGTATTTCTTTCTGTATTTCTTTTTTCTTTATGAATGTTGAATAGGTTTAGTGCTCCCCCAACAACTAGCTTCTAGTAGAGGTGCTTTCACCTCTATCATTTTTCATAGATTTATAATATTACTCTTTCATTTCTTTTTGTGTTTTTAGCCTCATCCAAATACTTAATAGAAAATATTTGTGGATTGCATAATACCAAGTTTTCTCTATGAATCAACCCAAATCTGCTATGCATTATAAATAATCGAAATTATAATCTTCAGAGATTTGGTTTTAATAAATTCTAAAATTGATTACTTCTTAAAACAACGACTAGAGTACTATCATTTTTTGGCACTGTTACTAGAGAAAGATTGCACTATTATGATAAGATGTGAGTGATTTCTATTTTCTTTTTAGTTGACTATATTTCTTGATTTTCTTAATTTCTATTGTCTTTGTTTTGTAGAAAAAAACAAGGAAGAAGAAGAAAAATCTAAAGAGAAGATCAAAGAAATATTTTCAAGAGAAATGGCATAGATGGTATGAAATTCTACAACCTCAACTTCATTTTTTTAATTCGAGTTTGCATTTTTACTCTTCTTTGTAAAGACCTTTGGTAAGTTTTGCACTTGATTTTGAATTAATGATAAAATAGTTATTTTGATCTCATAACACATGCTTTATTGATATCAAATTTATTCACTATCAATTATTCATTTACTGAATTTTTACCACAGACATTTTATATTGAGTTTTATTTTCTGTCCTATGCAATAAACTGAATTTGTTTTCTTTATTCAACCTTAGATGCTAGGCAGCCTCCACCTCTAGAAATTAAAAACCTAGTGAAGGTAGAAATAGAAGAGTAGAAGGAGACACTAGAAATCGTAGATCAAAGGATGACAGAAAATCAAATAAGAAACCCTCGTCGATCACTAAGGGATTACATTAATCCCTCAGCTGATGTAAAAGATTTACAACACCCCATATGTAAGTATGAAATTAAACCATCCATAATTCAAATGCTACCTAGCTTTTATGGTAAATCACATGAAGACCTATATGCCCATCTAGAGGAATTCTTAAGGATTTGTGCCACAATAAAAAAAGCAGATGACCCTTTGAGATGTGTGAGTCTAATGAAGGAACTTGGATTATCTCTATATGAATCTATGAGTTATGACATTATTATCGATAATGGACATACAGTTAAAGGGTAGGAAAATTGTGAAGATGTTACTCTACAATTACAAGGACTAATTATTACACAAGATTTTTTACCTTTGTAGTTAGGGAGCACATACCTCTTACTTGATATGTAGTGGCTAGGAATAATCAAATGGATGCATGTTCATTGACGGCTATTAGTTATGAAATTCATGGTGGATGGGAAAGTAAAAACCCTGAAAGGAGATGTAAGTCCATCAAAAGCTACTATTTCTTTGAATGCTATAGAAACATTAATCAAGAAGAATCAATCATTATTTCTGAAATTATACCAAGTACCAACAACTTCTCAAGGACATAAAAATAGTCTTCAATGCCAAATTAGAAGGTATACTTCCAAGCCAATTTCCTTGAGTATTTTCCCCACTAACTGAATTACCTCCTACAAGAGAGATGGATCATTCAATCTATGTCTACCTTGGAGCTAAACCTATCAATTTGAGGTCATTATATATTCACATTATCAAAAGGATGAAATTGAGAAGATCTATTCAAGAACTTGGTGATGCATGTATAATTCAATCATCAGAAAGCCCTTACATGAGTTCAGCAATTTTAATAAAAAAGAACAATAGGGATGACGATTTTGTATGGATTATCATGCCTTAAATAAAATGACTATGGCCAATAATTACCCTATACTTGCAGTAGATGAGTTATATGGGATGGCATCATTTTTAAAATTAGATTTAAAATATAAATATTACCAAATCAGAATGAAGAAAGATGACATCCCTAAAATAGCATTTAAAACCCATGAGGGCCATTACAAATTTGTGGTGATGTCATTTGGTTTAATGAATGTTCCTACTACTTTTCAGTCATTAATGAATCAGATTTTTATATCTTATATTTGTCAATTTGTTTTGATATTTTTTGATAACATTTTAGTTTATAGTAGAGACCAAGATCAACATGAGCAGCACCTCTTACAAGTATTTTAAGTATTGTTCAAGAACCACTTACATGTGAATGCAAAGAAGTACATTGACCTACACAAATTAAAATATATGAGGCATTGGATTTCAACCAAAGTGGTATTAGTGGATCAAGGAAAAAAATTAGCTATGTCAAATTGGTTGGTTCCAAATAATGTTTGCGAATTGTGATCGTTCCAAATAATGTTTGCGGTAGTGCTTTAATTGCAGCACCCATGATTAAATTGTTGAAGAATGAATCATTTTGCTAGAATCGGAATGCCCAAAGTACTTTTGATCAACCTTAGAAGGTAATGTCTACAACTCGAGTATTATCTTTACTTGATTTTTCTAAAACATTCATCATTGAAATAGATGTTTTGAATTATGACATTGGAATTATACCAATAAAAAAGGTCAACCTATAACTTATTTAAGTCAAAATTTATCAAGACAAACTATGACATGACTTAGTCGTTGTATAATAAATCATGTAAATTTAAAATTTATAAAATTAGAAAATACTATTTTTTATATATTTAGAAGTATTTCTGAACAAATATATCAATTATAATTCAATAAAAGTTTCAAAAATAGTAAGAACTTTTTATGTCGATCATAGGGATGTAATATAATATCATGTAATTTAAAAAACAATCTCAAAAAATATGATTTTTATGAATTTTATATTAAGAAATAGAAATAAAATATATTTAAAATTTGTGCAAAAAGGAAAATAAGGGTGCAGACATTAGGATGACGTCAGTGCTCGACAAACCCAAATCGGGTGGAAATAGAGTTTTACTCAATGATTCTTACGTAAGCAATTATAAACGATTTAATTGATCAAATTAAAATGTGTAAAAGCTGAAAAAATAGTAATTGAATGAAGAATATTTTAGTAGATATTAATTAGACAAATTATTACTAAATAAAGTGAAAATTAAGTTGAAAGTAGGAAAATAAAGTTCTGATGTCGCAACGACGATGCATCGACGATACACTAGAATCTTGAGCGTTCGGAAAAATTATTGTGTAGTGTCCATGGCCTTGAAGGCTCTCCTTAGACAAAGACGACATGGATAATCTATAGATCTTTTTGTAAAGTCTAGAGATCAATGAAATAGGTCGTTGAATCATCTTTGACGACTGTTACTCGGTGAAGCAAAAAAATGACGACTTTGCGGCTCTCTAGCGGCTATCACCCGAAGAAAAGGAGTTGAATGGAGGTGAGGCGTATGTTAGGGAGCTTCATCCTCAGGTCCGCGTAATAAGAATAGGCTCTTTAGTACATCCAATATGCTCTCAAGAGGTGGCGACTCATCTCCCGACAAATCGTCCTCTTCCTGACGACGGCTTGTTTGTCGATTAATTAGAGATAATTTACTCGATGGATTCACGATTCTTTTATCACGAATCATTTAGTAATTTTAATAACAATACTCTATGAATCGTGTTGACGAGATTTTTGCCAATGATTTAGTGATTTTGGCAACTTAATCCTTCACCGACGATTTGCAAGAAAGTCGTGATAATTAAATAAAAATATGAGTTTTGGTTCTAGGAGGATTCGAACCTATATTAGTAGCCCACCTATATGAGAGAGATTGAAATAAGTACTCTAATGCCCTTATCAAGTGACGTCATCATACTATATCTCTATTATAATTAAGAGGTAGTTTAGGTATTAAAATCTTTGAAGCCTTTCTAGGAAATGTGTGACACGAGTTTAGTCCCACATCGTTTGTACGTTAAAGTTTTGAACGAATATATAGTAATATTATATTTCCAAGTAATTAGTCCATTTCTCTCCCGTGTACAATCACTCCTTGCCCCACAATCAACTGGCCACTGGTGATGTGGAAGGAGAGTGGCGAACACGTGCCTCCATCAATTCATAGCCACTCGAGCCCCTAGTCACAGCTCCCCCTGATTGTACTTCTGACTCACTTGTGGGCCTGATTGGCCAGTGGGTCCCCCCTTTTTTATCTTTTTCTTTTATTTTATTTTCATCATTTATCTCAAAAATAGGATTATAAAAATCATATAAATTCACATAATTAGCCAAAAAATCATATTAATTAATTGAAAACCACTTTTCACAATTCAACATAAATATAAGTCTATTTATCATGAGTTAAGGTTAAAACTATATATTTATTAATTATTAACCCATTATTATGAAGACTTATTAAACTACAAGTTAAATCAGCCTATGAAAGATAATTATTTGTCACAACAAGATTTGTCCAAAAGTGGTGCAAAGACTTGTTACATAAAAGGTTTATAATCTACAAAGATTAAAAGTCTTTGAAGGTTTTACTTGAATAGATGCTCATATTAAATCTTTATCATAGGTGGCTGATTAAATGGGTGGGTTTGGTTTTCGAAATTCGATTTAAAATAGGGAGATATAATAAAGTGGCAAATGTTTTATCTCACTTCTCTACTATCTTAGAACTACAAGAAATGTATGTGTCACATTTTCAATTGATTGATCTTATTAAGATCAAAGATGAAATATCTCAAGACTAAAGGTTATCCTCAATTGTTTTTGATCTCTCTAAAAATCTATAGACACATCATAACTTCTCATTGTAGTAGGGAATATTGTTGCATAAACAACAACTCATAATTTCAGTTCAATCTATCTTTGTTCTAATTCTTTTAAGAGAATTTTATGATAGCCCAAGTGGTGGTGGACATGCTGGATTTCTTCAAACTTATCAGAGAGTCTCACATATTGTATATTGTTTATGCATGAAAAATTAAATTAAGAGATATATTGATGAGTATACAACATGTCAAAAACACAAGACATCTTCACTTACGACTATAGTCTACTCCAATCATTACTAGTGCCTACATGCATTTGGGAGGACTTAACTATGGATTTCTTGAAGGGATTACCTCGATCTAAGAGCTTCAATTTCATACTAGTTGTCGTGGACAGATTGTGTAAATATAGTCACTCTATTCTTCTAAATAATCCATTTTCAGCTCTTGAGGTTGCGATTATCTTTTGCAAGGAAGTGGTATGACCTCATGGAATTCCAATATCAATTATTAAGATCATGACAAGCTTTTTATCATCAATTTTTGGAAGGAACTATTCAAACTACAAGGTGTTGAATTAAAAATGAGTATCTCATACCACCCTCAGACTGACAAGTAGTCAAAGGTCATCATTGGTAAATGGGAACTTACTAAGAAGAGAGTAAAAATTCCCCTTGGGCTATTTGAAAAAAATAACATTTTTTAAATTTTTTATAAAAAGTTTAAAAAATAAAAAAACTAGCAAAGGAATTTATCTCTCTATGTTTTTTTCCTAGAAATAATATCAAAATATTTTTGTGATGAGTCATGATTTTGTGAAATATGATATGAAATTCTAAATGTTTCTAGATGTAACTCATTAAATTGATGAGTGTTTTAATTTGTAGAATTTTTATTCAGTCCAAACAGAAATACCTCCCTTAGAAAGAAAAAAAAAGCCCTTAAGTTATATGCGTGATTATTTTGTAAATTTAATTATTGAATAATTTAGGTAGACCAAAAAAAATATCTCATCTTATATAAAATATAACTTTATCTAATATCCTCCGTCTCTCTTGCATACATTTAGAGAGACAGAGAGGGGCGATGAGAGAGAAATAAGATTTTAACATTATTATGATTATTTTAATTATTAAAAATAGAAAAAATACTAAATTGTACATATGGATGAGAAGGGTAAATTAAGAAGAAGAAATAAATGCGGCCAACGAGGCCACGGAGACCGGCGTCAGTGGCACGTTCGAGAGAGAACATTTTGAGAAATAATATTTTGGCATAATTATGAATATTTGAATTATTATAAGTATGAAATAGTATTAAATTGTATGTACGGATAAGAAGGATATAAATAGATAGAAGAGATAATGCGGCCAGCGAGGCCGCCGCCAGCGCCACACGTGCGATAGCCGCACACGCGCCAAATAGAGAAAGGAATTGACGCGAGCTGAATTGGATAACAGAAACCTGTGAGGTTGGTGGAGAAGACTACACTCCCTCCGCCATGTCGACGCTGGGCATCCTTCCCCACCAGATTTCGGCCTCCACCTTGAGGAAGACGAGGCCGATCCACCGGACCAGCGGCGGCTCTAGGTCTTCTTCGTCCATCGTCTCCTCGGCATCGCCAGCGCCATCGGCGACGCCGGTAATGGTTTTCAGGGAGGTCCTCCGTCCAGCAGAGGCGGAAGGGGACAATCGGATGGGAAGGAGGGAAGCCATTGGCCTCGGCTTCTGCTTGAACGCCTTCCTCCTCCTCCGAGGGGCTGCGGCGGCGGACGAGGAAACGTGCTCGCTGACCACCTCCCCGTCGGGCCTCGCCTTCTGCGACCGAGTCGTTGGCGACGGTCCGGCCGCCGAGAAGGGGCTACTCATCAAGGTATGCTGCGGAGATCCGCGCCCTCCGCCGTTCCTGAAGTAATGCAGAGTTTGAAGGTCGGATTATAAAACTCATCCTCTGGTGGATCTGTTGGGGACGGCGGCTGGCTGCGGCGAAGGCGCATTATGTGGGGAAGCTGGAGGGCGGGAAGGTTTTCGACAGTAGCTACTCTAGGGGGAAGCCTCTCACCTTCCGCATCGGCGTTGGCGAGGTAAGCCTTTTCCTGAACCTTTCTCCCGCGGATTTTTGTCTGATTCAGTGGCTGGCTGCATCTGATTCGATAGTAGATTGTGTTCTTAATCTATACTTCTTGTTTGCCATAAGCTTCTTTCCGAAACTTTCAATGGCTATGTCTGTTCTTCCTGGTTTCTCTTTTTATAATTTCGTATTAGACTTCCATAGATGAAACATCCTACAAATTAATTATATACTCATAGAACCTTACTCTATAAAGATAGATGAAATTTTAACTATGATGAGATTATATTAGATATGCGAAAAAATATCATTGACTTTTCAATGTTCACGGAACTCATAAGATTACTTCCGATGAAATTCGTATGAACTGATCAGGGTCCTCCTGAATCTCCGTTTTCTTTTCCATTTATAGCACGTTTTGAGATATCAAATTGAAATAATGGCATTGTAACTGTACTATATAAGAACACGAAAAGTTACCACTTGTCCTCTCTAGGAATTGATCAACCACTGCTGGCTGCCCTTGCGAAAGTCAACGGCCGAGATGGCTCAGTTGGAAAAACCTGCAGTAAATTATGACAATCATGAAATTTTCTGTTCATAAATTAATTAGCAGTAAATTATTCATTCATCCCTTCAGAAGCTGAGTGTGTTCATAGATTACATAAAACTAAGATAAATCTGAGGAAAACATAAAGAATCCAGAATTTTGCATTTATCAACCACTGTATCAAAGAAATAAACTGAAATTAAAAAAACTAGGTTTTTATTGAACAATGCTCTTGCTCATATGCCATCCTCTTAATCAGAAAAAGGGCTCTAATATGTTGACTCATCCATTAATGAACTAAAAAAAAAAAACAGATGTTAGTGCAACAGTCTGCCTGAATATTAAACAACTTAGCTGTCAGAATTTCTATTGGAAGCTTGATGTTTTCTATGAAATTTAATTTCCATGAGTTCCCAGACATCCGATGGCCAGAAAAATGATACTAAACGTAGAAATTAGTATATTTGATAGAGCTCTCTGATGGATCATTCTCTCACTCTTTTTTTTTTTTAATACTATCATATAAACCGTAGGAAGTAGCTATGTTTAGACAGCATCATGATTTCAAGGGCAAGGTTTGCTATATCTGATAGAGATACCAAATGGATCATCCTAATCCTTGTCTTGAATTCAATATGATCGTAGAAATAATAGGAACTGATACCTAGATATTATCATTATTCCCAGTGTAGATAACTAGAAAGAGATTTCAAATGGATCATTCAATTACATGTCTAGAAAAGAATTGCATCTTGGAAACATTGGATTTAGTTGCATATAGATATTACGGTTATTTCTTTTTTCATGTTTTATACTTGATATAGGCATCTGATGGATCATTCTCCTGTGTCTATATGTATGAATCTTAATTATTATACTAATCATAAGAAACCATAGGAACTGGGTAAATATTCTGGACATATATGGTCTTGATTTCATATCCATGCATGGTTTATATTCGACAATGATATCAGACGGATTATTCTCCTCAGTGCCCACAATGAATACCATTGAAGATATGATCATGTTTCAAGAATAATTTGTGTTATGTTTTATTCTTCTAGACCTTGCTATTTATGTTATATTGTTCTTGGCCAGGTCATCAAAGGATGGGACCAGGGAATCCTTGGCGATGAAGGAATTCCTCCAATGCTTTCTGGTATGAAAATATCTCAGATTTTCTTCCACCGGAATTTCAGCCCTCCCTCTCTCTCTCTCTCTCTCTCTCTCTCTCTCTCATGGGACCTTCCCGAAACGGAAAGACCTCACTAAGAGCATGATATATAGAAATGAAAGGGTGCCTCATACTGAATTAGTCAATCTGATCAAAAAACGATGACACAATTAATAAATTCTGGTTTTTCAACAACAAAAAATCGAAATGTAATTACTAGAAGAGCAATTAGAAGTAAGGATCCAACTGACAGATTTGTCTCAGGTATGATGATTCTCATAAATTCTTCCTCCATATTTCCAGCCCCATTCTTCACTGGAAGAGAGACCACCATCAGTACATAGAATCTGTTCTACATTCTTACATATCAGATTTCGAACCGCTTTTCCGGAGCTTCCCCAATGTGGAAAGCCGCCATTGTTGGAAGGAGCTGTGTAGAATGAGTTTGCTGAACTGGCCGTTCGTTTCAGGTGGAAAGAGGACGCTGAGGATCCCTCCGGAGCTGGGATATGGGGCGAGGGGTGCAGGCTGTAGAGGAGGTGAGAGAATATCCTCCCTCTTTCATCTCCTTTTTTTTTTTCAGGGTTGAGATCGTGATTTCTCCTCGTCTGATGGGTAGACGATCGATGTGGATTGATCTTCTCTCCGCGTGTTGCTCTCTTCCCATGCATTTGTTATTCATTCTCTCTCCAAAGAGCTCCTCCTCTCGCTATGCCTGCCCCTTCCTAAAGAGTCGTCTCTCTCTCTCTCTCCTTTCTCTCTCGCCTTTCTCTCTCTCTCTCTCTCTTTCTCTCTCTCGCTCTCTCTCTCTCTCTCTCTCTCTCTCTATCTCTCTCTCGCTCTCTCTCTCTATCTCACTCTCTCGCTTTCTTTCTCTATCTCTCTCTCTCTATCTCTATCTCTCCCTCCCACCTCTTTCTTCCTCTAATATATATTTTCATGCTGTCTTTTTCTCCCTCAACAACCGATATACGGTGCAAAACCCCCCTCTTCCTTTTCTCTCAATACCCGTATGTAGTGTCACTAGACAGTGTCCCCTCCCCCTCTCTCTCTCTCTCTCTCTCTCTCTCTCTCTCTCTCTCTCTCTCTCGCTAACTGGTATTTGTACCCTTCTTTTTGGCAGGCTCCTGCATAATCCCGCCTGGGGCCACCCTCTTCTTCGAGGTCGAGTTCCTCGGCAAGGCTTGAGACCCCTCTCGTCCCCTCCACCTTCTTCCAAAGAGGACCCTCCTCGATGCGATCTCCCCACTCTGAGTTCATCTGCAAACACGCCACTTAACAGCTCTCCAAACAAACATCATCTCTTCATACGGATTGGAATCAGAGAAATATCCCATCAAACTTAACCTTTTATTCATCTACGACTTCCTATGAGAGTCTAATAAATGATCATCAACAGTTGGGTGTAGTAGCTCTGCCCCTCACTTGCTGATAAATTATCTTCTATTTAGCTCTCCCAAAGTCCGAAGATCCTGCTGCTACATGCCGTGAGGGGAATCCCTTCACCCAAAATGACAAATAAACTCAGTAGAGAGAGAGAGAGAGAAAGAGAGAGAGAGAAACTTATCTGCCTGGGAGGGCTCCATTGGCGGCTAAGGTGGATCAATACCCGTACCCTTTGAAAACCAGGGAGAATGACTCAACATTTCAAGAAAGATAACTAATAACTTAACATATTTTTAATAAATCTACCAATCAAATAATCTCCTAAATAATCCATGTTAACCGTATAATATCTTCGGTCTTATTTTCTAGCAAGTGTGCTGGGTTGACCTGAGTTGTCAACGGGCACAGGCCCGGGCTCCTTGATGTCAACGACAACAACATCTGAAGGTAGGAAGGTCTTCCCAACAGAAGCTGCAAGCTCCAAGCAACACCTCACAACCTGCACTGATCAAATGGTTTCAAAGAAAATCTAGTACTTTTGCAACCTAATTTTGATTCCATCCCCCATAATTTTAATCCTCAAGGAAAACCAAGACTAAACTATGAAGCATGCATTGATAGAACAGAAATACTTCATATTAATCTAGTTTGGCACCCAAACTATGATTTTGATACCACACCACCTAATTTCCAAGGAAAATGAACACCTCTGCAGGTAAATAAAGTTCTAGCTTAAGCAAGGAAAACTATGTAGTTAAGCAAGCCATTTATTAGAGAAAATATCTCTCATAAGCCAAAACAGTAAAGATGATTCAGCTTGAACTCATCAAGTTTCGAGAATGTCTTTAGGTACTCATGGTCATCAGAGACCTTCTCAGTGACCACACTTCCGTTGACTTCCACGTTCTTAGCAATCAATTTCAAGGGGTAGCTAAGAGCCCTCTTGACGAGGGAAATGGGATGGATTGGTCACTCAATAGCAGGCCACAGGGACCAATAGATCAAAACCAACTGAGTTCATATACGTTTGTTGCATTGAGAGCATCCTCAACTCTCAGCTTCTCCTCCTCCTTCAGCTCAGTCTCAGTTTCAGCTCCGACCTGAGATGCATTCATCGATCAAAAGATTTAGAGAAGCTGATAGCAATCCATTACATTGATAGTACGATCTATATATATATATATATATATATATCATCTTTGCACAGTTCTAGAGTCAACGGGATGGATCGATTCGGTCGACCCAGCGGCCTGTTATATACCACCCCGATTAGACCAGACCGACGAAGGGAACCAATGCGGGCCTTTCTTCGTCTTCGTCCTCCGGCCTCCGCCGCTGCCACCGGCAGCCCCGCCTCCCCCTCTGTTAGTCCTCCTCTTACAGCTCTCCGCCGAGTCTGCAGCTCCGGCGGCGGCGCTGACCCCCCACCACCAGATCCTCATCCTGCACCTCCTCGCCGGCCATGGGCAAAGCTGAACCCGGAGGAGCCTCTCTGCAACTCCGGCCATCTCCACGGCGGCGCCTCCTCCTCCTCCTCGCTCAGTTCCCCACCGGTATCCACCAGCGGGGCTGACCCACCACCGCCTCCTCCTCGCCGGCCATGGGCAAAGCTGAATCCGGAGGAGCGGCTCTGCAACTCCAGCCATCTCGGCGGCGCGGCCTCCTCCTCTCTCACTTCCCCGCCGGCATCCACCGGCGGCGCTGACACGCCACCATCTCCTCCTCCTCAATATCTGACGCCGGAGGAGATAGCCCAGGTCAACCGCCTCCTCCCCAATCTTTGCAACTCCGGCCATCTCCGGGAGGCCGTGGCCCTGCTCGACGCCTCCCTCCTCGCCGGCGCGCCGCTCGACGCCCTCCCCGTCGCCGCCGTCCTCCGCCGCCTCTGCGGCGGCGGCGGCGACGACGACGAGCTCCTCCGCCACGACATGACCCACTCCATGGCCCTCCTCAACGCCCTCCTCCACAACCCCCGCCGCCATCCGGCCGCCGCCGCCGCCATCGCCGCCATGCTCGTCGAGACCTACCTGGAGCTCCGCCGGCCACGGGAGGCCCTGAAGGTGTTTGACTGGATGCGCAGGCCAAAGTCTCCATGCCCGCCGGAGCTCCGCCTGTGGCGGGCAATGGTGCAGGGGCTGTGCCGCTATGGGAGGCTGCTGGAGGCGCTGAGGGTGGTGAAGGAGATGCTGGTGGTGACCGGCGCCGCCGCCGTGGGCGGCGGCGGGGTGGCGTCGGAGGAGGGGGTGAGGCAGTGGGTTTACTGGAGCTTGTTGAATGAGGCGCGGGTTAGGGAGGGACTGGAGCTGGATGAGGCGCTGGGCGGTGTCTGTGAGGTGGGTGACGAGGAGGCTTGTGAGAGGGCTGTCCAGGTGCTTGATCGGATTATCAGTAACTGGCGAGATTGACGATGGGGCTTCTCTGTAAGTTTTTAGAGAGAGAAAGAGAGAGACAGAGAGAAATCCCAAAAGAATTGGTGTTGACTTTGATGCAACTGGACATTGCCATCATCTCTCTCTCTCTCTCTCTCTCTCTCTCTCTCTCTCTCTCTCTTTCTCTCTCTAGAATTTTGGCCGGAAGCGACTAGATCATTGAATTTTGACTTCGAATCAACGATCTCATTGAATTACGAACAGAAATATATAATACAAAGGATATGAAGAGGAGAGCGAGAGAAAGAGAGAGAGAGAGAGAGAGAGAGAGAGAGAGAGAGAGAGAGAGAGAGAGAGATTCAACTGAGCTCTATGAATCCGGCGACATCCGCCGAGGAGAGGATGGAGGCTCTTCTTCTCTCCCTCGTGAAGCACCTGGTGGCCGCCTTCAGCACTTTTCCCCACGCCTGAAAGCCGAGAGATTGAACCATATTCCCGAAGTTTAAGTAAATAGTATCTTGCATGTATTTAAAAAACCATGGTTTTTATTTAAAGTAATATGAGATTGAACCAAATTAGTGAAATTATAAATGGGCAAGTAAATGAAAATGTATTGCATGTATGAAAAACCATGGTATTTATTTAAATTAATATGAGATTGGGAAAAAATCGCGAATATTTAAATGGGCAAGTAAATAAAATTTTAAATAGTCTCTTGCATGTATAAAAACCATGGTTTTTATTTAAATTAATATGAGATTGGACCAAATTCCCGAATTTGCAAATGGGCAAGTAAATAAAAATTTAAATAAATAGTCTCTTGCATGTATAAGAAACCATGGTTTTTATTTAAATTAATATCAACCTGGACCAATTTCGCAAAGTTTTAAAAAATGGGCAGGTAAATACAAATTTAAATAAATGTATGAGAAACCATAGTTTTTATATTAATATATCATAAAGTCGGCCTACATGAGAAGGGTTCGGATCAGAAAGTGGAAGGGAAGAGGCATTTCGTTGAACGCCTCACGTGCAAGCAACGGAAAAGAGCCCACTGTTATCTGATTAATGCTCAAATGTCTTTTATTTACTCATATATCCTAGAAAATGGGCATGTTTAGAACATGATATAATGCTGGCGCCGCCAAAAAGGCATGTTTGCGGATTCTAACCTTTCCGAGGGCTTTTGCGAGAAACACTTCGCAGGAGGGGGGGCAGAAGAGTGTTGGAAGCCTATTTATAGGATACAATTGAAAAGGGATAAATATAATTTCAGGGTATAATTATAATTACGAAAGTTTCAGCCCATAGGGGGTCAGATCTCGAGGAGACCAGGCCATGGAAGAGGGAGGAAGGAAAAAGAGAGCATCCCCAACCTCCGGGCAGGAGGCCATCAGATCGGCGCGGAAACGAGACTTCTGGATGGAAAGCTGCTACGAATTCGTAGATCGAAGGAGATTCTCGGCTAAAAACAGCGACAAGTTCTGCAGTGATTTACATTCTCTGGGTCGATCAGGGGGATCATTGTCTTCGTGGGAGCAAGACAGGGGGAGGAACTCGCGAGGAACCATAATCTCTGGATGAAAATCAGCAGCGAATTCGTCGATCGACGGAGGTTCTCGGCCAAAAACGCCATCAGCGCGTGCTATGATTTCCGTACTCTGATGGATCGGAGGGACTGTTACCTTCTTGAGGAAGGGAGCAGGAGAGGGGGAGGAACTCACGAGGAACCCTAATCTCGAGGAGGAAATCAGGCCATGGAAGAGGAAGGAGGAATTATCCTCGTCTTCCGGCCAGGAGACCATCAGATCTCCGTGGAAACGAAACCTCTGGATGGAAATCTGCTACGAATTCGTCGATCGAAGGAAGTTCTCGGCCATAAAACACAATCAATTTACGGTACGATTTCCATTCTCTGGATCGATCGGAGGGATTATTACCTTCTTGGGAGTGGGAGCAGGAGAGGGAGAGGAAGAGGAACCAGTGAAGAGCCCTAGTCCCTTCTTCGCCAACTTCTTCCGGATCTTCCCCTTCAGCTTGCTGAGCTTCTTTCCCTTCGCCTTATCGCGCTCCTCTCGCCGGAACGGCTTCTTTCTGGCGCTGTCGCTGGCAGCGGCGGCGGTGGCAGTGGCGGCGCTCCCTCGGGGGAGAAGCGGCGACCAGATGCCGCTCTGGGAGTAGTCGAAGTCGTAGGCGGAGTTGTCCGGGAACTTGAGGAGGAGATGGCTGGACATGGTCGGCTCCAGGTACTCCACGGTAATTATCCGCTCCCTCACAGCCGCCGCCTCCTTCACCATCGCCTTCTCCCTGCTTAGCTCTGATCCTCAGGTAGAACTGAGAGAGAGAGAGAGAGGGAGAGAGATATTTGAGAGGGAGGAGAGAAGAGCCGTTGGAGTTGACCGTTGGAGGGTTCAAACGGTTGCGACCCGACGTGATCGTGGGATTGACAATTGGCGTTGGATGGACCGGTAAGAACCGTCAGATCAAGAGGCTTCCTTTTAGTGCCATTATCGTAATATCAGCTGGATTCGTTTTGGAAACACTGCCCACTAATGGGTCGGATTGAGCCTGAAAAACGGTATTACATATCAGATTTGAAGTCAATCCGGACCGTCCATTCCGTGAGTCCGAGGCTGTAGTGGTAGTCCTGTAATCACTAGGAGAAACCAAATTCGTTTGACAACAAGAGATTCTCGACAAGTTGATGGGGAAAAAACTCCAGGTTTAAAGCTAATTGTCACAAAATGCTTTTCAGATAAGAGAGAGAAAGTCAAATAGAGAGAGAAAGATCCTTAAAAAAAATATGGGCATCATTAAATCCATATAGTTCTTATTAATTTACTTGCTTTCCATTATGAATATTGATTATTTAAACCTTGTTAGAAGCCTCATATGCAAAAATAATGTTTTTTTTTGGGTTACCCACGAGATAAGAAAAATTGGAGTCAAATCACACAAATTGGCTAATATACAAATAATTCACACGATATTTCAAAATATAAATTATATGAATTTTTAATTTGATAAAGTAGATAAAAAATTAATTAATACAAACATAAAAATAACAAAATAAACAATTTTACATTAATATGTATAAATCTAATTGGCTATTTTATAGGAAAATATAAAAAATTAAAAAATAAGTAGATAAATCCATCTAGAATTCACCCAAAATATTAAATTGCAGAATTTTACATAATAGTTGTATTTGTGGTACCAAAATGTGATAGAACATTAACGATTAAAGCCACAGACTAGTGCATCCCCTCTTTACTTGGAAGAGTGGCCTTGACAACATCACAACAAACATAGTGGCAACAACACCACTACTCAATAGCTTGTTGATGATTAGGACCTTAATCAAAGTCATTAGGACATGTTACATAATAGTTGTACCTATTGTACTAGATGTGATAGAACATTAATGGTTATAGCCACTAGCTAAGTGCATGCCCTCCTTTCTTGGGGTGCCCCTGTCTCAATTAGATCAACTAGTGTGCCATATGAAGGAGTGGCTTCGACAACATCGCAATGAATAATTTAATAGCTTGTTGATGATTAGGACCTTAATCAATACTCATTAGTGTATGTTGGATGAACCCATCATGGCATATGATTTTGAGAATTGAATCTAATGAGAGCGGGTCGAGATTGTGATTCAGACTCAGAGGAGACCATGTATTCCATACTCTTCTACACCACACAAAGAACGTACCCTTCTAACCACTTTAGACAATTATGAAGTAATGTTGGTCTTAAATCTCATTCCTCTATGGAAGGTGTGTCACAGTGACCCTAAACATGGTTTGGAACTCTTAAGAGCAATGTGGAACCACAATAACTTGTAACTAGAAGTAGTTTGTTGATGTGGCATGTGGATCCCAATTGCTCATTATTTTCTTGTCACCTTACATTTCCAAAGGATTGGCTTAAGATATGAGTGAACTATTCTATTATTGAGTACATAATGAATGGTATGGGAAGGTCACAAGTGTGATTTGCTTGCTCAAGGAAGAGCTTCAAGCATGTTCAAATCAATTAATTAAATATATATAATTTCAAATTATAAACCTCACTAAGATATACATTATATTTAAACATCTTGCAACAAAAGTAAAATTTAACCAAATTACAAAAAACCTGATGTGCTCTCTATTTCTCTCTATTTTTTTTCTAAATAATTCACTTCTTTTGTCAGATTATAGACAAAATGTCCCTTGAGAACTTATTCTTCCCTTTTCTATGTAGAAGGGTTTAATAAGGTTTATAAATGCAACATATTGCCAAAAAATGGAATTCACCTATAATAGTTTTAATTTCAAAATTAAATAATGCCATGCAAACCTCTCTCTCTCTCTCTCTCTCTCTCTCTCTCTCTCTCTCAATAACTAATATATTGGTCAAACTATAGATAGAATCTATCGTGGAATCCTAAACTACCTCCAAAGGAAGCAAATCAACCCAAAGATATGACAAATGATAATCAATAAAGAAATGATCAGCTCAAGAATTAGCCCCTTACAAAGCTATGAATCTAGTGGACATTAAGAAAAATAGTTCCTATTGAACCCTCAGCAGGACATTGGAAAGGTACGCCCCTTCTGGGTATGAGGGATCAATTGGATGATCACAAGCTGCTCCAGCTTGACGAAGCACAGTGATCTTCCGTCCGGCCATTGAAGCCGCATTCTGAAAGCAATCAAGGTAAACCCTAGTTTAATTTTTTACTTTGTTCAGAGATAGAAAGATAACTAGTCTAGAAATCATATGAAACTTAGGTGTGTTAATGATCTTGCTTTGATTGGAACCTGGCCCCGGTTTCCATGGGCAATGCTCTTCAGAATCAAGCTCCAGAAAGAGAGAGAGAGAGAGAGAGAGAGAGAGAGAGAGAGAGATTTGGATGGGTTTATGCAAAAATAGTATACCTGAAGAATGTTCAGGAAGATTCCACTCTGGGTCATCGCTCCGGAACAAGAACATGTCATGAGTAGACCACCCGGCCTTGTGATCTTCATAGCCAGGGAGTTGAGGCTTCTGTACATCCCTGAAGCACTTTGAAGGGCCTGGGGAAGAACCCATGTGGGGCCCACAGACAGGTTTATAGATTATAACTATGTCAAAAAAAATATTAGATTTTCTCGCTCAAGATTTTTTCTTTCTTACTCTTCTAGATATAATAAATGTGCCTTAATTAGAATATATTATAATGGGAAGGGAAAAAAAATCATCTTCAAGAATCTATCTGGTCTGCTATAATTACCGTAATTGTTTCCAAAAACAGATTACCTTCCTCCGGGGTGCCAGTTTTGGAGGATCCAAGATCACAAGGTCCCATGATTCCTGCCTTGAAGCAGCCCCTTTCATGAACGCAGTTGCATCCTCCTTCACAAAAGATATCCGGCTCGGATCCATTTCATTAAGAACAATGTTTTCTCTTGCAAGCTCCAGAGCGGGCAAGGAGGAATCAACACCTAGTAGCATCTCACATAAAATGCAGTTGAATACACATGGTCAACTCCTAGTCAGAAAATTATGAAACTGAAAGAATATAAAATATACATCAATTGATGCTTTCATAAGAATAATTATAATAGAGAGCCTAGATATCAGGATGACACTTGATACAAATATGTTAAGGTTGACTTCCCCACATTTGAGGTGAATTCTTCCTTACCAATGACATCGATTGCACCCCCTCTCGCAGAGTTCAGGGCAAAGCCACCGCTGTAGCAGCAGATATCAAGAACCCTCTTGCCCTTTGAGATTGATGTTATCAGCTGGCGGCTTTCTCGCTGATCGGCATAAAATCCTGTTTTCTGGCCCTCCAAGGAAATCGAGTACCGGATGCCATTCTCCTTCACCTGGTTAGTATATGGAATGCATCAGGAGCAGAAATAATGTGATCCGCCCCCTTAGAACCTGGGCACCTCCTGTGATCCCCCACTAGAAACTTCAGAACAGTTCAAATATATGGGCCTACTTCAGTCATTGTATATTGATTTGAGCCCCCCGACTTGATTCTTTACCATGACATATCAGAGATGATTACATTGTTTTACTACCATATTTAGCATCTACATGCATATGCGTGCAATATGTTATGAAATTCTCATCATGAACAGGGTAAAAAAAGTCACGATTGAAGGAAGAATTAATAAAATGAGAAAATACGAAATAATAAATGAGCATGGATATGACCCTGAGTAAACAGCTACAGAAGCACCGGTATAAGTGAACATGTACTCATTATTCAACTGTGGTCAACAGCCTGTGCATATCATTAACGGGGATGATGTGACACTGAGAAAGCCTCCCTACCTTCACTGTTCCAGAAATGTCAGAGGAGCTGGGATCACTTTCATCTAAGATATTCAAACCTTCTTCTTTCAGAATTTCGATGGATGGTCTCCATCTCACATGCTCTATGCCACTAATCTTCCGAATGCAGAGTTCTATTTCTGCTCTATATTTCTCAACCCAAGCAGCAGATGATGCTACAACAGCAACATTCCCAAAAATATCAACTATCAGGCCTGACAACCTGCCACAAATAGTAAATGTATTCATAAATCACAGAATAAATTCATTTCACAAATGAAACAATAAAAGATTACAGAAAGGAGGAAAGGAGATTCATACAGTGCACCTGACTATTTGTGAATATATAAAAATAAAATATATAAATTCTATCTTTCTCTAACAAATTTGGTTGGTCTCCTTTCTTCATATATATGTGGTATCTGGTTTTGGTTTATCTGTTCATTTCAATCTACACGCAGGATACTAATGTGGCATTTCATCTCAATCTGTTGATGGCATTCGTGATAGAAAATAGTTGGAAAAAGTTTCCACGAGGAGCAAGTGGAGCACAATGATTTGAAGGTTTCCAAGCAAAGATATAAAGCAAAAGCATGCTGAATTTTTTGACATAAATTGTTAGAATGGACCATGATGAATGTGCGCTTCTCCTCGTGGATACAATACCTTTAGCTTTCCAAACAATTCAGCCCCTTTAGCCACCAGCATGATAGAAAATAAGAAATTGAATTTAAATAATTGATTTCATAGATATTTTAAAGAATTAAATGCAATATATTATATGAATATTATATTTTCGGAATTAAAATAATGAAATCTAAGCATATGATATGTACTAGAGTCGAAACTAAAACTTCTTAAGCCATAAACAAATGTTCAAAGCTTAAAATGTAAAACTAAGGTATAGATTGGCGTCAGAAAACATATAGCTACAATCTCAATAGAAACTATAGGTATAGTAAAATCTTGCAGATTAGTACCAACATCTCTCATCTGTGTATAGGGAGATGCATCGGAAGCACCCATGTATCAGTCTACTCATATGAATGGACATGGAGATAGCTCCACATGGTCAATACATAGAACAAGTGTGCATGACAGAAGATCAAGGGGTTATGTTCCTGCATGTTTACTGCACTTTACTTACTATCCATAGAGAAGGTGAATCTGAGCATGAACTACATAAAAATAGGCTGTGATATACTCCATGTAAAATATTGGAAAAAAATGTGTTCATTAAATTAATTATGTTACATTTCTTACTTTTCCGTCACTCACATCCATGTTTTTACCATCTCATTGGATGTAATAATTTTATTTTTAAAAGTCTCGCACAACAAATGTTAAACCAAGAAGAATAAAGATCCAGTTTTAAAAGGGAGAATCTAGCTCTAACGTATTTAACCTAAACAAGAGCAACCACCTAGCCAAAAAAGGCAAATCCAACTTGAAATACATGACCCATAAGGAGATATTTCTTTAAAGCAATTTCATATTATGATCATCTGATCAGAGCTTCATGAACCAACTTGCTTTGGGTGTTTCCAAGAAGCGTGGAGACTTTGTGGGACAGCTTCGATGTACAATGTAAACATGAGGAACTTGCCATCAAAACCAAGTGTGATCTTCAAGAGACTCTCCCTCATGCCTACCATTCCAACACTGAAAAAACCAATTGCGACAGAGAGAATCTCTTGCCCATCGCATTAAACAAGCCAGACAGCTTCATTAATATTCTCGTCTCCATCCTTTCATGATTTCTATAATGCATGACTAGCAATATTATTTCGTCATTGTAATATATTAAAGCAATCAATAGCTCCTGATGACAAATATCATTATAATCTTATCATCATCTCGTACCTCCACTCCTCGGCTGACATGGGACCAGACTGAAGCATAGACTCTGATACCATTTCACTATCTAAAAATAAATAAAAATCCATAATTTCCAATCATGATGTGGAAAGCCAAAGTTTGACTCACTTTCCCATACTGGGACTATTCTCCTTCACTCAAAGGTCCTAATACCACCCTTGATCATAGTTTGTCCATTGAAGGACTGCTAGAACAGAAAGACAAGGATTGCTCAGAGGATTCAAAGTTTTCAGATTCCCCGTCACATGTTGTTCATCAAAGTGAACAGAGACTTCTGGAGGCCTAATCTGCAGGCGGCTGGGAGCAAAAGGACCATGAGACCAATGGATCAACGACCAGTAGTTCACATGCGGATACAGTGGCCATTTTCATGGTGACAAGGTAATGGTGTCAAGGAATCCACTCAGAACCCTGGCCAGCAGAGGAGGCAGGAGATAAAAATACGAAGAGCAAAACTTGGGATTGGGAGTGATTGCAAAAGTCGTAGGAAAACATGTTAATATTAGCATCTAATAAAGCAATAGAGCAGTGATACATGCACCACATACTAACGGCTAATCTTGAAAAAAAATCAAAAATCATCTCTCACTTCTCAACTCCCCATCAATCTTACATCCATCACACATCAACCATGCTTACCATTAACTGTGGCATCCAGTTTCAGGCCTGGCTGTCAGACATGCAGACCACCGGGGTTGGAAACGTGCCTACTAACCATACTGAGAGACTTTAACAGTTTTTATTTGAATATTTAATACTTATCATTAAAAACTAATCCTAGATTATACAGTTTATACCAGTCAACCCAACATACAGCAAGTGTAGTTTTAGAGAGAGGATAGAAAAAAGATAAGCTAGCCTAAAAGCTAGAGAGGTAATGGAAGAGGACTCACCTGTCTCCTTCACTGTTAACAAGGCGAAAGGCATCTGTATCCATGGAGGGAAGCCCCATACTCCTACGCAACTCGATTGCCTCAACCATTCTTGCTTCAATGAGCTTGTCCATGTTCAGCACACAGCACGGGTCTCTGAAAGAAAACATAAAAGTGCCTCATCTGTGAAGAAAAAGGTACACGGTCTAGCGATCAGGGAGATAGAAAGAAAGGTCTGTGAGTAAAGCTTCTACCTGGCCACCTCTTCTTCTAGCTGCATTAGCCGTACACAAAACATGGAGACTGAGTTATACAAACCCCATCCAATGGGCTTCTCTGATCCATCTGCCACAAGCACTGCATCGCCAGTCTTCGGAGGTGGTCGACCAATGATTCTATCAACTGCACCACTGTACACCATGGGATTTCCATCACGAAATAGCTGTGTTTTGCCCTTCTTCAAGACAACTCTGGCCAAACCTACAACATGGGCTATGTGGTCAGTATCAAGTACAGGGTCATAACTTAAAATTATCTTAAAAGACTCAATGGGTCTTCTTCTCCTTTTCTAACATCTCGCACAGGAGGCAGGCAAATATAGATAGTTGACTTCGGCCGAGCCAGGTGGTGCCATTCCAATTTGCCATGCCTAAAGAAGCTATGTAGGAGAGGGTAATGAAAGAAAAATTCTTCATAAATTGAAAAATATGGTCCTTAGAACTCATATGCAATCCTCATTTTCCTTTTCTTTTAGATAAAAGTTAAAAAAAAAATTACCAATATGCACATAATCTTATGAGCATCAACCACAGGACCATCATTAATCTTCATTTAAAAGGCAGACCAAAAATAAATAAAAATCTAACAAATACCACAAAAGGGCAGGAAAATATAGATGGTCTACTGTGGCTCAACCTGTCACTGCCCATTGGTGTTCGCTAAAGGAGTTAGGTAAACTAGGATAATGAAAGAAGCTCTATTCAGAAATTGAAGAAAATGGCCTTTAACCTCACTTACGTCCTTATTTCAATTGAAATATATGTATATATCAACACAGATGATGTTTTATCATTACCCACGTAGCATTAAGCACAAAACGGCGAGCATATTCATCTTCAGAATGTTCAGGACACCTTCAGACATTTTAACTCAGATGAGTCTATGTAAACAGGAACTTTTAGCTCATCGGATCTAAGAATATTCTAGGAAACCTTGTTTAAATATGATTCATCGAAAAGAATGGTGTTCTCATTTCTCCACTTCTAAAGAATTTTGGCTTGAACTACACCAAAAAGAACGAATGTGAGACAACTCTTCATCACCCCACACCTGATAACTTCGGTGCAACGTAGCCTCCATACATATTTAAATAATCCAACTCGCATTGTCAGTCAACTCTGATACACTCGATGGCAAGCACAATTGACGAAGTCCTCCGATAAACTCTTGATTCGGCCAAAGCCTGAGGGTAGAACTACCATTTCTTTCTTCTGAAACTCCCAGCTAAAGGCCCTTAAACGCTCGTAGTTACAGCAAGCAGATGTCACTCATTGAGGCCATGGTAGATGCCTTAGTTCTTAAGGATTTATCAATCCAACTCCCAGCAAGCGGCAGAAACCACAAGGGTTTTCAGGCAAAGTATCCACCAAAAACCCGAGTTGGGAGTCTCTGATTGGGTCGAAGAAGGAGCTCACTGGAGAGTGGGAGCAGATAAAGACCGGATAAGCGGACGAGATAGAAACCTCTCCGTGAAGCGCCAATCTCTTCCAAGGCCCCGGTGGCCGTGGTCGGGGCGGCGCCGGCGGCGACGGAAGCGGGGAGAGCGAGAGACTTGACGAGACGAGCTTGAAGGTGCACTTTGAGCATGATTCCCGCTCTGGGCAAGCCCAACGCCCTGCTGGAGCCGGCCAGCAGCAAGGCTCTGTAGACTCTATAAATCCATACACTCACACCTACTGTGAATCTCTAGATTTCCACTATATAAAATTATTTTGCACCCAAAAAATTGGACTTTTCGTTCCAAAGTCTCAAAAAGGTTAAACCCAAAAGCGATATTGTGGGAGAGCTATCCAAAAAAGGATTCCCATGCTAAAATTGGAGGGCGAGAGTTCTTCACTTTGTTAAAATGTAGCCCTTGATCCAACGTGTTCATCTCTCTCTCTCTCTCCCTCTCCCTCTCCCTCTCTCTCTCTCTCTCTCGCTCTAGAACGATAATTATTTCTTGAACGCCAATTTTTTATTTTTGTTGCCTTTACCCTTCTTCTCTTGATAGTCAAATCTTTGACCAAGTGGAAATTCTATGGGCGTCAACTCCTCCATCCCACTTCGCATGTTGGAGTTGGGTTGGGATTATATGAAGACTTTCTCCTAATTGGGTCCTAAGCTTATCCTTCCATGGTTGACTTTCTAGCACAATAGTCAACTCAATTTTCATCAAAAATCATGTCCGTACCTCATTCAAGTCTCTACATATCCATCAAATAAAATTACCCCACAAAATAAGACCTTAATATTAATAAATTAAGGAAAGAGGTGATAAATTTATCCCCAAATTGATGGTTCTAATTATTATTATTATATTTTTTGTAAGCTTTTCGATCTCAGCTATTAAGAAGCTAAAGATCAAATCATGCTCAAGGAAGAGGTAATAATTTGATCCCCAAATTGAATGTTCTTAATTATTATTTCCCTTTTTTAACACTTTTTCCTGAAGTAGAAGTTTTTAATGTTCTATTATATTAAGAAAAAAAAACGTCCTTCAAGATTCTTGGGTCAAAAATGCACAAACATTGGTATCTACATATTAATGATAGTAAAGGAAATCATGCAAATTTATACTTGAGAACAGTTCTACTTAAACCTATTTTTGAAGGGTTTTCCTCTAGGCCTAGTCAACTCTCTCTCTCTCTCTCTAAGTTGGGTCAGTAGGGCAGAGCCCAGCTTTGATAGAGAGGGGGAGGGAAAGAGAGAGAGAGAGAGAGAGGTTAGGCCAAAACCGTTGACCTACTAGTAGGTTGAGTTAAATTGAGAGGTCTACTTGTTTATTAGATGAGTAACGGGGGGAGGGGATGTGGTGGGACCCACTTCTCTTTTCTAGAGACTCAGATAGCTGACCACACGTTTTCAAGCTGATGGGATATTCGGTCAAATACCAACATTTAGTCAAATCTCTACGCCGGGCCAATTCATGTTTGACTATAGAGGCTTTTGTGCAAAACTCATTTTAAAGAAGGTTAAAACGTAGTTTACAAATAACATAGGGGTACTCACGCAAGAAGAACCCACGCCTAGTCTCCTTACTCCCGCGTCTGACGGCCCGTGTCTGACGCTGACCAGTCAAACATCAGCGCCGCCGTCAGGATAGAAACAGTTTGAGAGACAACAGCGTGTCCCTTCCCCATCAGCACTTTAAAAGATTAATATATAAATACATCTCTATTTTTGTAAATATAAATGAGTTTCCCATATATATATATATATATATATATATTCTAAATAAATTAAATTAGTTGTAAATATAAATTATTATGGGATTATTTTGTTACATCATCTTGTTAAGTCGTTATAAATTATATGACTATTACTATTTTCTTCCTCATTTATTTTTCATTTTCGTGTTAAGTATATTAATTTAAATTTAAATTTTCTTCTTTTGGAAGATAATAATGCCTTCTTATTAGTAGAAAATTGTAGTTATTTTAAAAAAATATGAATCTAATATGCATAAATGATATCTGCATAATATATATCAATTAAACACGGTAATTCATTTGTGAAGTTTCAAAATTTAATAAAAATTATATTTATTTCATAAGTTTCAAGGTCACCAGCTTGTTAATATTCTCATCTAAAGCCATTTTTTATTGAATATTTGTGAACAAAAGGCTGGTACTTATTTTAGAAAAACCTTGAGCAAGTAAGGGATTGTAGAGAGAGAGAGAGTGGAAGATAGATTATGATTATATTTTAGATATTTTTAATTTTAATTTTAAAAATAATACAATTAAATATAAATTCTTAATTATTTTTCACGAGTGAACTTATTTGTTTTTCTCTCATAAAATCTATATCAACTAAAAAAATGAACCAGTAATTCTTTTCCCCCTCCAAAAAAGACTCCTTGAGCAAGTAAGGGATTGAGAAAGATTATGATTTTATTTATATATTTATATTTTAATTACAAAATTAATAAGGATGAAATAGAAATAATTAATTATATTTCACGAGTGAACTTATTTATTTTTCTTTCATAAAATTTATATCAACTGAAAAATGATCCAGTAATTATTTTTCTCTCTCTCTCTTATTTATTTTTAAGAGAGAGAGAGAGAGAGAGATTATGTTTTTCTTTTATAGAATATATTTTTCATAATGAAAGTAATACAAGTTGAGTATAATTAGTGAATTTATTTATGTATTTATTTATTTGACTTCAACGGAGGCACAGCCAGGGCGTCAGTCAGCGTCGCACAGGGTCTTAGGAGGAAGGGGGGAAGAAGACGTCTTCATTCGCCGGCTGCCCAGAGAAGCTTCCTCCCCCCCTCCGCCGGTGGCGTTGGTCTTCTGCCGCTCTTCCTCTCCCCGCCTCCTCCTCGTGGAAGTTCTCCGTCTGCCCAGGTGGTCAAGCCCAAGGAATACCTGGAGAAGGCGAGATAAGAGGTAGGGAGGGAGGTAGGGAGGGAAGAATTTCCAGCTGCGGAGGCCGCGTCGAAGCTAGGGTTCCCCCTCCTTTAATCGGAGAGATCTGATCTCTCTCCTACTGAATCTGTTTTTCCGCCGCCTATATCGGAGATTCCTCCTGTTGTATATCCTCTCTCTGGGGCCGATTCGAGATGATGAATTCGGGGGACGGTGGCGGGGCTGTGGCTGCGGCTGCTGCTGTTACCGCTGCTGCGTCGACCTCGGCGGCCAACGGATCTGCCGATGCAGCTGCTCCGAGGAGGAACTCCAAAAGGCCCAAATGTATGATCAGGCTCCCTGGATTTCGTTTTTCTTCCCTCTTTTGTGGCCTTTAATCGAATCTCTCAATCGTCGAGTTGCAGAAGAAAATAGGGATTTCTGGATGGGAATATTAGATTTCCCGGTGAAGGCCTTGTGCTTTATGAAATTAACAGGGAATAATCTTCTGTTTCCCCTTTCCCTTCAGATTCGAGGTTCACCCAGCAGGAGCTTCCGGCCTGCAAGCCGATTCTCACCCCACAATGGGTAAGCGTGACCTTCCTGCTATGGAACAGCGGCCGCCTGTGGCTATCGATCCCGATCTACTGGAGAAAAAATTTGCCCGCCGTTCTCTCGCATGACGAATTTCTCCTCTACTTCTCATCTCAGGTGATCTCAGCCTTCGCAGTTGTGAGCATCATCTTCGTCCCCATCGGCGTGGCTTCTCTGCTTGCTTCCCGCGATGTGAGTCTTGCCTCTAAGATTCTCCATTCCGTCCCACTACCCATCACGCGAACAATGCCCTTCTCCAGTTGCTCCGAATCTGTTCTGAGATCATCATCCTCTTCCCTTCCCTCAGGTTGTTGAAATCGTCTACCGATACGATTCCGACTGCGTTCCTGCAAGTTGGGCCAGTGATAAGCTCGCCTACATTCAAAATCCAAACATCAGCAAAACCTGCACCAGAACGCTCACGGTAAGGACTGGCTCCGTGATTTCCACGATCCCATGTGAGATGGGTATCTGATCAACTCCATGAAGAACTTTTACCATTTTAGGTGATGATCATGGGGTCGGATAATTCTGATCTTTGAATTAACATGATAAATAATTTGAGATTGCTTCAATCGGTGATTCTGTGTTCATCCATGTGGGTTAATTTGCCCCGTTTCTAACTTGCAGGTGCCTAAGCGCATGAAAAGTCCTATTTATGTTTACTACCAGCTTGACAACTTCTACCAGAATCATCGAAGGTACCAATTTCCGAGCAGAATTTAGACTTCAAATTTATGTTATACAGCTTTAATTAAGTTGGGACTCAAAGGTTTCTGTTCGGATCCTTTTTGACGATTTCCATTGAAATGGCCTTTAGTCTCTATCTTAAAACCATTTATATAATATATGTTCCTTGCCTTATCGTCTCCTTTCTGCCACAGGAAGTTCCGAGTTCATGCTTCATCCTTACTTCGCCCATTAGCTGCTTTCTGGTTTTCTCTGGGTGTTCTTGCTCTTAAAAAAACTCTATGTTAAAAATAAAAAATGTAAAAATATAACTAGATATTAATTAATATTCAATATTTTTTGACTTTGGGTTGCTGTATTCTTGGATAATCTTGTTGAAATTTTTATTTCTCTCGCAAATCCAGATACGTGAAGAGCCGGAATGACTGGCAGCTGCGTGACGCCAGCAAGGCAAACGATACGAGTGGCTGTGACCCAGAGGATGCCGCAGGAGGCAACCCCATTGTTCCTTGCGGGCTTATAGCATGGAGTTTGTTCAATGATACATACAGATTCACCGTAAGCAACAGCAACCTGCCTGTGAACAAGAAGGGAATCTCCTGGAAGAGCGACAGGGATCACAAGTTCGGTAAGGACGTGTACCCACGGAACTTCCAGAATGGAACAGTGATAGGTGGTGCGAAGCTCAACTCAAGCATACCTGTAAGCTTCCCCCTCCCTTTCTCTTCCTGGGTGAGAGAGAGAGAGAGAGAGAGAGAGAGAGAGAGAGAGAGAGGGTTAATGGGCCCTTCTTCTTCCGATTTGTATTGCGGCTGTCATGGTTGTGGCATATCTGAAAGGTACTTCTCCTCTCTGACAGCTGAGCGAGCAGGAGGATCTCATAGTTTGGATGCGCACTGCCGCCCTCCCCACATTCAGGAAGCTCTACGGCAAGATTGAGGTTGATCTCCAGGCAAACCAGACGATAACTGTGACCATAGAGAACTACTACAACACCTACGAATTCGGGGGCAAGAAGAAGCTGGTGCTTTCGACGGCAAGTTGGCTTGGAGGGAAGAACGACTTCCTTGGGCTCGCATATCTCATAGTTGGCGGGCTCTGCTTCTTCCTGGCTGCAGCCTTCACCATCATCTACCTGGTAAAGCCAAGGTGAGATCTCTAACATTGCCCATTGAATAAATATTCTTCATCATCTTCATCAAAGTGGTTAATATATTTCTCCTCGATGAGCATAAGTTAGGGACGTATTTGATTTATTTAGGCTTAGAAAATTTATTAACGTTTTTTCTCCCAATCTATGCTGGTGCATGTGAATTGTTCTTGAATGCATTTGATCAAACCAAGTTGAGAGGATATTGGAGTGGTGTTTAGATACTCATCTCATTGTATTTTGATTATTTGTTTTGTTAATTTCTCCAGCAGCATGATTATTATGCTTCTATTTTTGAAAGATCCTCCGAAGGCTCTAAAATGGGGGAAAATATTGTGGATGATGAATAATACTTCGGCAGGTTGAATGCCTACTTACAGCTTAGGATCATCATCTTGGGCTTCCTGGATGCCTAGGCTTTTCAGTAATTGGTTGAATCGAAGGTGTTACCTTTCTTGGTCTGTATCATTAGGTTGAATTATCTTTAGACCATTTTGGAACCCTAAAGGAGGACTTTACATGGTTCAATGAAAACCATAGTAATTCTGAGAATACATGCTATGATTTTGCCCCTTTATGTGAAGATTTGGAAGTAGTTGAACTGTGGGACTCCAGATTATGCGACCATCCGAACTATTCTGTTCTTGAAATTCATTAAAAAACCCTTTTTAGTGCCAGAAACAGGGGTTGTTTGTCATGAGCTACCTCCAGAAAATAATCCAGTTTACTTACTGTCAGTTTCAGAAAGCACCTTTTCTGCCCATCAAGGTCGTAGGAATGGCGTTTTTGAGAACCCTAATTTCCTATACATGAAGTTTGTAGATCTCGCACTACCTTGATCTGTGGGTTATATTTCTATTGAAAGGTTTCTGCCAAGTAGCTGCTCTCTGTTGCCCTTCCATCTCTCTCTCTCTCTCTCTCTCTCTCTCTCTCTCTCTCTCAGTTTTGGTTAATGTTCTCTGTTTCGCTCTCTCTTGACTCGTTCAAACCTCATGGGAGTCCCAAGCTTTACCTCCATCCTCTCCCATTCTCCCTTCTTCTTCAATGTCCTTGAGGCTCAAGATGATCCTCTTCTGCTCTTTTCTTTTCTCTTCTGCTCTCTACCTGACTGGACTAGTGCTTCAGCAGACTGATCCGTCGAGTGCTTCCAGCTCAATCTTGCGTCATTTTTTAAATATTCTAAGGTGGGTTCTTGCTGATCCCAGTCCAGATTACCATAACGCAGAACTGAATCCTTCAATCCTGTGAGAGAGATGTTTGTGGTCTTCCCCACGGCCCTGTATCTAGTACTTGTTTGGTTCCTTGGTGGGTATTTGACATTTACTTCTCAAATCAATAATCAACTGTGATTACTCTTCTGCCATCAACTCTCTCTCTCTCTTTCTCTCTCTACAGTACACGCACCTCTCTCCTACCATGAATGAGACCAGTGTTTGGTGTTTCCTCTTAATGGTGTTTCTTCTAATTATTTGGTTCCCAAGTAGGTATTTCATTATTCAACTGTGATTACTCTTCTACCATCAACACTCTCTCTCTGTTTCTCTCTCTACAGTGAACACGCACCTCTCTCCTGCCATGAGTGAGACAGCAGTTTTTGGTGTTTCCTCTTAAGGGTGTTTCTTCTAATTATTTGGTTCCCAAGTAGGTATTTCATTATTCAACTGTGATTACTCTTCTGCCATCAACACTCTCTCTCTGTTTCTCTCTCTACAGTAAACACGCACCTCTCTCCTGCCATGAATGAGACACCAGTGTTTGGTGTTTCCTCTTAATTGTGTTTCTTCTAATTATTTGGTTCATCAGTGGGTGTTTGACATTCGCTACTCAAATCATTACTCAACTGTGATTACTCTGTCATTAACTCTCTCTCTTTCTCTCTCTACTGTAAACACACACCTCTCTCCTACCCTGAATGATTACTGTTCTGCTATTCTCTCTCTCTTCCTTAGCATGCATGAGAGAGGATTTTGGTTTTCTATGTAATTGCGTTTCTTTTAATTTTTTGGTTCTCTGGTGGTGTGTATGATATTTGCTGCTGTAATGTTATTCAACTGTGATTACTATTCTACTACCTCCCTCTATCTCTCTCTACTGTAAACACTCACCTCGCTTTCTCTTTCTCTCTCTTCCCACTGTGCAGGAAGCTTGGAGATCCCACGTACCTCTCATGGAATAGAAATCCAGGGGGACACTAGCGGCCCTGAGTGGGCCCTCGTTCATACCTTGGTTGTTGAATTATTTGTAGCATTCCTGGCTTGCCCTCTCTCTCTCTCTATATCTCTCTCTCTCTCTCTCTCTCTATCTCAGATGGCCTCTCTGCCTATGTATCATACTTCTCAGAAATTCTACGGGAATAACATTTTTTGGGTTTTTCTGGGCGTGCTTAGGGACCTCAGAATGAATTCTATGTTTAATTCGGTTTGGCTTTCCATCTCTGACGATCTTCCTCGGAATGAATTCTGTGAATTTCCCACCTCCTCCTGCAACCCTCCGTGAAGAAAAGAAAGACATATATATATATATATAGAGAGAGAGAGAGAGAGAGAGAGAGAGAGAGAGAGAGAGAGAGAGAGAGAGAGCTGGTAGTTTGCAGTTTATTAAGCTGTCCCTGTCTCTCTCTAGAAAAAAGCGACCTCCGCTGCTCTATTCTAAGGATAATGGCGCAGGAAGAATTCTACGATAAGGTTATTGAAATTTTATGCGAGTATAGTAGTCTACTCTCTCTCTCTCTCTAGATCTGCTTTCTAGCTTTGGAAATCTGCCACGTTTGACTTTGTCGCCAAATGCAGAGCCGTCAACACAACCATTGGCTATGAACTGTCGCCACAGCATGCTCTCATCTGGAGTTGACTTTGTCGATTGTGGTGGGCCCATCAATTGACACGTATCTACACGTCGCACTCAAGACACCTGGAGCAGTTGTCGATGGCGGCGACAAGTTTATGCAACATATACGTCCGCTCCCTCTACAAAAACTCGCAGATAGCTGTAGGTTGCGGGGACCAATGGACAGACCTTCTTCCGTGCTCTCCTCCTTCGGCGGAGCCTCGCCGTCGGCCCCAGAGCAGGCCGCCGCCGTGTCCGCCCTCTTCATCTACCCCATCAAGTCTTGCCGCGGGATATCCGTCCCCCAGGCATGCATCTCCTCCACAGGTTTGTTCTCATCATGGCGCGACTGTGCTCTCTCTCTTTCTCTCTCTCTCTCTCTCTGTGTTCACTCTGCGTCTCTTCCTCTTTGATTCGAAAGAGTTATTTATGACGCATATTGTCCCTGCCGAGACTTTGGATTCAGATCATCGTTGTTTTCTTTCACCGGAGTGACTCTGGAGGAATTTCTGCTGCTGTTGTAAATTTGGAGTAGTCGACGTTGGCGGCCGGGGTGTGCGCAGATGGATTCCAATCCATGGCTACATTTCCGAGGATAGACTGTTTAGGCCAACACTGTTCTGGTTTTTTTGCCTCGTGAAAAATTCATGTACTGCAGACATTAACACGAACTGTAGGATCTGAACGAGTCATAATTTCTTTGCGGTGAACGAGGAGCACAAGAATAAAGAAGATGGACAACGATGATTCATGATATCATATGGCGATTGCAGACGGATTTTTCTATCAGAAGAAGACGAGTGATGAGACATTGCATCACCAGGGTCTGTCGCAAGCTTATTTCTGTAGTACTTGATTTTAGGAGAACCCAAATTGGGCTAGGATAACTTTGACGTGTATCAAAATTAGAAAAGATAAAGTCATGTAAATAAAAATCAATATAATGATCAAGGAACATGAGGAATAGCTTTTTAATCGAAGAAATAGATATATATTTTGGTTTTACCATAATTTTATCGTCTGATTGCGGTTTTTAGTTCGTTTATCTAAATTTTCACTGATTCTAATAATGATTCCTTTGTTGGAGGTGTAATCAATGATTATTACACATCCGATAGCTGATTCCATTATTTTCTTAACATGTGCCATGCAAAAAGTTCGATCACCATGGAGATAACTATTTCTAGACTGTTTTGAAACTTTAGAGGTCAAATGATTGCAGACTATTATTCCCTTTGCATCGGTTCATGCCAAGGAGCCTTGATCGTCTACTTTGTTCTATATATTGACATACTCTTCTAAAGTTATATCAATTCATGCTTTGAGAAAAAAATTACCTGGTTATTAAAAAACAATGTGGCAAAGTGATTCATGTTTCCCATATCCACTATTGTTCTTCTGACGTACCGACTTTGGCAGATTCCAATTCTTATATTTTTCATATATTGACGTATTTGATCAATTACAGAGACATGCGACTATTCGAATGGTTCATTGGATGACTATATTAATTACCCGCATGTTTTAATTATTGGCTTGTCATGATTGGTTCATGTATCCAGCTGAATCATAGTTGTTGACCTTCTCATAGATTTTATCATCCATCTTCATTTCTTTCTTTTATTTTACTTTTTAGGGTTCAGATGGGATAGACAATGGATGGTTGTAAATTCTAAGCGAAGGGCGTTAACACAGAGAGGCCAGCCCAAGCTTGCACTTGTTGAAGTGGAGTTGCCGGTGGAAGCGTTTTCTGATGGCTGGGAGCCAGATGAGGGGTCATTCTTAGGTAAACTGGCCTTCATTTTTATTGTCCCGCTGATCTTCTAAGTTGTGCACAGAAGTTCATGCCAACTAAAGCCAAGGCATCATGAATTAGTAGCTGGAAGAAAATTTTCTTTTGAAGCGATGCCAATAAATCTAAGTTGGGAATGTTCAGGAACAAGGACAGTTTCTTTTAGAACTCCTCATACTCTTGAGTTGAATCTTTGCGGCAAAATTTTAGGGAGAATCCTTAGTTGATAATTTAATGGGAAAATTTTAATATCTACTTTATTATTTTATCTGAAGAGGGTGTAAATTCATGGGGAGCCCACATGGGTCAATCATGCTTCCTTCCTATAATTTATTGACGTGATACTCTATATACCTTGGGTCACTGCATCCTCTCCGTCTCTGAGCTTTTGCTGGATTTTTTATTCCTCTGTAGATACATTTCACAGAAAATGCTTTATTATTGCATGATTTAATGGCGAATAAATGAAAATTGAGTAATGCATTGTGTGATTCTTGTGGTATCCCAAAGAGCTCTTGTTCTAAATCTATTTGTTTAATTACTCCGGTTTTGTGGTGTGCTTTTTGCATCTGCACCATGTATGAAAATAATTTTAGAAACTAACACCATATTTTTGGATGTAATCAATTGAAGGTCCATCAGATGTATTTGCTTCAATGCATCATGTTTTTTTCCCTAAAATGTTTATCAGTTCAGCGAACTGTAAAATATGAATCTCTGAAGACTCTCCATTCTTCCTCTCATTCTTTTACTACGTACAGGCTATAGGCATTTAAATCTCCATTTTCTTAATGAAACGTCCTACTATTTCTTCGAAAAACAGAAATTGCTTTTATTTTCTTAAATGTGTTCCTGCTCCGAGATGTGATTATCCGTCTCTAATTTATTTTCTCCAATGGTTTTTTTTACTTTAGTTTTTTTTTTAAAAAAATTATTCCATCTTTTGGCTAATGTTAGAATATATGGTTAACGCTGTAATTCATCTCTAATAGTCAAGTTCTCGTTGTTTTTCAGTAATTAGGGCCCCAGGAATGCATGCGCTGAAGGTACCACTGAAGAAAACACATGACGTAGTTGATGGTGCTTCTGTGTGGGAGTGGTCTGGTTCTGCCCTGGATGAAGGTGCTGAAGCATCTGAGTGGTTTTCAAACTACCTCGGGATCCCATGCCAACTCTTGCGGTTCAACTCAGGCCAGTCTCTTATCTATCCCTTTTTTGCCCATCATTTTTTAATATTATTTCTTGCATTGACAGAAAAAAATGTGTTGAATTTCGTTTTTTATATATGTTCACTGGAACTTGGTCTATCTAGATATTTTTAGGATGAGGCTCAAACGGAAAACATGAAATTAGGTCAGATCACCCTGGGCAAGGCTCACTTAAGGTCTTATTCGATTTAAACTACGAGGTACAACAGCCACATAAGGTCTTGTGGATCCATTATCATCAGGCCATGGTCTAAGAAGCCGTTAGAAGTAAGGTTCACATTTTTTCGTGCAGGATAATTATTTTCTAATCGGGATAATGAGCCGTAATTAAGATTAGATCCTTAGCGCCACTAATAATGGGTATAACCATTGGATAGATAAAGGCTTTGTTCTTCTTTTTTGTGACTTCCGGACTTTTTTTATTGGACTTGAGTTTCTTCAGCTGGGGTAGGCATAAGCTTCTTTGGAGTAAGTCAAAGGGGTTGACTCGTGCGGGGGTGTAACACCTAGCCCTTATCTTCTTGGAGTAGACTCATATTTTGAAAGGCTGAACTGAGATCTTAAAAATGAAAATGCCAGTACTTTTTCTGCTTGCTGCTTTATA
Source organism: Spirodela intermedia (assembly GCA_902729315.2). Lineage (NCBI taxonomy): Eukaryota > Viridiplantae > Streptophyta > Magnoliopsida > Alismatales > Araceae > Spirodela > Spirodela intermedia. Next base: position 7,945,059 of record LR746274.1, on the reverse strand, counting down.
TTTCTATCCATTCCTTTTATGTCGAGACATTAAAAGACAAAACCAAGTTTACTTTCAAGGTATGTATAGTTTTTTAATGATATTTTCTATGATGAAATAATATGACAGCTTCTGACGTCAGGCCCGTGGATCCCAATTATTCTCCTGGACACAAAACAATGTTCTCTGATGGGTTTCCATTTTTGCTGATCTCCCAGGTTGCTTATCAACCCATTCACTTTGCTTTCTCATTCACTTTAAGAAAGAAAAACGTCACACGGTTTCAGTATCCTTTTGTGGCCAGGGTTCACTGAATGCACTAAATCAGCGCCTCGAAGATCCATTGCCGATAAACCGTTTCAGACCAAAGTGGGTTTGGTTCTCTTTACTTGTCATCGCACAAAGTCAACTCATTGTCATGAAATTCTAGATTATCAGACAGAGAATGATTTTTCATGGTTTACGATCATAGTAGAGTATGGTCTTGATATATTTATCTTCCCTGTTTGCTTTGAAATGGGCCACCAGATTTGTTTCCTAATTATGGTAATGGCCGATCTTTAATATTCATCGCATAAAGTCAACTCATTGTCATAAAATGCTACATAATCAGACAGAGAATGATTTTTCATGGTTTACGATCATGGTAGAGCAAGCTCTTGATATATTTATCTTCCCTATTTGCTTTGAAATGGGCCATCAGATTTATTTCTAATTATGGTTAATGCCCGATCTTTACCAATCAAATCTGCATAGTTTCTTTTCTTACATCCGGAGAAGATTATCGCAACCAACTATATGCCAATATTTTCTACTCATGAATGTGTTGAGAATACATACACAATAGGGATGAACCCTACATGCGCTTTCCCATAATACCCTTAGTCTTTTACAATATTATCCTTAGACCTTCTAACAGAAGGTAGACTAAACTCCTATACCATCTCCATTTGGATCTTGCAGCATCCTCATTGATGGGTGTGAACCGTTCTCCGAGGACCTCTGGACGGAGCTGAAAATAAGCAAGCTGGAGTTTCACGGTGTAAAGCTCTGCTCTCGCTGTAAGGTGGGTACATTCATGGCCTCATGTTCTTCAAGATTATAATTTATCTCCTCTTATTTTATTTTTTATTTTTTTTCTATCTTTCTGCATTTAATTGTGGAAAACCTCAATCTGTCTCTTTTATGGTACAATCGGGGATTCTAAATTGCGAATTAATTGAGAAAAAAATTGAGATGTATTTTCTGAAATTTCTGAAATTCAGATAATTGAGAAAATATATCCATCGCTTTTATGCTAAAATTTTTCTTCTCTGACTCTGTTAATTTCTTCCTTCACAGTGTGAACCCACCTGTCATGATTTGACGGGTGATTATGCTATTTTTAGGTCAAATTTTTCATCGGAGAGTCAAACATTTGTGGGGTCCATTTACTCAATCTGCATGAACACATCCGTCGTAATCTGATTGTGGAACTCAATTTTTTATAAGATTATGCTTCTTTCTCTTGATCGTATTTTCATTTTTGAAGTGGTTTTTATCTGTTGAAGATATTATTTTTCGAGGAAAGCACCTCGGAAGAGATTAATTATGTACAATTTAGCTTCTGTCTTTACTATTTTTGGGCGTTTTTTATTTCTTGTAGATGACCACGATTAACCAGGAAAATGGAGTCTCAGGCGTTGAGCCTATTGAAGCGCTCTTGAAGTTTCGTTCAGATCGCATCTTACGTCCTGGCAATAATCCCAAGGGAAAGGTAATTTCTGCCCCCAGAACCATGTTAATTTATGGTGCTTCCCAACTTCATCACATAGAGAGAGAGAGAGAGAGAGAGAGAGAGGGTGTAGACATCGGGCCCGGCCTATTTGGATCTGTGCCCGTTGACACCTTTTGGGTCATCATCCTATACGCGTTGACTTTGGGGGGGGGGGGGTAGAACAGTAGAGCTGACTTCTTGGAGCTTTGCAGGTATATTTTGGGCAAAACCTCGTCTGCAAGGAGTCCCTCTCATCTGGGAATGGGCACATCGTCAAGGTCGGAGACCCTGTTTATGTCTTCGGAAAGGTCTCCTCTCCTGCCCATGCGGCTGTCTGATCCCCACTGGCTTAGAGAGAGGAAAATATAGTGAAGGAAAGGTGGGGGACGAGAGAGAGAGAGAGAGGAGGGTAATTATGGCTTGCTGTGAAACTGTTATATGGTAATAAAAATGTTCCGTAAGTTCCAATGATGCCCAGATCAGGAAGAGAAGAGCCAGCCGCGGCTGCCATTGTTCAAGGAAGAAGAAGGCGGCGCCGTAAGTTTGAGGTTCTGACCCTCTCTCTCCTTGCCTCCCTCTCACCTTCGTGGGTTTCTCAATATGTGTGTGTGTGTGGGTGTGTTTCTCTCTCTCTCTCTCTCTCTCCATTATCATCCTGTGCAGATGGCGCTGCTTTCTCTCTCTCTCTCTCTCTCTCTCTCTCTCTCTCTCTCTCTCTCTCTCTCTCTCTCTCTATCTATCTATCTATCTCTATCTCTACCCCTCTTTGAACTTTTCCATTTTGTCTCCTCTTATTAGCTCACTATCTAAGGTTCCTTCCTCCCCTCTTGAACCTCTCGTCTCTCTCTCTCTCTCTCTCTCTCTCTTTCTCTCTCATCCTGTGTGACTTCAACTCTCCGCTCTCCGGAAATCTCAATGATCGTACGTTATTCTGATGATTTCCCATGTCCAGGACATTACTCAGATGCTCTCATATTATTCATTCAAACACCTAAGCAACTCAAAAGTTTCGCCCCCTCAGTCCGTCCACTGTAAGCTCGAATATCAAGGACACTGCATTGGAAGAGGTCAAACTTCTCTAGATGGGGCCCACGAACGTAGGGCCCAGCTAAGAAGGAAGCTCAGTGGGTCCACGTGGATGGGTTCTAGTCACCCCCCACAGGCTCCTCCATGATGGTCACATCTAATCCATTCTCTGATCTTATTTTTTAGTCAAAATACAGGAAAAGTAGTTTTTTTTAAGACTGGTAAAGTCAAAAGACCCCACTCGTTGACAATCTTGGAATTCAAATGCTCTAGAGGTTGCTTAAAGTCAACTAGAAACCAATTTGATGTGATCTTGATCGGAATAGGTTATAGAAATGATCGCTCTTGTGGCTTTTTTTTAACTTTTATTACAAATGCTTATTTAATTATCATTTTGAAGTTTCTTGATTTAAATTAAGATTAATTTACTAGAAATATAAATTTATGTGTTAGTTTTATTGTTAAATTCTCATCTTAAATCGATTTAGTTCTTGAAAATATGGTTAATTTTTTTTAGTTCAACTCATATTTTTTAAAAAAACTAAGCCCAATTAGAACCTTCTATAAATTCATGCGTTACTTTTATTTTTTAATTTTCATATTTACATTGATTTAGTTCTTGAAAATATGGATAATAATGTATTTTTTTAATGAAAACTAAGCCCAATTAAGAACATTCTATGAAAGTTTTTACTTGTTATGGTTGGAAACTTATTGCTTATTTAGGAGAACAAGAGATTCATTGAACTCCATTTACTATTTAATTAATATAAAAAATTATTCCATTCACATTTTTGAAGTAAAAATTCTTTATATATAGAGATGAATGAAATCATGACGTGGCTGTGGATAATATAAGAATGGATTTTAAAAATGGTGATATTAAATGGTAAACATATATATATATAATTAAAATTATGACGTAACTCATGAAAATAAATGATTTCTTATTTTCACCATCTTGTATCATAATTTGACAACCTATTTTCTATTTAAACAGGAAATAATGAAAAATATAAAAATAATATTTTTTCTTGCAGGAAAAAAGGGCATTGATGGGGTAACATCTTGCCACGTGGCAATAGCCCGACGCATCAGGGCATTGATGTGGGGGAGAGGGAAAGAAGGATTCCGTCCTTTTCCCACGGGTGAAGGAGGCATCTAATAATCCCACGAACCAAACGAGTCGTAAAGGGGCGGGAATGGATATTCCCATCTTTTCCTACACGGAAAGAGGAGGACGTGGAAATCCTCCAACCAAACGCTCCGTAGAGGAGACGGAAAGTCGATACCCACAAAGTCTTGCGTTGGAATAAGATATTCCTGTGAACCAACCTACCTGATTCCGTCGGAAAGCGCGGATTTCCAAATCCTTCGAGAGGCATCCCGTCCCCACCGTTCCCGCCGGCAACTTCGACGGACGGCCACTTCCCGGAATTCCGGCGAAAATAAGCCGACACTGATTCGGCGCCGCCGCCGGTTCCATTAGTGGCGGCGGCGGGGAATTCCACCTCCGACTTTCTCGAGGGAGAATTTATTGTCGGCGGAGGTCAGAGAGAGAGAGAGCGAGAGAGAGAGAGAGAGAGAGAGAGAGAGCGAGAGAGAGAGAGAGAGAGAGAGAGCGAGAGAGAGAGAGAGAGAGAGAGAGAGCGAGAGAGAGAGGAGCTTAAAAGAGAGTTTAAATATTGGAGGGGGTTTTCGTGTATTTGGCCATAAAAGTTGAGAAGAGAGAGAAAGAGAGAGTGGGTTAAAAGAGGTTTTTGAAAATTGGAGGGGTTTCGTGTATTTTATCATCATAGTAGAGGAGAAGAGAGAGAGGCCCTTAAAAGAGGTTTTAAAAGTTTGATGGGTTTTTTGTGTATTTGACCATCAAAGTTGAGAACAGAGAGGGACTTAAAATAATTTTAAAACATTGGAGGGGGCTTTCGTATATTTGACATCGCGGTTGAGGAGGAGATAGAGAAGGGCTTAAAAGAAGTTTTAGAAATTGGAGGGGCTTTTGTGTATTTGACCGGTCAAAGTTTTGACAGAATGGAAAAGAGGAAGGTGAGGGGAAGGTGGATACTTCTAGAAGGGACCCTTTTAAACATTTTCCACTCCCGCTTTCGGGGGTTCAACTCTAATAATATTAATTTTGAGGTCTTTTCAAACATTGACTAATATAAGTCAATGAAGGAGCAGGAAGAAGGTGAAAAGAGAATGGGAAAGAAAGTGAAGTGTAGAAGAGGGTTCTTCTAGAAGTGTTAAAAAAATCGAGGATGTTTCCGTAAAATCGACATCTGCTACTCTATAAATATTTAAACTTTAATATTAAAAAACATTAACTCCATTGAACAAGTATGAAATAGGTAGGGGATTTATTTCCGAAAGTTTTTTGGTTGACCAACCAGTTTCTGCCACGTCATTCAAGTCCAGTCAACGCAGGCAGCCTCGTTTTTGTTAAAAAAAGAAAAAAAAAAGCTGACCTTGCGAAGTCAGGGCGGCCTCACCTTGGTAACCGCATAGGCTGGTACATTTATTATATCAGATCCTTATCGGGTATATTTAACCACTTCTTTTTCTCATATCGGATCAAGCTAATACATTATATTATAGATAATAAAGCTTTAAACATATGCTTTAAATAATGATTAATTTCAGTGATTAAACATTATTTAAAGCATGTGTTTGAGTAATTAAATCATTATAATTACTTATTGAATTTAACCACATAAATTAAATTTAAATAAATAAAGCTAATTACGATTCGTACGAAGTCTATCAACCAAGATGTATTTTATTTAATCTATTTTTTTTCTTATGTTAAAGTAAAAATGATATATTTTTGGTAAATTTTATCTGAATATTTTGTATTATAAAGTAATATCTTATATTAAATGGAAATAAATATTTTACAAGGCTCGATATGCTTCGCGGCACAAAATATTATTTAATATTTTTTTCTAGTAAGACATATAGAATTAATGCACTATTAATTCAAGTCTCAACCCACCTGAGTTCTACCCCCTCTGTCTCCCTCTCTCTCTGTCTGTCTGTCTCTCTCTCTCTCTCCGGACTGTTCGTCTTCCACTTGTCATAATCGAAAGCTTTCACCACCGCAACTGCCATTAAAACCCCAAGGCCGGCTCTGTACCGCCAGAGGGACGCTCGTCTTCTCTCTCTCTCTCTCTCTCTCTTCATTCCTTCCTGCCGTGGAAGTTTCAGACGCTGGAGAAGGGGAAAAGCTCCGGGAAATGGTGGTCGTAAGGTGGGGCAATGGCGGCGGCGACTGCTCCCCTCGATGGGGTGTATCCGTCGTCGTCGCCGCCGTCCTGGTGGCCGTTGGCTCTGCCCTCGCCGGAGCTGACGCCGGAGAGGTGACCGTTGCGGGGGCGCTTCCTCGGATTCTCCACGCCCACGTTGGGAAGGTCCACCGTCCCCGGCCACCACATTTTAGCCCGCCGAAGATCGCCACCGACGGAGGTCTCTTGCTGCCGCCGGTGAGACTTCCTCATCCTCCTCCCTCGTTCTTGCCCACCCACAAGCTTAAGCATTCAGTGCTCTCTCTCTGTCTCTCCCATTCCTTCTCTCTCTCTATCTCTCTTTCTCTCTCTTATTCCTCTCTCAGTCTCTAGCTCATTCCTTCTCTCTCGGTCTCTCATTCCTTCTCTCGCTCTCTCTCTCTCTCTCATTCTGTCTCTATATCTTTCCTTTTCTCTCTCTCTTTCCTCCTCTCTTCCTCTCTCTTATTCCTTCTCTCCCCTTTTCTCTCATTCCTCTCTCAGTCTCTATCTCATTCCTTCTCTCCGTCTCTGTCGTTGTCTCTGTCTCTCTCTCTCTCTTATTCCTTCTATCTCTATCTCTATATCTTTCTCTGGCTAGCTACGTTAATAACGCAAAGCTTTGTCGCAGGTCTCGCCGGCGGGGACAAGCCGGCCGTCGAGGGTCTTCCACGTCACCGAGTTTGGAGCCGATCCTACCGGCACGAAAGATTCGACTCAGGCGATCTCCGACGCCGTCGCTGGAGCCATGAAGGCGGCCTCTCCCGGGCGGACCCTCTTCACCGGAATCGCCGACCTGGGCGGTGCCGAGATCCACCTCGACGGCGGAGTGTACATCCTCCGCCGTCCTTTACGCTTACCCCCCAGTATCGGTAACCTTAAGGTACCCTCAACCGCGCTCCACCCATTTCTGAGCACGTCTTATTTCCTGTTAGACTCTATTTTTTAAATATATAACGTTGTAATTTCTCATTTTTTTATTAATTCACCCTTTTTCATGCAGAGTTCTCGATAGACGTTATTCTACCAAAATCATTTTTTTTAGCCTAATTTACGGATTTATTTTGGCGTCATAATTCGGTCAGATCTCTCACAGACTATTTTTTTTTACATTAGAATATTGAAATTATAAATAAATTATTATTCCAGAGACTACCCATTTTTCCTGGAGATTTCCCAATTGATGGTATTCTACCAAAATCAATTTTTTAACACAATTTTACGTTTTTTTGTGGCGAGATAACTCGATTGGATTATTTATAATTTATTTTAGAAAATATGGACCACCCATTTTTTCCACCAAGATCACATGTTTAGCATGAGTTTACGGATGCTTTTTCTTTTTTGTGGCGATATAATTCGATCAGATTACTTTGAAATTATTTTCTAAAATATATTTTTTTATTCCAGAGAACACCCATATTTTCTGAGGTTATTTTACCAAGATCATAAAATTTAACATAATTTACGGATTTTTTTAATTTTTTTTGGCGACATAATTCGATCAGATTACTTGGAGGCTATTTTTTTTTAAAGTATAACGTTGAAATTATAAATAAATTATTACCCATTTTTCCTGGAGAGTTGTTAATAGATGTTATTCCTCCAAAATCAATTTTTAATTTACGGATTTTTTTTCCTTTTCGTGTGGCGACATGATTCGATCTTCAGATTCACGGCGGGTCGCTGGTGGCGGCCGACGACTTCCCGGCGGAGGGCTACCTGATCGAGCTCTCCGCCGCCGCAACGAACACCTCCTCGTCCCAGCTCAACTACGAGTACATCACCCTCAGGGACCTTGTCCTCGACGCCAACTACCGCGGCGGAGGCGCCGCCATCGTCAACTCTCTCCGCACCACCGTCGACAACTGCTACGTCATCCACTTCGCCACCGACGGCGTCCTCGTCCGCGGCGGCCACGAGACCTTCATCCGCAGCTCCTTCCTCGGCCAGCACATCACCGCCGGCGGCGACCCGGCGGAGAAGGACTTCTCCGGCGTCGCCATCAACCTCGCCGGCAACGATAACGCCGTCACCGACGTGGCCATCTTCTCTGCCGCCACCGGGGTTCTGGTTACCGGACAAGCCAACATTCTCACCGGCGTCCACTGCTACAACAAGGCTACCGGCTTTGGCGGTGTCGGTATCCATCTCCGCCTCCCGGGGTTGACCCAGACGAGGATCATCGGCTGCTACCTCGACTTCACCGGCATCGTCGCCGAGGACCCGGTGGAGCTGCTGGTGGCGGGCTCCTTCTTTCTCGGAGACGCGAACATCGTCCTCCGCTCGGTCAACGGGGTAGTTTCCGGGGTCAACGTCGTGGACAACATGTTCTCCGGCAGCGGGAAGGGGGTGGAGATTGTTCGGCTGGATGAGTCAACGCGGAGGTTCACGGCGGTGGAGCAGGTGGTGGTGGGAAGGAACGCCGTCGTGGGGATGAAGGAGAGGGCGACCTTCGCCAAGGGCGTCGCCAGTGGGGAGGGGAGATCATGGGTCGTTGATTTCTCGTCGCTGCTGCTCTTCCCGGACAGGATTGAGAGCTTGCAGTACACGCTGGCCGTCACCGGGGGTGCCGCCGATGCTCCGCCGCCAGTGCCGTTCACCGCGCACGGCGTGCGCAACGTCTCCGGCAACCGGGTAGTGGTGGAGTCGCAGGTGCCCGTCTCCGCCACGGTCTACGCGTCCGTCGATCAGTTCCTCGGGGCCTCGGGGTGACGGCGGAGCCGCCATTTGAACATACAAGAGTCAACCGCCTGCGGCTTCTCTACATGCCGACAAGATCCCACGACCCCCCCTTGACTGGAGAACTTCTAGATTCGAAGACGTGGTGGGGGACTGAATGCCCATCGAAGATGTAGATTACCAGATATGGGGATGGCTTTTACTCCGCTCCAGTTCATCAAAACACAGAAAAAGACGAGGACTTCGCAGTTTTTTTGGAGGAATATCACGCCTGCCATTTACTTTGACTTTCAATCTGATCAATAGGTACATATATGTAGACAAGTGAATTTTGTGTTCCTGGTCTTTAGGGTTTGTAGTGGATAAGTAGTCTCTGACCTGATACCTAAGAATGCTAGGCTGAAGTTGGGATGCTTGGTTGACTTTAGGTTTTGAGAAAGCACAATATGAAGGCTAGGAGATTATTGCATCTCTTTTCATTCATTTTTTTTTGTTTAGGTGGTAAATTGACCACCTAACTTTGGAAAATATTGTTCAAATGTTGGCACTAAGAAATAGTTATATTATTTTTATAAAAATAGATGATGAATTTATTTCAAGCGTCATGTAAATAGGGAGATCATAGTCTCAACTTTGCTCAATCCCATAAAATGCGTAGACCCTAAGGAGTTTTGATTATCTTTCTAGAATGATGAAATAGTTATACTCCTTGGAGTTATTATATTAGGTCTAAGTTGAATACTGGTGATGCATTCAAGGAGAGGACAAAAATATCCCAAAAAACTTGATAGATTTTTGGCTTGCGAGTTGACCAGTCTTGATTGTCTTTCTAGAATGATAGTTATCTATAAAACTTAAATTTAAAGTTAAAAAAATGGAAATATGAATACAATGCTACTTTCAAAATTAAATAAATGGTCAATAAAATCCAATGGGAAAATAAACAATAAAAACTTTAAATGAATTAAATTTGGATTTTTGTGAGGGAACATTTAGAAAAGTTGACTATTTTCTCCTTATTCTCACCCTCCTATCAACAAAAGTTGACCCTTTTCATGTTCCAAGCTAATTCCAACTGGCTCAAAGCTAAAGTTGCCCTGATCCCATAAAGATTGACACCCACTAGAAAAAAAATTTATATCTTGTAAACTAGTGCACATTATATGCATTTCAAGTAATTAAATAAAATTTAAATTATAATTAGAAGAATATCACCTAATTTTAGGAATGAATGGGTCTATTCTTTCTTGATAATTTAGGTTTTTTCTATTTAGTTATTTTTAAATTTAATATTTTACGAGTTCGTGGCTAAGCAAATTATCCCTTATTTAAATGAATTAAATTGAAACTTAGATGAATAACATATACTAACCCAAGTTGCTTCATTAGTGAGCTAAAAGTGGTTATATGTTGGCATGGAGTCCCATGCAAGCATTTGATAATAAACTTTTTTAAAATTATTCTCAAGGTGTATTAATTACCAGGCCATATTTTGAAATCATATTAAATTAGGAATGCCCACTACTCGATGCGTACTCGCCACGTCACATGACCATGTGGAATGCCACGCAGGCGCCTCTGCCCGTCACCTAAATCAAGTTTAGCTGAGCCACACACCGTAGGTGAGCGTACTCTCTCAGTCACCGCTCACCGCCCTAACGCCTGTTGTCACGCGTTGGTCAAGCGAGGGGTCTCGCAGGTCTCCCCGCATGGAGGCTCTAAGGCTCTCCATCATCCTCTACCTCTCGCCGACGCTATGAGAAGCCCACCCACCACCCAGAAAAGGAAAACCTAAGAAAAACCTCCTCTGGAGTCCCTGCCCCAGGCTCATATCCTATTCGACCTGTGCTCACCCGGCGATCGATTTCAGGAACCCAGTTGGCCTTTCATGACGGGGGGACACCTTGCGGCGGTGGTGGTTCTCTTCACGGTTCTAGTGATCCCTTTTCTGGCCTCCGCCGGCGACGAGAACACTGGGGACGCCGCCGGCGGCGAGAGCACGGCGGCGCTGAGGCTGAAACTAGTGGCAGTGGCGTCCATCCTCGCCGCTGGCGGGTTGGGCGTGCTGATTCCCGTTCTGGGCAAGTGGGTTTCTGCGCTCCACCCCGAGAGGAATGGCTTCCTTCTCCTGAAAGCCTTCGCCGGAGGGGTGATCCTGGCGACGGCACTGGTTCATATCCTGCCGGCGGCCTTCCACGGCTTGGCTTCTCCCTGCCTCGCGGAGACGCCATGGCGGCGCTTCCCCTTCGCCGGATTCGTATCCATGGTGGCGTCCCTGGCGGCGCTGGTGGTGGATAGCTACGCCACCGGGTACTACCGGCGGTTCCACATTAGCAAGGTGCGCCGACTCGCCGGCGGCGCCGCCGGCGCGGATGAGAGCGGGGAGGAGCAGTCCTCGCGCAGTCACGGCGGAGGTGAGCCGCCGCCGCCCGGCGAGGAAGAGAACGCCGCTTCGCAGGACGCCCGTCGTCGCATCGTCTCCCATGTGAGAAGAATCCCTGGGCTTATCCACCTCTACCGACGGACCAAGCTCTGAAGCTCTCTCACCTTGCTCAAAACCTGCTTCCACAGAGTCGTCATCTTCGTCTTCCTCCTCGATCCATTGAGTCCTCCCGGCCGCCAATGAATCCTGTCTGCGGGAAGAACGGGAACCATTCAAAGCTTCCTGGTTCAAACCCCCCACCGTTCACATTACCGTCTTCCTGAAACAAAACATTTCCACAAATGGCAGACGAGACTAGAGAGAAGAAATCTCTCTAGCGGCCATCAAGATCGGATATTTTTAGTGATCTGAGAGGTGGGTCGGTGACCACTGTTGAGTTCCCTCAGGTGCTGGAGCTGGGCATCGTGGTGCACTCCGTGATCATAGGCGTCACCTTGGGAGCCTCCGTTCATCCAACAACTATCAAGCCTCTCCTGGTTGCCCTCAGCTTTCACCAGTTCTTTGAAGGAATCGGCCTCGGCGGCTGTCTTCTCCAGGTAAGCCAGTCATCCCCGCCTCTCCACCTCCTCGTCACCTTTTTAACTAACGTGCACCAACATGCACATGACTGCACCTTCCTCAAGTCCTTCACCGAGTGCAGCTTTCTAAATAGTATATACATCACATAATAAGTGAGTCTACGTACGTACATAAGCTAGGGGGTCTATGTGAACATTAATACATCATTCATTCATACATCCATGGATAGCGATACTATGTATGGTTCATTGCCCCTCTACAAGACGTGTACTTTATTAAGCAAAATACGATATGAACCCATTACTTACATCCCATGTTCAAGCTGGTCTATACTCGCTGACTTTGATCGGATAATCAATGAGTACACCATGTTTTTTCTTCATCGAACTAGATATTGGTTGACAATTGTTCCTTGAAAATGGTGATACTGAGGTTTGCATTCGAATGGTCAACGCTCAATGGAACTGAACACGATATGCACCCATCACTTGCATCCTATAGTTGACTTCGATTGTGTAATCAATGCGAACACCCTCTTTTTCTTCAACGAACAAGGTAGTGGCTGACAATTGTCCCTTAAAAATGGTGATAATGAGGTTTCCATTCGAATGGTCGACGCTAAATTGGAATTTTTTAAAAGAATATCTGGAGTTTAGATGGTGAAATGTACTGGGTGCCGGTTGAAGATTATACTCTGCATGAGAGAATGCGTTAGAAAATGTCTCCCCAGTCTTTCCTCTCTCTCTCTCTCTCTCTCTCTCTCTCCTCCATGCTTCTTCGGTGCAAGAAACCGAATGCCCTACGTTCATCTCCCCTTTCTTATTGGCGAGCTTTCTGATCACAGGCCAAGTTCAAGACCAGGACGATGACGACCATGGCGATGATCTTCTCCCTGACCACGCCGGCAGGCATCGCGGTGGGTCTGGGGATATCCTCCCGGTACGACCCCGGCGGCGGCGCCGCCCTCACGGTGGAGGGGCTCCTCAGCGCCGCCTCCGCCGGTATTCTTATTTACGTCTCCCTCGTTGACCTCCTGGCGGCGGACTTCATGAGCTCAAAGCTACTGAACAATCCCCCGCTCCAGCTCTCCGCCTACATCTCCCTCTTCCTCGGCGCAGGCTTCATGTCTCTTCTGGCAAGGTGGACCTGAAAGTGGGACGTCCTCGCCGCGGCGGCCGCCACCCTCCGCCGACGTCCACGGCGGAGCAGGCTCAATGAAGACCCACTCTGCCGGTCGTCTTCAAGCTCCGGAGGCTACCACCACGGCTCCATTACCTTCTTCTCAAGGCCTCTGGAAAGAACCGACGACGCCTTATGGGGGGGAATTTCAACGGGTGTCTACCCGCAACGCCCCCAAAAGCTGTTGACCAGCTGATTTTCAGCGGTCAACTCGTCGTCTCTCCTCGTGGGAGTAAATAAAAATCTAGGGTATAAAAGATTGAGGATATTTTGAGACAGTTGTCTAGGGTTCTTCACTATATAAGGGGTGTTAGAGGTGAATGAAGAGTGAGACAGTTGTTTCCTCTATCCTCCATACCAAAGGGAGGTTACTCTCCCTGTTCCTTTGAATTTCTATAACTATCTTGACAGATTTCAAAAGAATAAGATCTTTGTGAGTGCTGCTCACTTTGGTAAACTAGAAGGGTCAACTCTAGTGGTGCTAGTAAGTGACAACAATGAATCAAGGTGATACTAAAAGGTTTTATTTCTTAAAATGTGGAATCAAAGACGATATATAGACCAACATCAGAATATTTGAGATGCTATGTGCAGTGTGTATACAAGTGTGCTTGTATGTTGATGCATAGAATACCAATTCAAAGATGACAACCTAACACTCTTCATAGTAATAATTTATAAGAATATAAGGCACATATCTCATTTATAGAGCCATAATGTCTAGGCTGCTTGATGCGTTCAGTGACTACCACATTTTCCTAATAAGGATGAGAGTGGGCAGGGGGAATGAAGGGGGTAGCAGGATGATAAGAGAGATGGACAACTAAAAATAGAAGTCAGACTGTGTTAATGATAAGCTGACAACTATTCCTTGACCAATTGGCAGTGGTAGCACATCCAAGGTTTTCAAAATTTCTTGGCTGAAAAAAGCCACAGCCCTCAGGTACTAATGGGGATGAATATCGTAACATTATCAACTGATATAGTTTTCCTGTAGATCAGTGACCTGCACTAGTCTTATAAGTGACTAAGAATAAAGTTGGATAAATAATAAAAAAATGCAACTAGGCCTGCATATTTCTAAAATTACAAAAAAAAAAACATTATACTGTGCTTATGAAATGACGTAAATCAAGTAGAAGAATTCGATGCAAGGACAATAATTCCCAGAAAAAGGTAATCCTCATGTATTCAATTTGCTTCATCTTCGATTCAATGGGTCAATCATGATAGTGATTAAAGGTATGAATGATATTAAACCTAATAAAACAGCATTTTATACCTTTTATTCTGTTTGATTATGATAATTGAGTTATATCTTTCAACAACGTACAGATGATGATGATGGATGAGGGTTCGTTTCTAATCCACTTTGTTGCGATCTTGGACATAATCATCTCTCTTCGTTGTTACAGGCTTGCTGATGCTGGCTTTGGCATCTGCTAGGAAAGCTGGGTCTGGCTGAGGCTGACTGGTTGAGGGCTCCTTCATAGCCATGATAATATAGAACACAATCACCAAATTGACAGATAGAACAGCCAGGAATCCGCTCAAAAGAGTCTGTGATGACGATGAAAGTTCGCTGGATCCTGTTATGAGAAAAGAAACTTTCTCATTAATAGAAAGATAGTAGAAGAAGATGTCAGAGCAAAATAAGCAAGTAAATAACAGGTGTTCTGACTGTGAAAGGCCTGGGGAGAGAAATCAGAGAGAGCCTAGAATGCAGATAGGATAGTTGTAGAATTGGATAATCAAGATCTTGATTAGTCGGTGGTCTGGTACAGACTGTGATCTGGGCTGGCAGCTGCTGATCACATTTCGAGAACCATTCTGACCTCCCAGGAGTGTATATATATATATATCTATATATATATATGGAGAGAGCGAGCGAGTGTGTGTGTGTGTGTGTGAGAGAGAGAGAGAGAGAGAGAGAGATGCACACACATGTGAATATTTTGGAAATAAAGGAGCATAAATTAAGCCAAATTTTGATACGTGAATTTGAACAAAGAGGGAACTAAGATCGGCTAATTTTTTCTTCAGGAATTCTTACATTTCCTTGCAATTAGTTGCATTGGCTCTAAGAGGGAACTCAAAAGACTCTATGAGTATAGAATAGAAGTATGGTATAGAACAGCCTAAATTATCTATGGAGATAATGACTCCGTGCATCTCCAGTATAGTACAGCATTATAAGTCTAGGACATTTAAACTCTGAATAAATTCCTTTATATAAGCCCTTGCCGTTCCTAATAAATCCCCATAGAATTTTAAGCCTCAGATTAGTGTGTCCCTTGTAAACACACAGTATTCAATGTTAGTCCGCTCAGGTCTGTTGAATTTACCAAAATGAGCAGGACTACCCAGCTTGGGCTAGAAAGGTGGGGAATGTGGGGAAATGGAGCAGTGAATGTTGAGATGAGGAGAGGGAAGGTTACATAAGACTGCTGGAGTAGCCCACTTGGTGTGTGGTGTATAAAAGCCCAAAAACTAAGAGATGCCAATTGATCAATGCAGCAACTTAACAAGCTACCACAATTGGTATAAAAGAAAAAAAAACAACGCATATACCTTCAAATTAGGCATATTTTTCTTTAGTAAAAACAGTAAAAGCTCACAAATGAAATAAAAAAAACTGAAAGAGAAAAACATATTTTTAGTCTTCCTGTGTTTTGTAGAAATAAGAAGCCATATAGAATCACGAAGATATACTGAAGATATAGAAATGGAAAGTTTCTTTGATATTATAATTAAAAACCATTAATATGAAGTTTTCTAAGCAATCATATACGTTTAGTGACTGACAAAAAGATGAGCCAAAAAAGTACATGAAACAGTGTGCTACCTGGTAGAATTTTATGATTGAAGGCATATAGAATTGCAACAGGTGCCATCCACATGGCTGCTGACGCAAAGAAAAATTTCCATATTACCCCTGACATTGCTTACCGTGATCTACAAAAACAAAGCACAAACACTGAATCAATTTGAAGCTTTCTTGCTTCCTCAGCTGAATATCAGATAATTGAAATTATATCCGCCGGCATATAAATTGGGGACTCAATCTGAGGTGATCATATTTCTCATTTAAAAATTTAGATATAAAACCCATGAGGATACTGAAAAAGTGTTGAAGCCTGGGGAGCCAAGATTGTCTCTGGTAGAGACAATATGCATAACCAAAGATTTTAAAATATATACTTGCGAGGCAGCACACTATTCTCACGGGATCTTTTTTCTAAGTTTCTTGTGATGAGAATTTTTCTTACTATCCCATCCTAAAAAATTGTGTTTCACAAATAATAGCAGATGATATTCCAAACCCACGATCAATTTTTCTGCTGCGGCCGTCGCCCCGGCGTCGCGCCGTCCACTGCCGTCGTCACGTCGCTTGCTCCCGCCGTCGCCACGCTGCTGTCGCCACACAGCCGCCGTCGCGCGGTCAACTGCTGCCCACCGTCGTCGACACACCGTCTGCCTTCTGCCGCCGGCCTGCTGTGTCACCCAACAGGCCTCCACGAACAGGGGAGCAATCCGTGCCCTAGCTCCAGCCGCCGGCCTGCTGTGGCATCTAACAGGGCTCCACGAAGAGAGGAGCAGTCCGTGTTCATTCTCTCTTCGGTTTAACCACCCCTCCTACTTAATGGGCTTTCGTCATGAGTCTGTTGTGACTAGCCCATTAGTTTTTGGCTGCGAAAAAAGGAAAAGAAAAGCCACCAAAAAATTTACTCCCTAGGCCATGCTTTACATATTGCATTAAATTCTAATCAAAAGATAAAAATAGAATTTTCTCAAGGTAGTGAATTTAATCAGAAATTTATGAAATGACATAAAAAGACTGTTTTTATGTTTTTATTTCTATTTCATTAACTTTGGTTATCTTAAAAAATTGACACACTGACACTTGCCATATAGGAAGACCCAGTAGTGTTAATTCATTTTCAATAGAATCTTTCAAGGAACAAGGAATCCTAAGGAGACAAGGATGATAATATCTCAAATAGTAAGAAAAATTTAATTAGAAAATTGAAAAAAAAAAGAAAGAGAAGAGCTTCATAGATCATTGGAGCTGATTTTCAACATGCTTAAAAAATAAATGCTGCATTAGCTTCTCCAAAGCTTTAAAGAGTTGAGATATCTAATGATTTCACATATAATATTATCAAATGATGCTCAGTTGGCTTACTTGATTCTAGAGAATATTTTCTATTAGTTCCTCTATATGGATGTAGAATGGTGAGCTCACGAGCGATGGTGCGTCGACAGACCCCCCAAGCACCCTCTCAACTGATTCATTGAAATGAACTGAAAAAATCACTTCAAAGATTCTATTATTGTTATTGATGCTAGATAAAGATTCATGCAGTTAACATCTCAAACTTAGTTGAGATCCACTCAGATTCTTCGGCCCAAAAATGGTATGAATATTACTCATCCAAATGAAACATAGAATCATTGTGATTTCTAGTCCTAGAATTATTGAAGTGGCACCATGATGATAGAATCTACTACCACAATTATTTCTAGAAAAAATCCATTTAACATGAAAAATAAAAAAATATTATTACGAAAAAAATCACATAAACCATAAAATTGAAACTTGATTGGCCCATTCTTCCATGATTGACCTATCCACAACCCCATTTCATGAGTAGAGGAAGGCATGTACCTTAAACTAAGGCCTCATTGATAACATAAATCTATACAGTGGCACCTAGAAAAAAAATATACTAAATGGAGATGAGAAATCAAGAGGAAAATGAGATATGAATCTAAAACAGTGAGAGAGAGGGAGTAGCTTGAGGAAGGAGATAACGTCTCAAATTGGCATTATCATTGACATCATTGAGCATTCTATTATTGTGCCTTATGCTAGATAAAGATCCATGTAGTTAACATCTCAAACTCAATTGTGATCCACTCGGATTCTTCAACACAAAAATGATATAATATTACCCATCCAAAATGAAATATATCATCCTTGTGATTTACAAAGCGGCACCAACAATGAAATCTAGAAAAAAATAAAATTAAACATGAAAAATAAAACTAATGATCACGAAAAAATCATGGAAACCAGATAAATTAGAACTCAATCGGCTCGTTCTTCCATGATTGACCTATCAACAACCAAATTTTGTGAGCGGAGGAATGCTTGTACCTTAAAGTAAGGCCTCATCTAGACCTTGCTGATAAGAGAAATCTAAGGGGCCTTGAGAGAAGATATATGGGAATCAAGAGGAAAGTGATATGTGAATCAAAAACAATGAGAGGGAGGGAGTAACCTAAGCAAGAAGGAGTTAACATCTCAAAGTGACATTGCTGTTGACATTATTGAACATTCTATTGTTGTACCTAATGCTAGATAAGGATGTATATAGTTAGCATCTCAAACTTAGTTGAGATCTACTCAGATTCTTCAACCCAAACATGATCTAAATATTTCTCATCCAAAATGAAACATAGCATTATTGTAATTTTTAGTAGCACAATTACTGAAGTGCCACTAATGATGAAATCTAAAAAAAAAAATATTAAACATGAAAAAAAAAAAATTACAAAAAAAAAGCAAAGAAACCATAAAAATTGAAACTCAATCAGCTCATCATTTCATGAGTGACCTATCTACAACCCCATTTCATGAGCTGAGGAAGGCATGATGTATCTTAAACTAAGGCCTCATTTAGATCTAGGCCTTGTTGATAACATAAATCTATACAGGGACCTCAAGAGAAGATATACAAGATGGAGATGAGAAATTAGTAGGGAAAATTGAGATATGAATCGAAAATGATGAGAGAGAGAGGAGTAGCTTGAGGAAGAAAGAGTTGGTCCTGCACTTGAGAAGACCAAAGCTCTCTTCTAGCAGCAGAAACCTGATCCAAACCTCGAGACAGAGCAACCACTCTTTCTCAAGCTAATTTTCATTCATATTTAATGCCTCAATAAAGTATTTATATTTGAAATAGAAGCAATAGTACTATTATTATATTTATATCCACACAAAAAATATATAATATCTTCATTCCCTTACTACCTCTTTGAGAAAATAAATCACAATTAAGAGATTTTCACCACAAGAAAATTACCATCAGTTCATAGTTTAGTTTCCACTATTAGTCCTTGGTTAAGCCGACAATTTAATCCAAACCCTTGACTTTATAATATTTTTTTAAAAGGTAGAAAAGTAAAGGCACACTCTATAAACTGCTAGACAATGTATCAATATCTCCTCAATAATCTTAAGCTAGTTTGACCCATTTTTGCAAATATTTTTGGCCATAAAAATTATCATTTTTGCCTTGGATTTAAACATATGCCCCCATGCCCCATGTAATGGCCATAAATGCATAGATATGGCAATGAGGTAATTGAAATTATTTGGGCTAAAATTACTTCTAGAGCTGATTATAAGGTCATAATTTTGGTAGATATGCAGATATAAGGATTTTGAGAAAACAAAAATTATGCGCGGGGGTAAAAAATAAATATCTTATAAGGGGCGGAAGAAACTTGAATGGAAAATAAATGATGAATTTAGTCCTTTAAATAAAAATAAGTTGGGGAAAAGCCTTAGGACTCTTGGTTTTAGACAGGCGGTGTGTATGTGGCTGACTCGGCCGAGTGAGCTCGGAGTCGGGACGGCGGGTCAACTCGGTCGTCTTGCCCTTAAACCCCTACACTGAACCCGCGAGGTCTCCTCTCTGCTCAGCTTCTGCTGCCGCTCCTCTGCCGCCGGCCCCCCAAAACTAGCCGTTGCGGCGGCGGCGGCCGTCCTCCTTGCCAGAGAGAGACAGGCCCGCTTGGTGGTGCTGGAGTGAGATGAGCGGCGTCGCAAGAGCTTTGAGGCTCCTCAGTGGTTCCACTCCCTTCTCTGCCCTGTCCCCTGCAGCCTCTTCATCGGGCACCAATTTGGCCGGCAGTGCCGCTCGCCTTCTCCTTCCTGCATACTCCTTTAGATTCTACTCCGCCCTGCCGGAGGGGGTCCCTGGTGCTGCAGGCGCAGCGGCCAACACCACGACCGATGATGATGAATCCGATGAAGGAACCTCCTCCACCGCCGACTTCGACGCCAGGGACTATTCCCTGCCCTTCTCTTCCGCTGCTTCTACCTCTGAGGCGTCGCCTCGCGAGCCGCTCTGGGACAGGGCCTACAGGGATAAGGCTGATCGGGTTCTATTCGGTGGGTGCCAACCTGTCCGGGAGCAGGGAGATCTTGTGGAGGACGAGAGGAAGGACGAGGTGATGGACGAGAGGAAGAGGAGGCTTGCGAGGGCGCTGCTGGAGGCAGCTTTGATGAAACCGGACGAGGAGGAGGAGGAGAGTGGGGCCGTGAAAGAGGAGGATCAACGGTCATTGTCTGTGGGGATCATCGGGGCGCCCAATGCCGGAAAGTCTTCGTTGACGAATTACATGGTCAGTAGATTGCTCTATTGTCATATAAAGGTTTTTTCGCTGCTTTTGTTGATGTTCGATGGCGTACAGAGATTCCATTTACCATTGTCTATCACCATCATCTTCCTCCTAACACATCCTCATATCTTCTTGCACCATTAACCGGGCATCTGGTTGATGTATGGGCAGCTCATGTACATATTCCTAGACAATCAAGGCGTATTATTAAATTGAAATATTAGACGATTGCAAATTGTATATGTACACATTCTTGTACACATTCTTAGACGATTGCTAATTGTATATGTGTAGCGTTCAAGGAGGAGGATCGTTTGGTTTTTGCTCCCGGTGGTTTCATCAATCAAGTTTTGATAACTGGTGGCTCTTTTTCCACTGCATATTAAAGCTAGCAGAAGGTTAAGCATGAAGTTCCTATTGGGATATCCTGAAGTGTTCACCCAATTTACAAACCTTTTCTTCCCCAAATGAGTCATATTAAAAGCTGTTTTATTCTTGCCTTTGTATCCCGAAATAGTTAAGTCAACTATTAAATTTAGCTTTCAAAAAATTTAATTGATGACGTTGACTTCATTTAGGATACCTTTTCCTCTGGGATGTGGATTTGTAATTCCTTAGTCTATCTCCTTGTTGCCAGGGTGGGCCTGTGAACCCAGAATTGTCTGGTGAGAGTTCTTATAGACTGAAAATTATGGTAGGTTTTTGTTTAATATCTTGGCGTCGATGAGCATATGGTCCACTTTCAAGTCTTCAAAGACATTGCACTTGAACCGTATTTATTGGTATATCACTTACATTACATCTTAATACGATTGCCTATGATACTTACGAGTACAATGTGTTGTAACATATACGAATATGCATTTTTCTACCGGTAGACACATAAATTCCCCAAAAGATGGTGCCACTTTGGCTGCTACAATATGTAGACTTTCCATGTCGCTTGTATGTTTGACCCAGATCGTATCACGTAGGACACCAATCGCTGAGACTTAGTTTTCTAGCATGTTAGACATTTCAAATCTGCCCATTACGTTCTGCTCTCCCCCTCTTGTCCAGCTGTCTATACTTCAGAAAATGGTGGGATTTGAACAACTCTAGGGGTCGGTTGAATTAATGTGGGTACCAGGGGTAGCTATATCACTGATCGATACTCAGACGTGGTCAAAGGATGTCTGTTCAAGTGGAAAACTTTATTTAATTGCTTACAACGTGCTGGGTCTCTGGCATGCGTAACTTTCTTCCTCTTTCATGTTAAATTAGTTTATTGCGTTAATGGATTTCTGATTTTGATGACGTGTTCTTTCCCATGTCTTCTTGTTTAGGTTGGAACAAAAGTTTCTGCTGTTTCGAGGAAGACGAATACAACAACTCATGAAGTCCTGGGAGTTATGACCAAAGGGGACACTCAAATTGTAAGCTTTTGTCCGATCTAGTGTTCTCTTGATTGAAAGGTTGGGAAATGGGAATTTTTTTCGCAATAACATTTATGTGATATCTATGATGATAGGTTATTTTATATCGAAATCTTTTCTTTACAATTAGATGATAAATGTGGTCTTTGTAGATTGTCTATGCTAGTTTCTTTTTGTAAAATGTAATGGGTCATTCTTATTAGACTTTCTTATGTCACAGCCCATTTAGTGGACCGTCATCTGGTGGTAATGGGCCAAACATGTCATGGCCCATTACTCTGCCTCTAGGGTTAGGATATGAACCCTAGATCGCCATCAGTAATGAAGATTGAGATTTCCACCATCTACATGGTATCAGAGCTTGGTTAGGGTTTCAAATCCCTCTTTGGTACCGTCTACACTTTCTCGAAAGTGGATATGCTAGGGATGTAAACAGGTATAAGGCAATTTATTTCTATCCCCTCATGATAGAATTTTTTTTGGGAGATTAAGAGAAGAGTCATGAACTTGATTTATTATGAGAAGCCAACAATTGCAGATATGCTAGCCGAATTGAACAGATCAAGAAAGATGCTTCCCTTTTTAGACTCTTATGTATTCCTATGTGTTTGCTAGTTTTGATGAAATTGAAAAATAGATGGATAATGAGTTATTCATCAAATAGTTGATGATTTATTCTTACAACTGCTTGCAAAATGAGTTCTTAATGAAAGGTTTCTCCATGGGCTGTGAATGCTCCTTTAAATCTATACCCTTCCGAGTGCATCTTCCAATTGGAAACCGACATTGTATCTATATTTAGCACTTATCTTAGTTCAAGGGGTCTTATTTTTTAGTTATCCTTGCATGACATCTCTTTACGAAAATACCGTCTATGAAATTGTAGATAATGCGCTATAAATGTGATAAGGTGTCTGCTCGTTATTGGAAATTACCTTTACATAATTCTTGTAATGTTTTTCATTTCCAGTTACCTCCTGCTAATATATTCTCTGTTGATCTGCTCACTAAAATATAATGTACGGGACTATGCCTCTCAAAAAATTGCTACAATTGCTAATTTATTTGATGCATATGCACGCTGTTACTCTTCTATTTTCCAGAAACCAAAGTAACCACTTTGTTGGTATTTACGACGAATTTTTTTGTGAGAAAATAATAGATGTCAGATCACATCATAGTATGGAGGTTTGATTAATGATCTGTATGCCTGTTACCGGGAAGACTATCCAATTGTGTCATTTAGACTATTTCGCCAATAATCCTCCCAACTTGAGTGAAACTTCCATCAAGTGATTCTTCTGGATGAAGCAACATAAGTGGCTCCTAGATTCCGGAAAATATTAAAGCGTAGAGGAAAGTGGCCAAGTAGTCCGAGGGTGGGGAATCTTCTTCAAAAATATGCCCCTCGAAGTGGGTGAAATCCTACAGCAATAAGAGTGAAACAATTAATTACCTTCAAAAAGTACTTTCTTCGTATGATTATTCCATTTATCTCTATAGGAATAAACCACTCTCAGATAATGACATTTGGATGGTAGATGTAATTTCCTGAATATCTGATCAAATATTGTACTAATTCAATTTCTGCAGTGTTTCTTTGATACTCCAGGGCTTATGTTAGGACATCGTGGATATCCTTACAAGAATGATGTCAAACTTCGAGTGGAAAGTGCATGGAAATATATTGACTGCTATGATCTTCTTATTGTGCTTTTTGATGTCCACAGGCATCTTACAGCGTAAAGTTGTTCGAACTTGCTAATAGTTTATGTATTTTCTTTTCCTCAACTCTCTGTTATTTGATGTGTTATTCACCTAGTCATATTCGATTTGTTTCATCATTTGAATCCGTTCAAAGTATAACTTACCGTTGGGGCAAATTATTATCCTGTATATTTCAGTACTATATTTTATGATTTTCTGATTTTCCAGAATATTGTCTAGAATTTTCTTTAAAGAGATGCAAAGAAAAAAGAACAATCAGCTTTCCGAAATGGAACATTACTATATTATGATTTTCCAAAATATTGTCCATTGTACCTGTACCCTCTATATTTCATTACTGTATTATAATTTTCCAAAATATTTCTAGAATTATCTTTAAAGTGATGCAGAAAAAAAAAGAAAGAACAATGAGCTCTCAGAAAAGGAACATTCTAGACAAGCTCAATTTAGCATTCATTTTTGATGGGAAGTGCTATCCTATTATCAGAGGACTATGAAATTAGAAGTCTTATTTTCTCCCACATTGGATAATGCCCTTGCCTACTCAGACTGGGACATGCGTCTTTCTTTTTCAAAAAATTAACAGGATTGTTTTCATCTTTTAAAAAAAAAAACTGGCTGTATTCAAGTACTGGTCTGATTGCATTATCGTTTAAAAGTCCTCAGAATATCCTCAAAATATTCTTTGACAAGGTCAGTATGCCTCATATGGGGTGTTATCAGCTCAAAATATGGGGTCTGGAAGAGTGATTTGGTACATTTCTATAGAAGTTGCTTAGTACTGCCAAGTGTTCTGTTGTCATGTGTTATTATAACTGGGAATCATCACACCTTTCTCCTGAAGGTGGCCTTTATATTTTCTTTGTCATGGTTTTAGCTCTTTTATGGACCGATCCCCTGTTGACTGGTAACATTTTTGTTTGCAGACCAGACAAAAGGGTAACTAAGTTGATTAAACTTCTGGGCGAGAACAAGCAGCCTAAACAGCGAAGAATTCTATGCATGAATAAGGTTGATCTGGTGGAGGACAAGAAAGACTTGTTGAAGGTCGCTAAAGAATTCGGAGATCTTCCAGGATATGAAAGGTACTGACTTTTCCTCATATATTTGCATTTCCTCTTTGAACTTTGCAACAAAGATTGAATGATAGCCGTTTTCTTTCATAGGTATCACTCTCCACAGTTTGTGTCTGAGATTGTTTCCAGAATTAGAAATTAATCTCAGAATGAATGTGGAATGTTATAGCATTACGGGGTGATAGGAAGAGTTTTTTTTTTATGGACATAAAATGGGGCAGTTTCAAGGCTGTGTTAGAGATTATTTCTCAGATTGCCTGAAATGATGGCTCTTTACTTTCATACAGATCATCTCCCTCCCTCATTTTATATCTGGGATTGTTTCCAGAATTAGAAATTAATGTCAGAATGATTGTGGATTTGTCATAGCGTAAAGAGATGATGGGAACGATTTTTTTTGGGAAATAGAAAAAGATGTTGAAAACGTCTGGAGTTCATTCTAAGATAGATGGATCTCGAACCGCTGGTACTATCTTTGCTTCTAATATTTCTTTTCAGAGGGCACTTCCATGAATTCATCCATCCAAGTTCTAAGAATGTTTCTTCAAGCTTCTTCCTCGGATATAACTTTTAGCGCATATATTTTAGGAAGGATGCCATTCAACTGAGTATGATGTTCGCCATTGCTGCTCTTTTGATCTAGAATAATTCAAAAATTAATTTCAGGGCTTTGCCAAGAATTTACAGGAAGTATGCATAATCTCGGTTTTTATTTTCTCCATTTGTGTTGCAGATACTTCATGCTCTCTGGCCTCAAAGGTTCGGGTGTGCGGGACCTCACTCAGTATTTGATGGAGCAGGCATGTTCTTACATTGTTCACTCTTCAATTGCTTCTCTCACATTAAATATTGAATCTCTTGAGTGGTAGGGTAATCATAACAGATATCTATTCCGCAAAGCTAAACGGGTTGTCATCTTAGTATTTTCCTCATATATCTTGATTACTGTGTGCTAGATTTGCTCATCATTCTTCTCCGATAGTCCTGGAATGCACTTTCCATCAGATTGAGAAATTCTCTCAAGCTGCCTGAAAATGTGTTCACCATTTTCAACATAATTGGCCTCAATCCAGAACATGGATCCATATTATTACTTAAATGGGAGCGTAATCTTGGAAGGAGATGCTGAGTCAAGGTGTATGATTAAAATGTTTTTTCTGAATTAATTCTTTTTCCATGGCCATGGATTTTTCTAGCCAATAATTGGGTTTGGGACGTCTCCTTAAATCCTGGTTACGTTCTATGATTTTTCAACGATCCTGCTTCCGTTTCCTACGAAGCTTTTTCTACTCAAACCCTAATCTAGACATTCCTAACACGGAATACCTTCGTTTCGTCGTGTGCAGGCCGTCAGACGACCCTGGGAGGAAGAACGCGCAGTGATGAGTGAAGAACTGATGAAGAGCATCTCTCTGGAGGTGGTCCGAGAGAAGATGCTCCACTACATCCATCAGGTGCTTGATATTTTTTTAATTAATTATTCTGGAAACTATATCAATCCATAAATAATATATAATGCAATATTATGTTTGTTTATATGCTTAATGGATCACTACATCCATCAGGTGCTTGATGTTTTTTTCATGTATCACTCGAGAAACTATATCAATCCATAAGTATATCATTTAATATCATGTTTGTCCAACAGGTGCTTGATATTTTTTTAATTAATCACTTCGGAAACCATATGATCCATAAAAAATATCATTTGATACCATGTTTATATGCTTAATAATGAATCACTACATCCATCAGGTGTTTGATATTTTTTAATTAATCACTTGGGAAACTATATCAATCCATAAATATATCATCTAAGATCATGTTTATATGATAAATGCTTGATGAAACTGCTGCGGTTTCACTACATCCATCAGGTGTTTATATGATACCATGTTTATATGCTTAATAATGAATCACTACATCCATCAGGTGTTTGATATTTTTTAATTAATCACTTGGGAAACTATATCAATCCATAAATATACCATCTAAGATCATGTTCTGGTTGCGGATAGTTTTTGAATTAATCAGTTAGAAAAACCATATGCGTTCGTGAATATATCATTAAATATGATGTTTGTAGATATGATGATGAAGCTGCTGGGGTTGCAGGAGATTCCGTACGTGATTGAGCATCGGCTGATGGATTGGAAGGAGCTGAGGGACGGATCTCTCAGGGTGGAGCAGCATTTCATCACGCCGAAGCAGAGCCAGCGTCAGATTCTCGTCGGAAAGAACGGATCTAAAATTGGGTAACTTTAATTCTTCCCTTTTCGGGTCGATTAATTTTCTGCGGCCCTTTTCTGGTTTTTAGTCCTCTCTCTCTTTCTCTCTCTCTCTCCCCTATTTACTGTCTGCTCTGTTTTCCTGGTTACTTTTTCTCGCTCTCATTTCTCTACTTCCTTCCCCTCCTTTTTTCTCTCTCCTCTCTCTCTCTCTCTCTCTCTCTTTCTCTCTCTCTCTCTCTAATGCCTTCAAACACGCAGAAGAATAGGCATCGAGGCCAACGAAGAGCTGAGGTCCATCTTCAAGAGGGACGTTCATCTCGTTCTTCAGGTCCGAGTCGCTCGGCCCCGTGGCGCATGAAACCAGGTCTGAGTCTCTCTCTCTCTCTCTCTTCCTCTCTTTCTTCTCTCCCACCCTCTCCCTTTCTCACTTTCAACCCCCCCTCTGCGTCTCTCTCTTTCTCTCTCTCTCTCTCTCGCGTTTATGTAGTCCCCCCTATTGGACGGACCTCTTCTCTCTCTTTCTCTCTCTAGGAATGCTATAAGCCTCCCCCTCATTTATTTGCAGAGACGGATTTGATCGAACATTACACAGAAACAAAGGGAAAACGTGCTCTGATACTCCGTCTCTGTACACGAAATGCGATGATTTCAGTGGACTCGCATGGTCGGAGCTCCCGCCCGCCGCCGACGCCGGAGAAGAAGACAACCATAATTCAGTCAGTCAGTCTCCTTACAATCCATAAGTCCGACCTCTCTCTTCCTCTCTCCCTCTCTCCATCCACTACTTGGTATCTCTGTAACAGTTGCGCTCACAAGCCTTCTTAAATCACAAATGGGTCTCTCTCTCTCTCTCTCCCTCTTTCTATTTCTCTCACTAGCTGATGTGTTCTCTGTCTGCGTCGAGCTCCTTCCTTGGCATGCTTGCGGTGGGGGAGGGGGAAGCTGCTATGTAGGAAACACCCATAATTCAGTCGGTCACCCACCCTTACCGTCAGCTCTCTCTCTCTCTCTCTCTCTCTTCTGTGTTCTCTGTCTGCGTCGAGCTCCTTCCTTGGCATGGCGGTGGGGGAGGATGCTGCTATCTAGAAATTACACAAAATTTAGTCACTCGCTCCCATTACAATCCATAAGCCAACCTCTCTCTCTCTCTCTCTCTCTCTCTCTCTCCCCAGTGGGAACCTCTGTAACATTTGCGCTCACCAGCCTTTTTAAATCACAAGTGGGTATCACTCTCTCTCTCCAATGGGCTCCTTGGCATGCTGGTGGTCGTGAGGAGCGGGAGGGAAGCGCGGCGGGGCCGGCTGGAGGAGCCCCACTGCGGCAGAGCAGCTAACCCTGGAAAGGGAACGGCGTCGGCGGAGCCGCCTGGAGCAGCCCCAGGGCGGGGGTGGCTAGGCGGGGCTCGAACGCAAACCCGCGCAGCCCTCCGCCACCGCCGCAGGCGGCGCCATTGCGGAGCAACGGGCACGCCGGCAGCCACCGCCACTCCCTCCGCCGGAGCTCGAACACCAGCACGGCACCGGACCCCCTGATCGTTATCGCCACCGTCCCCCCCTCCCCCACCGCCTCAAACCCCCTCCCCCTCTCCTCCGCCGCGAACTCCTCGTGCACCGCCGCCGGCATCCTCTCCACCTCCGCCCAACCCCCCTCCTTCAACCCCCACACCCTCACGCTCCTCGGCACCGCCAGCTTCCTCTTCTCCACCGCCGCCACCATCGCCACGCCTCCGGCGAGCTCCACCAGGCTCGGGGAACGGAGGAACCTCTTCATGGGGGCCTGCAATTTCTTCCAAACGTCGCCGGCGATGTCGTAGGAGAGCACAGCAAAGGGACTGTGGCTCATGCAGAAGAAGCTGCCGCCGTGGAAGATCATTCGGCCAGAGGGGAGGTTGCAGAGGCGGGGCGGTGGCGCCGCCGGGGCCCCCCACGGGGTGTACCGGCCGCTGAGACCGTCGATGAGGAGGCGCTCGGCGGTGAGGTTCTTGACGGCGAAGGGGGAGATGAGGTCATCACCGGCTAGGAGCACGACGAGGGAGGTCTCGCCGACGGCGAAACCCACGGAGGGGAGAAGGCGGTGGCGGAGGGAGGGGGGCGGCTGCAACGCCAGCCGGGAGAGCGGGTTGCAGAGGAGTAGCGGCTTGGGGCCGGGGCAGAGGGGGAGCCAGCAGAGGAGGCCACCGGAGGAGGCGGCGGGGTAAAAGTCCGGCGGGACGACGGCGTCGAAGGGGAGGCGCCGCCAGCGGAACTCGTCGGGGTCGAAGAGGAGGCCGTGGCGGGGGGGCGGCGCCGCCGCCGCGGGTTCGCCGGAGTAGACGAAGCTCGCCGGGAGGTCGTGCTGGAAGAAGAGGAGCCACCGGCGGCGGGGGGACAGGCGGAGCTGCAGCTCCAGGAAGGCGTCGGAGAAGAGGAGGGCGTACCATCGTCGGCAGACGGCTCTGGCCCGGAAGAAGGCCGCCGGCGGCAGGAAGGCGAGAACTCTCTCCAGGAGCTTCTCCGGCAGCCGCCGCCATATCCTGCTCTCCATCGCCGGCGGCGCCGCCGGGAAGGAGAAGGCGGCGGAGGCCATTGCGGAGCGGCGAGGACAATGGAGGAACTGCCGCCGTCTGCGCTTCTTCTTCTTATATAAGAAGAGGTTACGTAAATCGCCATGTCAGTCGCAGATATGGTACGTCAAGGAGGCTCCTTTATCCTTCCTCCTTTTTCTTCTGCTTCTTCTTCTTCCTCGGAAGTGGTGAGGAGCGGGGCCTTCGATCCATCTACTCACTCTTTGTCGTGCCCTTCTCTGCGGGAGGAAACCCAGTTCATCAGAATTGTTGTACAACCCCTGAATGCTAGAGAGAGAGAGAGGGGAGAGAGAGAGAGAGACAGTGGGGTAAGGACTGTTTTGATCAATCTTCTCACTGTTTAGTTGCGAAGGCCGAGGAGATGGCATTCCATCGGGAGAAGTACAATCTATCAGATTATAGAGAGAGAGAGAGAGAGATAGAGTGTAAGAGAGAGAGAGAAAGAGAGAGAGAACTGACCTTTGAGGGGCTGGGATTACGCACTCCAAAATGGTAATAATGAATGGATTTTATGTCCTGGTCTTTATGATTGCCGTGTAGAAGTTATTTTCATTGCGTGTGTTCTTATGATTGCGTTCGTTGTTTAATAATCATAATTAAAATATCCATACATTGAAAGAGCCCTAGCTTTCAGCATTGCTTCCGCGTTCTTCTCCCTCTCGCTTTATGTTTCCCGGAGGCTGTGTATATAAACACGAACTGCATTTGAGCAGCCCGATTATTTTGTTCGGAGATTCCCAGAGCAAGTAGAACCTCCCCATGTCCGAAAATCTCATTGGAGTCCAGTCCTCCCTCTCTCTCTCTCTCTCTCTCTCTCTCTCTCTCTCTCTTCCTCAATCTCTTTCTCTCCCTCTTCCCCCATCTCTTTCTCTCTGTGTGGATAGAGTTCATAAAGGAAGTCGCTGAGGAATTCCGAAAAGCCAGTTTTTTTTTGAGTGTGAAGACCGAGTATGGTTATTTGAGCCAAAACGTTGATAAAAGTCAAACTGTCGGGCTATCTCTCTCTCATCTGTGTTTTCTCTCTCTACAGGTGCAGTGAGTTGTCTTTTAGAAAGCGAAGAGGATAATTACCAGGGTGGCTGAAGACCATTAGAGCGAGGGGAATTTAACGCTTCCCGCATACGTCCAATCCCCGCCCACCAACCGCCACCACCGCCACCACCGCCGGCGCCGGCGCCACCTCTCCGCCGGCCGGCGGTCCAGGTCATCCTCTCTTGGCCTCGTCGTAGTTGTCAACGAATGCTGCCAACGTGTCGTACCAGCTGGGCCGAAATTAGAGCACACGGCCGGCTGGTCCGGAGCGATGTCGCCGCGGCTCCTCTCTCTCTCTCTCTAAAAACCGGTCTGTCAGGCCATTTGACGACCTCTCTCTCTCTCTAGCTTAGATTA
This sequence comes from Spirodela intermedia, assembly GCA_902729315.2. Lineage (NCBI taxonomy): Eukaryota > Viridiplantae > Streptophyta > Magnoliopsida > Alismatales > Araceae > Spirodela > Spirodela intermedia. Next base: position 7,914,400 of record LR746274.1, on the reverse strand, counting down.
AAAAGCTTTCCTTCTTTCCTGCTCTCTTTCCCTCCAAGGCGTAAAAAGCTGGCCTGTCCGGCTCGGACCTTACCGCCGGCGAGCTTCAACTCCCTCTTTTTCTATCTGTAGCTGCTTCTAAAACAGCACCTCTCTATCTACAAAGGTTGTTTCGGAGGGGGGGTTTTGGCCTCGTCGTCCTCGGACTTGGGGCTTCTGAGTTTCCTTGCTGACAGGCCACGCTTTCCATTTCTGTGATACGTAGCTTTTCTTTCCCCCAGACCATGATGCCGTCTCCCGCTTGACTGATTGGCTTCCGGCTCATGTCAACCTCCGGACCCATCCTCGGAGTGAGAGTGATACTCCTCTCTCTCCTCTCCACCCACTCTTCTGTCTGGTCAAACATGATAAATAAAGAGTAGTAAACACCGAAGCAGGTCCCCTCTCCGCTCTCTTTCTCTTTCCTCCCTCTCTCTCTCTCTCTCTCTCTTTCTCTGTCTGTCTCGTTCCCTCTTTTATTGGTTTACATGGAGCCTGAGATTTATTTGACTACTGCTCAGCGTCTAAGAAGGTCTGATCCGAAACTCCCCGCTCATTTTGCACATTCTCTCGTCACCTATCTATGTCATGAGCATTCGTAGGCCGGTATCTCTCTCTCTCTCTCTCTCTCTCTCTCTCTCTCTCTAATAGGTTCTCACACAGCCACATCTTCATGAGGAATAACTAGTCCTAGAGCCTGACGGCATATCTAGCACAGCAACTCAGTCCCATTTCCCTCGCCGCCAATCTCTCCAACACTCACAGAGACAGAAGCCCATTTCTCTCTCTCTCTCATCTCATTCTCTCCCTGTCTCAAGCTCACGAAGGCCATGGAGTCAGTAAGAACCCAGATAGAGATTTGATAGCTGATTAGAACTGGAAGAGGCTGGGTTATCCGAGTTTAGCCGAGATAATCAAGATAATCAAGATAATCAAGATAATCAAGATAATCAAGTTTGATAAACTCGGATAATTAAAGATACACACGGATATAGTCCCATTAACTTATCTGACCGAAATGATCGAATTGTGGACTCCTGGCCGCTAGACTTCTCTCCGTCGTTACCAAATAACTGAAAACTAAATTGGCGTAAGCTAATCTACGGGGAGCGGGAGAGAGAGAGAGAGCTGTCAAACTGAAAGTTGGATAAATTAGAATCCGGACCCGGGCCAAGGTCAACCAAATTAATACTAACTGTTTACCAGACCGGTGTAAAGGATATGGCCAAGAGCTTCATAAGATCTCTAGTCCCGTATTGATAAATTCGAGAGTAATCGACTTAATGCCAGTTGACTTACAGATGGATCGAACCAAATATAATATTACATATTTTTTGAGTTACTCAAAGCTGAACTAGGGAGCGGCTTTACGTTCTATCGGTTTGTGGGGATTCGAGACCACAAAATTCAGACTCCGGCTGTCGTTGAAAAGTCTTCATTGAACGTGCTCGCAGAGGCAGCCGTACTCCCGCCCATGAAGGCGACAGAGAGGATGTTCATGGGGGGGCACAGCATGAGGCACAGATACCGCAGGAAGAGGCCGATGATGGCCCGGGCGTTGACCAGAGCGTTCAACGGGGGGAGCAGCGGATAAGGGACGAGCGAGGAGCGGCGAGCTTTCCCCGTCGTCGTTGCATTCGATCCCGCTCGCTGCCGATCGCTGTTCATGGCACAATCCCTCTCTATTTCTCTCTCCCCGGGCTACATCGACCTCCTTATGTGGGATTCGCCCACCTATCCTTCATCTTCCTTCCTTTCCTCCTCTGTCTCTCTCTGTGTTGCATTCAATAGGTTGGCCAGTGACCCAGGCATGGATATGGCGGACGCATGCGAGACGAACCTCATTGGCTGTAATAAGGGGTGGTAGTGGAGTAGAGGGAGAGAGACAGATGCGGTAGTTCATGACTGCGTTAGTCATCATAGAAATGGAGAGAGGTGCAGCGTTTCGTTGCTGTACAAGTGAAGAGAGAGAGAGAGAGAGAGAGAGAGAGAGAGAGAGAGAGAGAGAGAGAGAGAGAGAGAGAGAAATCTGTCAGCGTTTTGTACATTGGTCCTCCCACAATTGTCGGCCGGTCGATCCTCAAGACAAGTCAACCGTCCACCGCTCTTTCTTAAGGCAGTTATTTAGAGTCGGACAAACAAAACTGACCAGGACTTCTCAACGGTACCACCACTGCGTAGGGACCCGGTCAAACTCACAACGAGCATAGTTCTGTGTAGAAGGCACACGACAATGGGCTTATTTGAGCCAAGCTTCCTGTTAAACTTGGCTTGCCGATGACTGTTGTAGTTTGGATCTTAATGCATCGCCTTTGGGGTTCTCGGTGGAATGGGTAAGCCCGCAGATTAGCCCAGTTCTAGTTGCTCAAGGTTAATTTAGGATCATGCTTGGGAAGAAGGATAGCCTACACCAAAGATTCCCCCAAACTTGATTTAGGCTTCAGTAGGATCTGACTGAAGGCCCATGTCCTATATCAAGTTCCATTGGCTGTCCTATCATCATCCAAGTGCTAGGCTCTCTCTCTCTCTCTCTCTCTCTCTCTCTCTCTCTCTCTCTTTCTTGGTGAACCCAAGTGGTTCTTGAGGAAATTAAGAACGGGGTTGAATTGAAAAATCCATGGGATGAGTTTATTTTAGTTCAGATCTTCGTCATCTGATGAGTGATCTCTGATACCCTTGTGATTGTAAAATGTATATCACATTTATCGTGATTCGACAGCCTTGTGTAATCCGTTCTTATGAGGGCCTTTATCTTAAGTTAAACTAAAAAATTGATGCACTAATTGCGAGCAACAAGATGAGCTTGCTAATTATGAAATTCATATGTTTAGGAAGCCAATCACAGTTCTTGGTGATGGTTCAAAGTTTCACACTTCATAGCTGTACAAAGAGTAAATGTGCATCAAAGACTCACATCTGGTGACAGCCATCAATCGCTAAGATACAAAATACTTTTCTTTGAATGCTCTAGAAAGTTATACATTTTCTGTGTGAGTGAGGTCAGGAACAAATGTGAACAAGGTTTTGGAGGTCAAAACGGTCGACGAAACACTCATTTGTGGCTATCTCCATGGCTACTCATGAACGCTGGATGGGTTCTCTGAGGCCACTACAGCACTTTCTGCGGACTAATATATGGAAAATTTTTATATTAATATATTAAAATATTGATTCTCTGATAATGTAAAATGGAAAATATGTTTATTTTTATTAAGTCTTCTCATAATAGGAATGACTCCAAAGTCAACACATGTGCTTCTCTCTCTCTCTCTCTCTCTTGCTTGTACAAGCACATAAGGAGGGTGGGTGAAGGTCTATCTACGCCATAAATGGAATTCTAGTGCAGTGTCTACTCGAGATTGGAATATGGGGATTCCATGGTCTAGAAAACATAACCTTAGTAGAGATCTCATTGAACATGGCATGGCTTCGTGTATTCAAATCTTATGCATACGAACTATGTCTAGGAAGGAAAAATGACTTGTAAAGTCTTCAGTAGGGCTCGATCAAAAATCCATGATATGTGACTACCTCATGGTCACCAACATTGTAGTTTTTCTCTCTCTCTCTCTCTCCTCCCGCTTCTTCTCCCAACCTCTATCTCATTTCCACGTAGGGATATCCAAATCAAGTATGCGATTCTCATGGATCTAACAAAAACCCCTTATGTAAGATGCTTGGACTTTATAGATTAGACCTTGGTCCATTGACCATTCAAATTTCCAAACCGTCTAAACTCGATGGTGTAGTATAGTCTAAAAACATAATTAGATATCAGACTAACACTGATATGAATGATTGACTTAGTCTTATAGGTGTTTTATCCATTCTAAGGTTGAATCACTTCAGCACTTCACTAATCATGTAAAATCACTCCAGCATTACACTAATTATATCGATAAAATAATGATACTTCACTTACATTACTGTAAGGACTGTCAAATTAGCCACAAAACTAGTTTATCAATGAAATAAAGAGTGGCCTAGTAGCTTTGGTGCTTTTCACTTGACACAAACATAACTACTAGATTTTTTATTGGTTCTTTGGTTATGTCAAAAAGCATAATATTTTTTATCCTAGTTACACTATTGAAATTCTGGATGAAATAGAGTTAATCCTTTTCAAAGAGTAGAACAATTGGATGTGCTGGATCACAAAATAATAACTTTGAATAATTGCATAATTTATCATATCATTGAATAATGATTTGATAGTACTTAAATCAAATTGAATCTATAACTTAAAAATTTATAAAGATTTTTTTTTTTTAGAGCCTTTTGATATTTTAAAAAGGTATCATTACTGAAAATCCCATTGTAAATGATGAAACCCTTATGACTGAAATAAATTCTGTAAATGATGGCAACTATTGGGTAGTTAGACCACTAATTTTACATAAGAATAAAAGGTGATGTAGTCTCATTTGTACAAGTCATGAGTGAAAGAAGTTTTACAAAATACTAAGATTATATGAATGGTGAGATAAAATCCATAACTATGACTAAAAGTTAAACCTTAACAGATTTTCCTATGCATTACAATGATTGACTGTAAATGGGTCATTAATACTAAAATAATAACATGATCTGAAGGATAACATGATCCTTTTTCTTTAGTTTTTGGCACATTAAATTTGCATGACTTTTTACTTCACTTTGATAAATAACCAGTATTCAAAATTAGATTAATACCTATTCTAGTAGTAAAAGATTATGGAAGGATCTATTATGTTAGAAACCCTATTTAGAATATATCTAGTAGTTTTTAAGGTTTCATAATGTAATGATGGGAGAGAAGTATTACTCATAGTCCTCATCGTATCTATAAACATACAAATCCTACTTTCTATGATGCCATTTTCTTACTTTTTAATCACCAAATATAGGACTTAGATACCTTATTATGAAACAAATCTAGAAAATTGAATATATAGTTTTCAAATCACCAAAAAAATTGTTGCAGTATTAATCACCTTGTATACCTATCATGTTTATTTTTTCTTCCCTATTTGTCTCTCTATAGATGCTTCCATCGTCTCAAAGCACTTTTTTTGGAAGAAAACATTTAATTCACATATATATTATGAGAAAATAATTATAAAGATGACAAGATGTCTTTGAAGGAAAAATAAAAACTATATTTAAAAATATTTTCATTATTTGAAGAAATTCACATGGTCTTTGATAAGTCTTTATTATGATGAGTTAATAATTAATTAATAATATATTTTAAGTCTTAACTCATGATAAATAGACTTATATTTGTATTAAATTATGAAACATAGTTTTTAGTTAGTTAATGTGATTTTTTATTAATTATATAATTTTATGTGAATTTATATACTTTTTATAATTTTGTTTTTGAGATCAATGAAGAGAGATAAAATAAAATAAGAATATAGTAAAAAGGGGGGACCTGCCAGCCAAGGGGCCTACAAGAGGGTCAGAAGCACAGTCAGGTGGAGCTGTGAGCAGTGGGCTTGAGTGATTAAGGGTTGGTGGAACACGTGTACATCACTCCCCTTCTACATCATTGATGGCCAACCAAGCATGCGACAATGAGTGGTCGTATACGTGTGTGTGAGAGAGTACTGAACATGAAAGGTCATATTACTATATATTTATCTCAAGCATCTGAAAATAGCTGATGTGGGACTAAATTTGGCTACCATTCGTCATCACCTACTTTTAATATTTATATACCTATAATACCCTTGAATGATAAGAAGAATATATCTTTATGACATCACTAGATAAGGATATTAGTGTACTTTTGTTACTCTCTCTCTTGTGGGAAAGTGATTGGCGAGGATTTGAATCTCACTAGAATCAAAACTTATATTTTTTTATCTAGCTAAATTTTGATTTTTCTATAGAGTGCTGATCAATGATTAAGTCGCCAGAATTGCTCAATGTTATTAGAAATTTCGTAAACATAATTTATAGAACATTGTTACTAAAATTACCAAAAGATTATGGATAAAAAGATCACGAATTATCAAAAAAATTATCTTCGATTGATCAATGAATCAGCCATTGTCGAGAAGATGACGATATCTCAAGAGACGAGTTACCACCTCTTGAGAGCGTACAAGATGTGATGAAGAACTTACTTTTGTTATAAGAATTTGAAGATGAAGCTCCCTAAGATGTGCCCTACCTCTATTTAGCTTATCTTTGTCGCATGACAATCGTCTGATATTTATAAAGTTAATATTTGTTCCATTCCACAGGTGATAGATGTTGGAGACGATTCGTTGACCCATTTTATTGATTTTTAAGCTTTACAAGAAGATCTAGAAATTGTCTGCATCATTAATTCCAAAGAGAACCTTTGAGCCGTAGATATTATACAATAGTCTCACTGAATACTCAAGATTTTGATGTATCATTGTCACAACATTAGAACTTTGTTTTATCATTTTTAACTAGTTTAACTTCTACCATCATTTTCTAAACTTTGAAAGGAGATCGAGATAATATTCAAATCATTAATGTTAAGAAGAGTGTTTGAAGTCGTAGACATCGTTCGATAATTCTCTTGAACATAGAATTTTGACAATCACTATTGCGAGGCCGAAACTTTAGTTTTCTTACTTTTAACTTAATTTTTACTTGATTTAGTGATATTTCGTGTGATTTCAAGTTTCCAAACTCTTCTTTATTAAATTATGATTGTTTTGATTTTTACATAACATAATTTCATCAATCAAATTAGTTGTAATTACTTACGTAAAATCACTAGGTGGAACTCTACTTTTGTTTGATTCACATTCATTTGGCTATTAATATCATTCTGACATCAATACCCTTATTTCTCTTTTTACAAATTTAAAAACATTTTATCTTTATTGTTTAGTCTAAAAATTTCATTCTGAAAAAAATTGAAATATTATTCGATATGATATTACATCCTTGTGATCAACTTGATTTTTTTTTGAAATATTGTATCTATTTATAATTAATTAAGTTTTTCTAAAATATATCTACAAAATTGAAAAATAGATATTTTCTAGTTTTAGAAATTTTAAATTTGTGTGATTTATTATAAGACGATTAGGTCATGTAAGTCTTCTAGTATTGTGCTAATATTATTAAGCTTACTTGCCCTTGAAGCAATAGACAAAACTTCTAAGTCTCAAAAATGTTGTTTACTAGTTGTTTCATTTACTAACTTCTTAATTTGCTAAATGAGAATGCTAGAATCTCCTTGGCCATAAAATTGATGATGCTACATTTCAACTAATTTTTTTTTAAATAAAAAATTTTATTTTACTAAACAAAGAGGGTTTTGTTCAAAATGATAATTATGGCTTCATTCGTATTTTTCTATAATATTTTAAAAATCAATAGCATTAAATAATTTACAATAAAAAGATTGTGAATCTATCGAGTAAATCATCTCTAATTGATTGACAAATAATTTGTTGTTGAGAAGAGGATGATCTACTGAGAGACGAGTTGTCACCTCTTAAGAGCATATCAGATGCGATGAAAAGCCTCTTCTTATTGTGCGGACTTGAGAATGAAGCTCCTTAAGATGCACCCCACTTCTATCTAACTTATCTCTGTTGGATGACACCCACCAGAGAGCTATAAAGTCGTCATTTTTCTACTCCATAGGGTTCAATTATTGGAGATGGTTCAACAACTCATTTTATTGATCTCTAGACTTTGCAAGAAGATCTAGAGATTGCTTACATTATTCTTGCCTAAAGAGAACCTTTGAGGTTGTGGACACTACATGAAAAACTTCTCAAATATTTAAGATTCTGATGCATTGTCGACGCATCACTGTCGCAATGTCGAAACTCTATTTTACCATTTTTTTAATTAGTTTAACTTCCACCATCATTTTTTGGACTTTAGAAGAAGATCTAGTGAATGTCCAAGTCGTCCATGTCCAAAGAGAGCCTTTGAGGCCAGGGACAACATTTGATGATTCTCTCAAATATAAAGAATTCTGATAATCATTGTAATGAGGTTGGAACTCTGCGTTTCTTATTTTTAACTTTATTTTCACTTCATTTAGTGATAATTTCTGTGATGTCAACTTTCTAAATTATTCTTCGTACAATTATGATTCCTTTGGCTTTTACAAATCTTAATTTGACCAATTAAATTATCTATAATTACTTATGTAAGAATCATCAGGCAAAACTCTATTTTCACTCGATTTACATTGGGTGTTGATTATGACATTTTCACTTTTATTTCTATTTTTTATAAATTTTAAATATATTTTATTTTCATTTTTTAGTCTAAAATTCATAAAAAAATTATATTATTTGAGTAAAATTTTAAAATATTATTGATAGTATATTACATCTCTATGGTTGACTTAGAAATTTTTTACTATTTTTAGAACTTTTATTGAATTATAATTAATATAAATATTTCTATATATGTCAAATTTGTATTTTTTAATTTTATAAATTTGAAATTTATGTGATTTACTATACAACAACTAAGTCATGACACCTCTCATCAAAATTTTCTAAGTCATATTGAGAAATGAGGGTAGTACTAAGAATCGTGCTATGATTCCTAATGAAGAGGAGCTGAAGTATGCTATTAGATAAAATGTGATGTAAATTATCAAAGAACATTGGGTCTCAAGTTATATGGTGTGATTATTTCAAAACATGGTTATTAATATCGTATTCGTAAGTGCTATTTCATTGTGAAATCCCCTTCACCTTTAGATTTAAGATTCTCTAGTCTAGGGATGACCAAGCAACTCTGGTAAGTTTTGATTGACCTTGAAAGGAAGCCAAATAAGCCTAACCTTCATACCTTGGAAAACTAAGTAATTTTACTTGAGTATAAATCATGTTGATTTTTACTTGTCATTGTCTTGTTCTCAACTCATTTATAGTAATAAAATAATTGAAGTCTTGAGTTTCATATAGCTGACAACTTATTTGACTTCTGCCTCTCATCTCTTGCAAGGAGACAACCAATGCAGTTGCATATACGGCTATAACCACCATTTTTGAACTTCTTCCCACTTCTTTCATTTTTTGTTTCTCTAAGAGTCTTATGTAATTCCTTTATTTTTTTTGGTAAGAGAGTCTTATGAATTGAGAGGTTTATTTTGAGCACACCACCTTAAAGATAATGGCATTATGTATCGTGTTGAAGACAGATCAAGTCATCTTGTAAGGTTTTCTTTCTATTTATTCTTTCATCTAAATAACTACCTTTGATTCTCCCTATATATGTAGGAGGATTTTTCTAAACAACATAAGTTATAGTGCATCATTTCTTTGTACTTTTTCATATATATAAAATCTTGGTATCTCTATAACTTTTCCCTTATATTTTACTCATCCATATTTAGAGGGTAATACATTTTGCAATACATTTGTGAGTATCAAAACTTTTTTTATCATAACATTTGATATTAGAGTTATGTTCATGTTAGTCATTAAGTCATGTCATAAAGATGTAAATGGTAAAATTTGAGATTGCAGAATTCAATAGAAAGAGTGACTTTGATTAATGTGAAAAAAATCGCATTAATAGATATTTATTATTGACTTATGGAATAAATTCACAATGTGATACATGACAAAATATCTTTAAAATAAATTATATTTGAAGAATCACTTATATAAGTTACACATGCACGATGGAAAATCTATTTGAGCCTATCCTCAGAGGCTGTGTAATAAGAGAGATCAAATTATTACTTTTTTCTCATCATTACACACCTATGAGCACCTGGTGACCATCATCTTATAAGGTAAAGATGAGATCAAATCTATATTATAATCAAATGAGACTAGAAACAAACCTTCTTTTTCTTGCTAGCCTGTGACCCCACATGCCCATTTTGAGAAGCGGCGGGAGGGTGTCAGCTGTTATGCTCCTGTGGATTTGTTCCATGCGAGCCCTTTATGTTGACTCCACAAGCAGACATGATACGTAGCTCCATCTTGCATGACTTCACGCTTAGTGAGAGTTAAGACGACCTTCCTCTTACCATGGGAAACCAGGGAGGAGCTGGCTGATGAACCCTCAAGAACTGGTCTCTCAGGAACTTAGACGATCTCTCTCAAGTCCATGGCCTGGTCTAGATTTCCTTGAGAGCTAGCTCTGAGAGGGAGATCTCAAGGAGGTGGGCAGAGTTATTGGAAGACCCAGTGGGCCCATTTGATGGAATAGGCAACTTGGCCCGGATCGGTTTATGGAGTAGTGGCCCACAACTAATGAATAACCCACGACGTTTTTTCTGTGGGGTAGGTTGGAGATCTCAAGGAGATGGACGAAGTTATTGGAAGGCCCAGTGAGCCCATTTGATGGAATAGGGAATTTGGCCCGGAACGGTTTATGAAGTAGTGGCCCACAACTAATGAATACCCCACGGCGTTTTTTCTGTGGTGTAGGTTAGAGATCTCAAGGAGATAGACAAAGTTATTGGAAAGCCCAGTGGGCCCATTTGATGGAATAGGCAGTTTGGCCCGGAACGGTTTATGGAGTAGTGGCCCACAACTAATGAATACCCCACAGCGTTTTTTCTGTGGTGTAGGTTAGAGATCTCAAGGAGATGGACAAAGTTATTGGAAGGCCCAGTGGGCCCATTTGATGGAATAGGCAGTTTGGCCCGGAACGGTTTATGAAGTAGTGGCTCACAACTAATGAATACCCCACGACGTTTTTTTCCGTGGGGTAGGTTGGAGATCTCAAGGAGATGGGCAGAGTTATTGGAAGGCCCAGTGGGCTCATTTGACGGAATAGGCAACTTGGCTCGGAACGGTTTATGGAGTAATGGCCCACAACTTGGCTTCGCTGTTCTTCAGTGCCACAGCAATGCGATCGATCAGTGGGACGATCCCCACGTTGAGAAGAACACAGAGGGGTTTGATGGCAGATTTCAAGCCGCATATAGACAGACAGATAGACAGACAGACAAAGGGTCGCTCCTCTGTAGATTCTCAATCACTGAATTCGAACTCTTTTTCACCCCGGTGGGAATGCCAGAGAATTGGCCGGCGCCCCATTCGAATCATCATCTTCAGATGAGCATTTATGTACGCATATAGAGCGCTCTCCCATCGCAAGCGATCCTCGGAAGAAGCCTCTCAAGAGCCATGAAATTGATGCGAGAATTTCTTTTACTGGTTGCTAGATTTACTAACTTCTTAATTTGCTATTGAGGAGGTTGCATATGTTATTGCATCAGTAATTATGCAACAAGTTAAATATATATGTGTACGATAATAGAAGATTTTAATTTGGCACAATCCAGTGTAACATTGCTATATTGTGATGATAAGTCAACTGTATCAATGACTAAGAATTCAGTGTTTATAAGAGAACTAAATATATCGAGATTTGCGGTCACTTTATTTGTGATCAAGTTGCTGCAGGTTTAATTGAGATGAAGTTTTGCGTAAGAAAATATCAAAGTTGATGATGGATTTATAAAGGTTTTAAATTATCCAATTATCACAAAACAGTGTTCCATCAAGGTTGATGTGACGCTTGAGAAGTCTTCCAACAAGAGCTTTTATCTTTTAGTAATTGTTGTTGTACCCCTTTCTCTCTCTCCTCATACCATTTATAACGAGGGTCAACTCCTATTTTAAATGAAACGAACGTTTCTCTCTCTCCTCAATCCAGGGCTCGCAGCCGCCCGCGTCCGCTCTCCCTCTTTCTCCTCAACTCACTCTCCTCCATTTTTGGCTCTATTTAATCTCCCATTTCAGTCTTTTATTCGTAAACCAGTCATACGCTCTTATCTTCCACCCCGCCTTCGCCGCCGCCGCCGCCGCCGTCGCCGGTACAATTTTTACGAATCATAGCATGGCGTTTGCGTGCCTTGTATGCATATGGGAAACCGTTGAGGCGGCGCTACTGGGATTTCGGGGCTCGGCGGTGTCCGATTCTCTCTGGAACCAGATCCAGCATGTCCCAGTCTCCTCCGCCGATCTCGCGGGCATGGATCAAATCAGCGGGTATTCCAGGAGGTCGGAGGTTATCTGAACGACGACAACATCGGGATCATTGGAATATATGGGATGGCCGGCGTCGGCAAGACCACCCTCCTTCGGGATATCAACAACAAGTTCCCCCAAATCGGAGCTCGAGGATTCGATGTGGTCATCTGGGTCACCGTCTCCAGGGACGCACACGTCCCGACGATCTAGAAATGCATCGGAAACCGACTCGGTTTATCCCTCTCAGAAGAAGCCGAATATCCGTCTTCACAAGCGGAAGAACAAGCTGCGGAGATCTTCAATTCTTTGCGAAAGAGGAGGTTCTTGTTACTGCCAGATGATGTATGGCAGAAACTGAATCTGACCCACTTGGGAATTCCTCCTCCGACTGCTGAAAACAAGTGTAAGATCATCCTGACGACTAGGTCAAGAAGAGTGTGCACAGATATGGGTGCTAAGAGATTGATCGAGGTGAAGGTATTGAATGAACATGATGCGTGGAGTTTATTCATGGAGAAAGTGGGTTCAGAGGTAGAGCTACAGAGCCCACCCATCAATGCATTGGCCAAGATCGTGCTGAAGAAATGTGGCGGCCTACCTCTCGCTCTCATCATCGTTTGCTGATCCATGGCGGATGCCAGGTCTGTCGAGGAGTGGGAGGATGCTGAGCATAACTTCCTGGAGACCCCACAGCTGGTGCGGGGCAGGGAAGATGAGGTACTTGAAGGAAAATAATGGGAGGGAAACTTGGAGAGAATATATTGATTTTGTGGAAAGAATGGTCGCAGGAGTAAGAGTGAATAAAATGAATTTCGCAGACACTGAAACCTAAAACCCTAGAAAACACGAAACGTCGTAAGTAATATTTCTTGAGGAGAGAGAGAGAGAGTATTTATAGCACTTAACTACCTCGTGGGCGAGCTCCCTTTTTGGTCCACTAAAGACAGAAAATGAAGGCCAGTAAAAGACAAAAACCACGTAATAAGGACGAAGCAATGTACTGTTTTTACGTTAAGTACTAACACCCCCCCCCTTAATCCAAAAGCGTCTCATATCAAGAGACTCTCTAAACTTGACAAACTTCGAGTAGCCCAGTGACTTCATAAAACAATCCGTCACGATCTATTGTTGAGCAAAAAATTCATCTCTATATAATTTGCAGCAACTAAATCTTGGATAAAATTATGTCATATTTCAATATGTTTTGTTTGTCTATAAAAAATTAGATTCTTTGTCATATAGATAGTTGACATGTTGTCGTAATAAATGACAGTAGGTTTTGATTGTGAAAGATTTAAATTATGTAAGATTCTCCACATCTCTGTCGCTTGTTGTGCAGCCATTGAAGCAACAATATACTCAAATTCTGAAGATAATAATATAGTAGATTCTTATTTTTTAGAAGCCCATGAGATTGTATTTGAATCAATTCTAAGAATCAAACTACTTGTACTTTTTCTATCATCAGCATAACTTGCTCAATCACAATTTGAATAATTAGACAAATTAAATTCAGAATCGTGTTGATATAAAATTCTCTTTGCTGCTCCAAGATGATGAATTAATGGTGAATGCATTATTCTTCAAATCATACTAACTAAAAATAATATATTTGGTTGAGTATGAGTCAAATACATCAAACCACCAACCATACTTCTATAAAAGTATTCATTCGTTTTTGCAGTCACATCATCAAGACATAATTATGATTTATATTTATAAGAGTAGAATAAGTCTTACAATGAAACATATTAAACTTATTGAGTAAGTCAAATGCATATTTTTCTTGTAAAATAAATATACCATAATCATTTTGAATGATTTAAAGTCCAAGAAAATAATAAAGCAATCTCAAGTCTATCATATCAAATTTAGTCATCATACAATTATTGAAATATGAAATTAGTGACAAAAATGATCTAGTATATATAATATCATCAACGTAAACATATACCATCAAAATATCTTTATCTTGAATCTTGATATAAAGTGTTGGCTCATTATCACTTTTATAAAAATAATACTTATGAAAACATGAATCAAGTCTATTGTACCATGCTCTAGGTGCTTACCTAAGGTCATAAACTATTTTCTTTAATTTATAAACTTTGTTATCTCTTCTTTTAATGATAAAACCTTGTGGCTGCTCAATATACACATCTTCATTCAAATAATCATTCAAAAATACTGATTTAATATCAAATATTTTTTTTGCTGTACATATCCCTTCACCACTAATCTTGTCTTGAATTTTTGAATATTACTATCGGATTTATACTTTACCTTATAAACCGACTTGACTCTAATTACTTTAGTCTTTGGTGGCAAATTCACCAACTCTCATGTGTCATTATTCTCAATTACTGTAATTTTTTTTTGCATTGCTTTCTCTCATTCATCTTTGCCTTGTGCTTTCTCATAGTGTGTTGGCTCTACAATCATAAGAGTAAAATTATAAATTCATAAATATCACTAAAGGATCTCATCCTCCTTAGAGGACTTGATGATTCTGGACTTGAATCATTGTAGCCATTAAGACCACTTGAATCATTTAGGGAAGGATTACAAGGTGAGATAGATGTTGTATAAGCTTCACCCATTGAATCTTGACTAGTTTGTATAATTTTCTGCTCATGTTCACAAAAAGGTATTTGACGTATTGAATTTGTATTCTAATTCTAGCAAGCATATTCATCAAATATAACATCACGATGAATTAATAACTTTTGTTTCAGGATTATATAAATGATAACCTTTACTTTCATCACTATAACCAAGAAAAATATATTTCTCAAACTTTTAGTCTATATTACCATGATCATCAGCATTAATTAAAGCATAGGAGATATAACCAAAAACTTTCAAAGGACTAACATTAGGTTTTCGATAATACTAAGTTTCATAAGGAATCATATTCATCACTACCTTTGTAGGAGAAATATTCAAAAGAAAAATAGATGTTGCAACAACTTCAGCCTAAAAATTATTAGGAAGATGCTTCTCACTAAACATGCTTTTGCCGTTTTCATAATTATTCTATTTTTTATTTCAGTAATATCATTTTACTCCAAAGTTTTTCTAATAGTGAGCTGTCTTTTAATTTCATGCTTCTTACAAAATGACTCAAACTCATGAGAAATAAATTCTTCCCCTCTATTCATTCAAAGAGTTTTAATAAAATGTCTACTTGAGTTTTCAGCAAAAACTTTAAAATAAATAAATTTCTTAGATGCTCTAGATTTATGAGAAATAAAATACACCCAACTTATGCGTGTAAAGTCATTAATAATCAATAGGAAATATCGATTGTCTTTCAAAGATAGTGTCCTCACTGGACCACATAAATCAACATATAATAACTCAAGAGGAAATCTTGCTCTCCAAGATTTTACTATTGAAAAAGATAGTCAGTGTTGCTTGCCATAAACACATCCTTCACATACTTTGTTATTTATTCCAATAGAGGAGAAATTAGATGAATCATTCTCTTTTGTAATCATGTCAAAATCAATGAGTGTTGAAATATCAAGAGAAAATATTTTTTTTCTAACCTTAAAAATCACCATAAGAGACATGTCACACTTCTTATGCTTGATAACATATGTATCATCTTCAAAATGAATAATAAAACCATATTCTAATAATTGGCCCACACTAAGCAAGTTATGTGCCAACTTTGGAAAAAAATACATCATGAATCAATATATTTGCACCTAATTTTGTATGAATAACAATAATACTAATGACTTCAATTCTCACCTTATTTCCATCATCAATAGTAACATCACAAACCATAGAAGTATCAATATTTTAAAATAAATTTCTTTCACTTGTCATATGATTACTACAACCACTATTAATAAATCATATATTTGATTTACTTGAGTTGAAAGATGTATAAGTTATAAATAACTTTTTTGATCATTTTCTTCAACAATATTAGCTTGTTCTCTTTTCTTGTCCCAAAAATTTGCTTCAATATGACTATACTTACAAAAATTACACATTAGTTTAGAACCTCTTTCTCTGATTTTTTCTTGTTGTTTTTCTTTGTCTCAACAATATGCTTCAATATGATTTTACAAAAATGATATTACATTACTTTATAATTTGGTTTCTGATTTTATGAATTTTCACTATTATTTCTTTGTTACCTATAATGTGATCTGTCATGTCTTCTTCCTCGACCTCTAATTTGATAGTGTCCTTTGCGATGGCCTCATTGACTATATGTGCCTTCACTATTTTTCTCTTTCTTTGAAATTTCAGCCTTAGCTTGAAATACTTGTTCAAGTGATTTTTCTATTGATCTATTCATTTGTTCTTCATGTGCTAATAGTGCTCCAATTAATTCATTGCATATAAACAGATAAATCCTTAGATTGTTCAGTTGTAGTAACAATAAGATCAAATTTAGAAGGCAAACTTCTTAATTTTTTTTATTCTCCTTTATGAAATATCTTCTCCAAATATTCTCATTTGATTTATAAAAATAGATATTTGAGAAAAGAAATCATGCATTGATTCATTAGATTTCATGAAAATATTTTCAAACTCTCTACGAAGGGTTTGAAGTTTCACATTTATAACTCTGCTCTCTCCATAGAATTCATCTTTTAAGATTTTCCATGTTTCAAAAGAACTCATGGCATTAGCAATATGTGGAAAGAATGTTTCTAAAATAGATTTTTGTAAAACTAATAATATCTTAACATCCTTTTCTCATAATTTTTTATTTTCCTATTTAGAACTTTCTCCTTCTTTATTACCATTCTCAACCAACTCTAATAAATCTTGTGAAATAAAAAATGTCTTCATTTTAATGTTTCAAAAATCATACTTCTCTCCATTAAAAAATAAAACAAGAGGTTGTGAGAGGTTGATGGTGTTACCATTTACCATTCTCATAGTCAATCACAATACCTCTTCATATAAACTTTGATTTGAAACTTCAGACTCCTTGCTACAGAAAGAAATCTTCAAAACTCTTATAAAAAACTTCACCAATCTCGAATTTTTCTCTTTGGATGTTGATGCGCTCTGCATGAAAGACCAACACCCAATCCACAAACTTGGCTCTGATACCACTTGAAGGAAAATAATGAGAGGAAAACTTAGAGAAATATATTGATTTTCGTACACACCGAAGCCCTAGAAAACACGAAACGTCGTAACTAATATAGTACTTTCTCTTTTGAAGTTCAGTTTTGATATGTTGAGAGATGAGAATGTGCAGAACTGCCTCCTCTATTGCTTTATTTACCTTGAAGACTTAAAAAATTAAGGTAAAAGAACTCATAGACTATTGGGTCGGTGAAGGATTTATCTATGCAGCAAATTCTTAGAGCGTCATCGAAGCCCAGAAAAAGGGGCATGCTTTACTAACAACGCTTGTTTCTGCTTGCATGTTAGAAACCACGCCAGTAATAAGTACAAAGCATGGTGTGGGGATAACAAAGAGTAAGTATCGAGTGAAGATGCATGATGTGGTACGTGAGATGTATTTGTGGCTCACTGGAGGCGAGTTTGATAAGAGCAACACTTATCTGTCCTGTGCAGGCTTCGATTTGAACCGTCTTCCAAGATGTGAACTTTGGAGAGATGCAAGGAGGATATCGTTGACGGACAATGTTGAAAGAATCCAGCTCTCAAAGATACAGCTATGTCCTAATCTGCAGACCCTTTTATGGAAGTCGCCATTCGTGCCTCCCTTCAAGTTAATGCCTTCCGGATGAGATCGGCTTATTGTCCAAATTACGTTACCTGAAGTTGAAAAACATGGGGCTTGAAACATCGCCAAAAGGATTAGGAAAGTTGACAAACCTCAGGCTGCTCATCTTGGACGGTACGTGGATGCTCTCTAACATTCCCCGTGAGGCAATTGCATCTCTTAGCGGATTACGAATATTAGGATTGTACAATCTAACCGAGGATAAATTTGGCTTTTACAAAAGTGGTCTTTATGCTAGTAGTAAGAAAAAATTAATGCGGTACCCATCTTCCATGCTGAGTATGGCCGACATGGAGCACAGTTTGACCGAATTAGAGGAGATACGACTCACTATCAGTACCGTGGAATCTCTTGAATTACTGCTCAGACATCGTAAGCTGTGCCGATGCACGACAAAGCTTAAAATCGACGTAGGATCCTCACTTATTACAGCCGAACATTTATAACAAGTTTGAAGTAAATTTGAAAACCTGTCTAAGGTCAGAGTATATATTGGTGGCCGGTTTGATAACGAATTTCAATTACGTCAGCGACGACTACTAGATAGGATGACGATGACCATGACCATATCTCTTCATCATTCACGCAATCTCCGTGTTTTGTCCCTACAGGACTGCGATGGCCTCCGTGACCTGACATGCATTAGAAAGTTGGCCTGTCTTGAGAAGATCTTTTGTATGGTTGTAGGCGGATGGAGATATTGTTAGGCGAAGAAGAAAGAGGCCACGAAGTCTCCCCGGATTTGGACTCCTCTCTCCTTCCCCAACTGAAAAGAATCACTCTTCGGCAGCTCCCTGCATTGAAGATTATAAGCAATCAGCCCATGCTTCTCCCCTTTCTGCAAGTCTTTGTGGTATCTGGCTGTCCATTGGTAAAGAAGATTCCAATTGGAACTGGTAGAACCAAGAACGTTAAAATTATCGAGGGTGAGAGAATGGTGGGATGGTTTGAACTGGGGCGAGGATGAAGAAGGCCAAAGCATCAAACACCAATTCTCGCATATGTTCCGCGAGAGAGAGTCATATTAAAGTTCTTCTAGTCAGAAGTGACGAGAGTACAAAGAATTGGCGGCTGAGATGGAAGATCAAACAAGCACCATTGAAGGTCATCCTTTCTGAAGATGTTTCTTCCTCTTTGCTCCTCGTTTCCTAAGACATGGGCTCGTCACAATGTTTTATATTTTTTTCGTAAGATCATCCCTTGTTCAAATAAGGCTCCTTAAGGTTTTCAAACTTTGTGGGTTCATTTTTGAAAGGTTCTGGATTTCAAAATGTGAGATGTAGAAACTACCAAAAGCATTGAAAAAAATGGGATGGGAAATTGTGAAGTCACCATAGAAACAAAAGAATCCACTTTATTTTAGATGGCTTTGTTACAATTTTATATCTCGTCACATCGAACTAACGATTACGAGTTCTATGAACTTGCAAATCAGGAATGTAAAATGCAGAAATAAAACATCAATCATGATGTTTTGTGGTCATGATTTTTCTTCCAATAATTTCTATTTTAATTTTATCTGAAATAATTAATTCAGTCCAGTGATTATTTACTAATTACCATTATGTTTATCATATCTAGTTAATTAAAATAAATGAAAACAGGGGATGTGTTGTTTAGGATAGGTTCTGTCCCTCCAATCTAGTAGATTATGTGACTACTGTAACTTAATTCTAATGTTGCATTAGGAGAGAGAGAGAATGCAAGAAAGAAGTGGGGAGAAAAAGGTGAGAAGCGGTAGAGAGAGAGAGAGGGAGGGAGAGCAGTATTGAGGTGGCGATCGTCAGTTTAGAAATCAAATCAGTTATATACATTTAGATACGTACACAAGGCTAAAAATACAAAGACGATTGTCGATCATTACAGCAGGCTAAACAAAATTGCTTTCCCAATTCGGGATCACGTGGAACCAGAGGCGGAGGATGGCCGGCAATGGCATCTCCCGACCACTTGTTTGCCCTTCGGAACAACTTCTATCTGGGCGCGTACCAGGTCGCGATCTCCAGCGCCGAGCGGCTCCGCAGCCTCTCGCCCGAAGAGGCCGACTAGAGGGATTCCCTCGTTTACCGCGCTTACATCGCTCAGGGATCCTACCAGGTACCGACGATGCGACTTGGCTGTCGTTGTTTTCCTAAAACTTCCGATCTCGCTCTCTGACCTGAGCACTAAATTGCTTCCAGTTCATGCTCTTCCATGAGCATCTTACCCTGAAAATATTGACATTCATCATCTGTTCTAAACCGGAATCTGTGTTTTCAAGCGTTAAAGAATGGCTGAATGTTCCAGCCATTCGAAATAATTCTGTGCTACGGTTGGCTGCGGGGACCATATTTATGCATGAACAGGACTACAACGAGGCGCTGAAGCATACCAATGCTGGAGGAACCATGGAACTGTTAGTCCGAAATACTATTTATTTATTTATTTCAATTTTGATACGTCAGTAATTAAAAAAAAAAAAGGTTATGATACTTAAAGCTCATATGTTTCTAGAAAAGGGCACTGTTTCCTCTTTTAAGTTCTCTGTAATCAATCATTTCTTATATGTTCACAGACATGCACTCAACGTGCAAATATACCTGAAGATGCAAAATGCTGACTATGCAGAGAAGCAACTTAGGATCATGCAACAGATCGACGAAGATCACACACTGACTCAACTGGCGACTGCTTGGCATGACCTTGCTGTGGTGGGCCCTCTTTTATTTTTTTGGAAATACATATGTGAACTATAACTTTATAAATATATATCTTTCTGTGGCTGATTCTTCTCTCTCTCTCTCTCTCTGATCGTAGGGCGGGCTCGAAAAATTTCTGATGACTGGGCTGGTCTTGAATGGAAAGGCCGTCTCCTGCATGCACATGGGCAACTTTGATGAGGATGAAACCTTGCTACTGGACGCCTTAACCAAGGTAATCCATCGTTTATTTTCACTAACTTTGGAATTCGTGGCGATCCATCTGACTATATATCCGGCCGATAGAACACAGCTTTAAGCTGATTACAGCGCATTGTGTGCAGGATCCATGGGATCTGGAGACTCTGGCCAATTTAATTGTCTGCAGTATATATCTTGGGAAATCATCTACCCGCTTCCTGAGGTAATTTCGATCCATCTAATCCCAATCCAAAGTGGGATCTAAACACTGAATCATATGCATATATATTCACATCTGAATTAAAAAAATAAATAGCTGGCCTATTTTTCTTGGTTTTCTGAGTATGGTTCGACTCCTGTAACTCCTCCAGCCAGCTGAAGCTGCACCATCCTGAGTACATGCTCGTGAAGCGCCTCTCAGCAGCGGAGGAGCCTTTGGGTGGCCCTCCAGAGCGTTGCATGAAAGGGCCGGGCCATTGATTTCCTGTGCAAAAGATGAACAATCTATATAATTTTTTTCTAGACCTCTGTTGTTTCGGGCTGCCTCTGCGTGCAAAAGATGAACAAACTTTAGAAGATGTTTGAACTCGGCACCTTTAGAAACCCTCCCCTTAATCATCTCCAAGCATCTGTTTTCTTGCATGAATTAGATGGTAATCTTCTGATCTCCTGATTTGGATTGTGATTGATTCCCACCTGTGATTGACCGACTCAAATTGTGGTCAATCCCGGCCTTTGACTTTCCTTATGGTCAATCCTCATCTTGGACTGTGGTAAAATAGGTCGGCAAGAGCTGACTTTCCTTGCGCTTCCGCTGCCACTACAGCGGAGATCTGGGCCCCAGCTCCCAGCTGGAACTGGACGCCTCCAGGATTAGAATCTGAAGGGAAGTCAACACATATTAGAAAATATATTGTAATTATCATTGATATTTATATATTTAGATAATTTATCATTCTAACACGTATTGAATAAATATGTGATTATCGATCGTAGTTTTATTTTCAATTTCTTTAATATACGAGTAAGTGTCAGTGGGTTAGAACGCCAGAAGTTTGGCCCAATTTTTTCTGAGCTTTTGGCCCAAAAACACCGAGAGACAGGACGAATAGTGTTTGCGCATTCTCTCTCTTTATCTCGTTTTCCGTTTCTGAGAGAAAAGCTTGAAAAATAGGGTCTAAATTTGACCCTTGTTTATGTCCGGATATTAACCTTGCCCATCCTCTTGTATCCTCCTTAGAAGTGAGAGAGAGCGAGAGAGAGAGAGAGAGAGCGAGAGAGAGAGAGAGAG